>JAHREE010000095.1:2565576-2808328 GCA_033628505.1 Tringa tobata | reverse complement strand
CTTTTTTTCCTGAGCATTGCATTTTTTCCAGCTCGCACGTATTCTTGGCTGTCTGAGCTGTCCTGTTATCAGTGTGAAATTTATCAAGACTGACATTACATTGACATCCGAGAATATATATGCTGGAAATGGCACCAGGTGATATATACCATTTCGATTTTTGCTGAAAACCTGTATCTGCTGCTACATCTGCAAATTAATTACAACAGTTTGCTAGCAAAAATCTGTGATTCTTGGGCCCCTCAACTTAAATACTGCAAAGTGTAGGAAGGTGCTTTTTTTTTTTTGCTAAGGTACTTGTAGGTGAGCAATTTCAAAAGGGAAGAACAAGCTTTGACAATGACTTAACTGTCTATAGAGGCTCTCTGAGGTTTTGTCATTGATGAGGTAAGCGGTTTTGCCGTAGCATTCTTACTGAAATCTAGGCAAGTCATTGCCTCTCACTTTTAAAAACACATCTTGTATTACAATAAAAGTGTAACTATGAAGAACTACGGATGATTGCATCCTTCTTAAATGCTCAATGCCTAAATGGTGGTTTTTTTAAATCCAGATTAAGGTGAGGCCATAGTTTGACAGGTACTTTAAGCAAACATTGCCGTTGAAAGAAGTCATCCTACCAGCCCTCGGTTTCTGGCCATTCATTCCAGCCCCTTGTGCTGCTGGGTTGGTGAGGTCATACTGGTTAATTCTACTTTCCTTTTTTTCTTCCATGAGTTTTAGCCCAAATCAGTCTTCTGATGCCCCTTACTGCGTGACTGTGGTGACTGTGCTGGCCCAAGGCTGGGGGAAGGTCCAAAGGAGTGAGAACGGATGCTCCATGGTGGGAAGAAACACAAGACCTATTCTTTCAGCGTCTTTGTTGGCTTGTGCCAGTTTTTGTATCAGTGAAATAGGGGCATGCAAGTCAGAGTAGAAACAGGAAGCAAGCCTGGGACAGATTAAAATAGTTTTATGGGAGAAAAAATAGCAATTCGGAGGGGAAGCTGTCATGGCTTCATGACTGCATTGAGACTTCCAGGAAGCAACACTACGGGACCCTGCTCTTGCACAGTCACATCGGGGTTAGTGGCAAGAGATAAAGCTGAAATTGCACCTACTGTACCTCCTCTGCGGTGGCAAAGTTGAGTAAATCTTGTGAGCATTTGCAGAGCTGGTGCCCAAATTGACTTGAAACTGAGATTACATAGTCTTGTTCAGTGATGAAGCGCTGCAGAGACCTTCAGTTAAGAAATGATTTGGGGGACGTGTGTTTAAAATGAAACGCTCAGATGCAGCAGCCTCCTTGTAGTAAATGTCCTGTTACACCAGCATTTATCCAGGTGTTTAATTTTACAATGGGTTAGGTCATACAAAACAAGGGACACGCTGAATGCAATCAACCAAAACAGCTGAACACATCATTTATTTTAGGCACTGTTTCCTTTCAGACACCCCCTTATCCACAAGGGAGTAGTTACAGCATTGAGGTCTGTGTCTGAAATAAACAATGTCGTTTCTCCTTCTCTCATTTCCTGCTTATATCCTCCAGAAAAAAATAAAAATTAAATATGAAGCATATCTTTTGGTAACCAAATCAGCTAATTCTGCCCTATATTTTCCTGGCCTGAATTTTACTTTCAAGAATTGTTTAATAGCTTATTTTTTCAATTTAAAAGAGTTGCTTTTTTAAAAAAAATACAGGAGCGGTAATGAAGAGAAAACCATCTGTGCGTAGAATAACAGGCTCGTGAATAAAACTCAGTTCTCTTAAAAACGTTCTTTTGCTGGTGAAATCTTTTTCTCTACTGTTGTCTTTTTAAATTTTTTAGCATTTCATTAATCATCTTTCTTGATGCTCTGAACAGCATATCTGATTATCATATAACAAACTGGCTTGTTTACAGAAATCCTTATCTGTGTACTTAATACCCCGAGGAATCAGCCTGTGACAGACACACTGTTTGACTGCTGTCAGTAAAACCAGAACAATAGTTTCCATTTACCACTTTTTTTTTTTTTCTGGGGCAATCAAGCATTTAAATAGTATTCGGGTGATGGTGGTTTTTTTTTTCCCCAGCAATTTTCACAGATAATGACTCCTATTTAAAGATCCTGTGTGGAGGATATTTTTGTCCATTCATTTCCCATCTTCCAAATAGGAGAAATTCTTGTGCGTGGTCTTGTATATGTTTAAACTGTGGAAGCAAGAAAAATGTCAGAAATAATCGTCAGCATTTTAAAGCTACTCAAAGCAGGCTCTCCTGAAAGAGTTATGAAAGTTCATTAGCTGCGGTAAGGAAATAATAGGACCTGGTATAATAGTGTGACTAGAGAGCTCTGCTGTTTGTGTCTCTGTGCATGTATGTGTGTGTTTACAGAGCACTGTTCTGGTAACAGCTTCCACTTAGGGATGTCCAAATCAGAATAAATGAGGATCAAGATACATTTTGCTTGTGTGTATTTGTGCTTGGGTAACTGTGCCTACAGCTAAATCCTAAGGAAAAGTAAAGTGTCAATGCTGAGGACTGTCTGAGAATCATTTTAATAAATACAAAACCAAGAGGGAAAAAGCTACTGGTGCTATTTCACTGACTATTCCCATAGTGAGATTCGCTACTTCCCATAGTGATAGGCACTACATATGTTTAGTTATATCAAAGAAGAAAGAGAACCAATTTTTAAGTGCTAAAAAAAATGTGAATTCTTTTTAAAGCCAAGAATACAAAAGAGTTTTTTCCCCACTTTTTGCGATGAATAGAAAAGTGCAACTCTTTGGCATGTTTGAAAATTTTTTGGATCCTTCTGCAAGTTAATTTCACTTTGCAGTATTTTAGACTATAAATGAAATAATTCTTTCTTGACTATATTTGCTTGCAGTCTCGTTTATGTTTACCTCTGAGCAATAACTGTTTTGGTTTTTTTTTTTCCCGAGATACCCAATAAGTAAGTAGGACTGTTCAATTGTGTAAGGACCGTAGATGCCAGTCTTTAAGAGTTACCATCTGGAACCTCTGTTTCTGTGTGAAAAATTGAACAGGGATCCTTTGGGGAAAAAAAACCAAAACAACCCAAGCCCTCTTGCTGACATTTACCTCTATGAGCAAGAGGGTTATGTCTGTCTGACTGCTACACAGATTGAAGCTGTCTGGAGCAAATAGGTGCAGCAAGGTGGGCACTGTGAGATGAGGATGGCTGGCTGAGGGTGAACACGTGGTGTGAATCGATTGAGGCCATCGCAGTGGGAGCTGCAACGTGCATTTATGTGCTGCGACAGAGAAGGGTTCACCGTAGCTGGGACCCCATCACAGCTGAGGTTACATTCTTCTTGGCCTGAGGTGGCTTTTCCAAATGACAGCGTTTTGTGTTTGCGGGACAGGACTCACAGTAGACTTTTAGGCAGCAGTATCTTAGCAAGTGGTTAAAACCTCCTGCTCTTGGTTCTGACAAAATCGAGAAGTGTGGAGACTGTGGAGCGCTTTCTCTGTTGGCACTTGGTGAGCTCTGTAGGGGAACGGGGTGCAGCGTTGTTGTTTGTACTTTACAGAATTTTCCTAAATGGTTTCCGGAGCTCCTTCAGAGTTGCAGCCCCTCAAAATTAGTCTCTCGGTCACTGTTGTACCCTCTTTGTGTCAAGATGAAAGCCACTCAGCCCTACTTTCCTAACCTGCTATTTGAGGAGCGCAGGTAAAGACCTGTAGGCCAATGGTTGCTTATCACCCTTACTGCCCCAAGAAAAAGTACCAAAATCAATGACATACAGTGATTATCTTCTGATGCTGCTGGCATAATGAGGGCTTGTGACTGGCTTTGATTCAGTTTTGTGTTTTGACTGGTGGCATAACTGAATGTCAGTTTCTTGTGCCCATGAAAGAGTCGACTTCGGCATTTTTGGGTAATAAAAATCATCCCCAGGTGGTACTGGCAACCATGAAAGCTGCTCCTGGTGGGAAGGCAGCTCATCTACTCCCTTGCTTGGCTCCTTGGGTCTGCTGCCAGCCGTAACAGTTTCTGTGGGCACGTTAGTACAGCTGGCAAATCAGGAAAAAGTCTAGATCACTAAGTGATTTTTTTTTAGGGTTTTTTGTTTGTTTGTTTTCCAATATTGTTCACTTTTTCTTGATCACTTTATTTTTGGTTCTAGGGGATTACTGCCACAGCTGCATTACCGGAGAGTGGTTCATCACTGGCCTTACGAGCCCTAGGATGGGGCTCGCTCTATGCATGGTGCGGAGTTGGATTGCTCAGTTTTGCCATCTGGAAGGCCCTGGGTGTGCACAGCGTGAGTAGCAAGTGTGATCCCCTCAAATGTGGTATTTTCCTTTGGGTAATGCATCCAGGGGTGGCATCTCTGTACTGCTCCAGCCCGGGAGTTGCACCTTCGTTCACCACACGTAGCGTGACTAACCAGAGTGCAGGCACACAAGGAAGGCGTTCTTACATCTGGAAAAAATGGGATGTTGTGGGAGGAGACTATTTGGGGAGAGGAACAGTTTTGTCCTGCTTATGTTTATTTGCACAGATGTTTCAGATTCTTCACAAAAGAGCTAGTGTCCTAATTTAGAGACTAAAATAGTAGCTGCAAACTTTCTATAGCCTTTGCTTATTGAATTGAAGGCTACCCCCCGAATTCTATCTTTAGAGCAATCTGTTTATTTGTCCAAGTTCCATTTTTTGCATCAGGACACTGGGGACATAAGAAAAACTGAGAGGAAACGAGCTTGCTTTCTGGTGCATTTCTGGAAGGGGCAAGGGGGCAGCAGATTGAGTTTCATGGCCAGTAGAATGGTTGGTCCATGACACGCCACATCAAGGCAAAGAAACTTGGGAAGCACCTGTATGTCCCAAGGGGCTAAGGCTATCTTTAGTAAATTGCTTATGTTCCAGTGTTTCACAGCATTGAGCGTGAACACTAAAGTTCGTGTAAGCATTTTTGTTTGCCCCTAGTAATGAGCCATGACTTAAGAGTCCCCTGGAGCTATGAGTTTGGCAGAACTGTCTGCATCCTCTTCAGGACTAGGAATGAATAGACTTCCTTTACCTTGTATAGCAAATTATATATTCAGCAAAGCGTCTCCCAGAACTAAAAGGAAGAAGATACTACTCCATCCCAGTGCTGTTCTCATTAATACCTTTGTTCAAGTTCTCACCTCTGGCTACTCTGCTGATGTACCCTGTAGGTCACGATTTGGGTCCCAACATGCAGCACTACACAGTCCCTTATTCCTTAAGTTTCCAACACTGATTCTCAATAGGAGCCACTAAAGAAGGCAGAACACTAAAACCAAAAAGCATAGTAGGACATAGGAAGCATCTACAACACATTTTGTTTAAACTCAAGTCCTCCTTGTGAGGCGGTGGTGGAATGGCAGAGAGGGGGGAGGAAGAGTGGGAGCACCAGCTCCACTCAGTTTACTGTCACTTCCTTCGTCAGCCAAAAGGATTCATTTCACGCTGTGCTGCCGATTCGTCTTTTCATCCCATCAGGAATGGGAAGGACAGCAGAATCTGACCCTAGTCTGCCATTTATGGTAGCTGTTTCTCGGGAAGCCTAATTTTTCCTTCCTTGAGGAGCACTGGCCTAGACTCAGGGTTGCCTGGTTTCTCTGTGGGGCTGCTTTCCTTGAGGCTGCCCGACAGGGAACACCCACGTAAGGCTGAGACGGCCAAGCCCCAGGACAGGTCAGAATTTGATGGGGGCTTCTGGCTACCCGAGAGCAGTGGCTGTTGGCTCAGAGGCGTACAGCACACTGCAAGGCATTTTAGAGACTCATTCACAGTCAGAAAGCTGCACCTTATTGTACTCTGTGTTAGTGTTGAAAGGAGGTGGGGGAAACTGTACCTTAAGAGGCTTTTGCAAAGGCCTGTTGGTGTTGGTTTCTGTTGTGGGGTGCTTACATTTCATCGTATTATTGCACGGTGAGAACTGCAGACACTGAAGGCAGATTTCTGTCGAGAGACCGTGTCTGCATGTGATTTTGAACAGCTCTCTCCCTGCTCTCCAACTGACATCCTTATTGCACTCGCTGTAGACCTTCAAATTCCCACCACAGAAAGGAAACGTACAATAGTGCCACTCCTTATAGCAGAATCAAAAATCAGCATTTTTAAGTTTCCTGGCAC
Source organism: Tringa tobata (assembly GCA_033628505.1). Classification (NCBI taxonomy): domain Eukaryota; kingdom Metazoa; phylum Chordata; class Aves; order Charadriiformes; family Scolopacidae; genus Tringa; species Tringa tobata. Next base: position 2,802,226 of record JAHREE010000095.1, on the reverse strand, counting down.
ATATTTATTTTTCCTGTTATACTGCCTATGTGTTAAAATCATATATATATCTATGTTTATAATTACCAGAGGTACAAAAGCAGAAGTGTATTAAAAATGAAATATTCTGACCAAAGAGAAGAGGTTCGTTAGCATTAAAAATATATTTGCATAATAATTTATCTTTGATTTTTTATTGTTGTTGGCTTTTTTTGCATACTGCTTTAACATAACACTCAGGAGCAAACACCGACTGTTGAAAGACAGTATTTTTGTGCTTAAGTATAACTTTCTTGAACAGTGGAGATTAAATAAGAATTACAAGCTGTCTGGTACGTTATTTGTTCTGGACTCTTAAACATATGCTCATTTTAAGAAGGGCCTGTTTATTGTATTTATTTTCCTATTTCAGGGGAACACTGTGATACTTTTGAAAATTCTTAATTGGTATCATGTAAGCAGAGATGATAGAACAATCAGTCAGTTAAAATACTGATTTTTAAAAACACATTAAAAATATGTTGTGTCTAATAATTATCAGAAAGCTACAAAAATGAAGCTTTATTTGTGGGAAACTATTTACTGAAGTTATCACTGATTGGAATAAAGTTTCTTTCCACATAAACTACTCAGACCACAGAAGACATCATAGATTTTACACTAAGCTCACTCATTTCAAATGAACACTTCAAAATGAACATTTTAATTTCAGTTAAACATTTTTAAAAGAGGCTCTCACAGATTTACCTGAATAAAAATGTCTTGAGTCTTCAGTGGGGTCGAGCGCTGTGAGTTCATTTGCTCTGTAGTACGTGGAGGCTCCCAGTACCTGTAGAAGTTCAAGTCACAATTTCAAACTTAGTGTCAGACATCAAGGTTTGAAAACTATAAACTTAAGGCAGACTTTCACCTCTGAAAGTGCTGTGCTATTCGTGACCTGAGGGGAGAACTGACTCATTTTGATGCCAGGAATCTGTGTGAACTTAATAACTAAAGCTTTGGCAGCTGGACAGAGAAGAAGAGGTTCTACCCAGCCTTTTCACCTTACTGCCTCTAACGGTAACCAGCTGCCTTTGGGACCTGCTAATTAGTGATCTGGCCCTGCTGGGCAGCAGCTTCATTTGTTTAAGAGCTACTGGTAATATCGATAATGTCACTGACAGCTAATATAGTCTCTCGATATTAAATTGTGAAGCATAATAAAATTCTGACTGTAAGCACTGCAGATTTGTCATTTACTAAACAAGAAAGCTGCTTCTGTCACACGTAGGAGTACATTAATTCTGACGCTTTCTCAGATCCCTTGCCGGCTCTGTCCCTGTGACTATCTTGGTGGGATCTTAGCAGATAAAGGGCTGACCTTCACATGCAGAGGTTGGAGGGGAGTTCCAAGTGAGGTAGAACTGAGTTGCTAAGTGTTGTTTAACACCTCACGTCATCTCACAGAATCACAGAATGATATGGGGTTGAAAGGGACCTCTGGAGATCATCTAGTCCAACCCCCCTGCTAAAGCAGGGTCACCCAGAGCAGGTTGCACAGGAACATGTCCAGGTGGGTTCTGAATGTCTCCAGAGACGGAGACTCCACCACCTCTCTGGGCAGCCTCTTCCAGGGCTCTGCCACCCTCAAAGTGAAGAAGTTCCTCCTCATGTTTAAATGGAACTTCTTGTGTACAAGCTTGTGCCCATTACTTCTTGTCCTGTCACTGGACACCACTGAGAAAAGACTGGCCCCATCCTCTTGACACCCACCCTTTAAGTATTTATAGGTGTTGATCAGATCTCCAGATCAGATCCTCAGTCTTAGAATCACAGAATAGTTCCAGTTGGAAGGGACTTTAAAGATCATCGAGTTCCAGCCCCCCTGCCATGGGCAGGGCCACCTCCCACTAGAGCAGGTTGCTCAAAGCCCCATCCAACCTGGTCTTGAACACTTCCAGGGATGGGGCATCCACAACTTCTCCGGCCAACCTGTTCCAGTGCCTCACCACCCTCACAGTAACGCTCAGAACGTTATTGAGTGGTTCCACTCTTGCCTGGCCAGCCCATGGAGATGGCTGAAGTTGGTGCACACCAGAGCTTGGGCTAGCTTGGAGAAGGAGGACAGCAAAGCTTATCGGTGAATTTGTAGAAGCACAGGGAAAGATGTGCTCGGTGCTTTCCACTCTGCTGGTGTTAGCCATGCCCTGCTTTGAAACGATGGTCTGCTCCATTGGTGGGAACTGTCCTAACTCATATGTCAGTGTACCCGCTGAGAGTCCACAGTGATCGTACTGGCATCTGCAGGAAGAGGTGGGGACCATCTCCCGCACACCTGGAAGGGTAGAGCTAACCCAGCAGCGCCTGTGGGAAAAAGCCCGTGTTATTTTTCACACTGACAGTTTTAATTGTTCTATAATGACCTGGTGTTTCAGTAGTGGCAAAGGGTGTTGCTGTTAGTTGGAGTCCCAGAAGAGTGGTTCCACTTGGTGTCGCTGCCAAAATGCCAAGATTATTAATGCTCAGGGATGTGTTTCCTGTGAGCATAAATTATCGACGGGACAGTGAGTGATTGGTAAAAATATGTATTACTCTAAGCTTTGTGAGTGTTTAAATTAGCTTGCCATCACTTGCAAAATCAGAGATGAAACGACAAGAGCAAACTGGCACGATTTTTCCTTGATGAGTCATAATTGCTGTAATTAATCTGCGTCCATCATTCTGAAGCAGCGTCACAATTGCTCAGCAGTTTGTCATGGAAGGAAGCTGAAGCCCCAGTTCAGGATGCTTTGTCCTTAGAGCTTCAGAGACAGCCTGTGTTTGCCGTAGAAGCAAGTTGTTGCTTAGATCTGTTCCAGACACGGAGCTGATACACCAGCTTTGGTGATACTAGATTTTTATTTCATCTTTGTAGTTTATTGGTTCTTAAAGCAGTGCTGTGACAATGCCTACTTCCAGCTCTTAAATGGCTTTATTGTTAAAGGTGGTTCCCTGTAGTTTTGGTGTCTGCTGCTTTTTATGCCAGAGTGAAAACCCAGGGGTGACAGTAACTAACTGATCTTCGTATCTTGGTAAGGGATATAAAAGATTTTACGCTGTCTCAGGTTGGGTTGTTAATATCCCCTGACTGCAGTTACCACTGTTGTAATCTGAGGACAGGCTGGTAAATAATAAACCCTACTAAATTCTAGTCAACTCTTATTCCTAAAGAGAGAAATGATGGATCAGTGAGGACTTGATTTGGTAATTGTTTAAGTTCTATTTTTCAATAACATAAAAGAGAAATTTTCATCTTCAGAACGTAGGAAATGGTGGTTATCTAGTTTTATATTGTACCTCTTGCAGAAAATAACCAGCTGTCAGTAACAGTCAGTCTTTTTAAACTTGCTTCCTGCAATCTCTTAGGAAAATATTTAAAGTCAGTCCACCTTTGATTATCTCTGGGCGTAGAAGATCTGTCTGTATTAGCAAGTGTCATTGACCAAGAGCATTGGGGCAGTGAAGCAATTGGGGGCTGAGGACCTGCCATCTGCAGCCATCCTGAGGGATTTTCAAAATGTGGACTGACTCCGGCCTTGCCCCGAGGCTTGAATGCCTGTTTGCGGTTGGAAGTATGTTATGTGCACTCCTAGAATGCTTCTTCAGTTTTGGGTCACCCTAAAGAAACACAGTTCATGCATATGGAGACATTAGCAAGTGTATTTGCTATTTAACAACTTCCACATCATGGCTTTATCTTCCAGGGGTTTGAGTTTGCAACCTCAGAAGCCTGTAGCCACCCACTCCTGGTGCAGTGGGCTGACTTTTTCTGATGCAAAACACTGAGGTATTGAAATCAATTTTGTAGAAAATAATAGGTTTGGCCAATTCATCATTAATTGTTTTTTTTTTTTTAAGTTGAATAGTAGTTGAAACATCATATTTCAACATTCTCCTTACAAAATGCTCAATGAAGTTTTAAATTCTCAATTGAAGAATAAATGGTGCTTCACTCAGTAAAAATTTTTTAAAGTGAAACATTAAAAAATATCTTAAACCCCGTGTTGTTATAGTTAACCTAAACAAGTGTTTTCACAAAGGTTTCCAAAAATTAAACCTTTCTTATTTTATTTACCTGTTCTACAGGTGTTATGATCCACCACATCTTTTTGTTGCTTGGAAAAATGTTTGTTTCACAATTTTCTAGAATTGGGTCCTAAACCCTTGTTTTAAATAAGCAGGTTTTTGTTTTTACACTTGCAGCTCTAGAATACTTGACAGGTATTAAAACATACCTATGAATGCCTGATGTTTGGTTTTTTGGTTTGTTTGGATTTTTTTTTAAACTATCAGCAATTATGAGCCTTCTTTTAAAAGCAGAACAATACCCTCAGCCCTTGTAGGCTGAAGCATGCAACAATTAACAAACAAGATAAATTATGCTTGAAGAGCCCTTTTGCTCTTCATGCCCTCAATAAATTAGGTTTTATTTCCTCAGAAATAAAAACATTCTTTCTCCCATAGGAGAAGGGCCAGGATGATTCATGTGTAGGTTTGTGAGATGCTGATTGTTGCTTCCACATCTGTTCCACGGGAAGCTGGGAAAATAGTGAGAAGAATTGCCTAGTAATTTGTGAGTAATATAGTTATAAAATATTAGTTTATCATTTTTATGGTGACTCCTAATGAAATATCCTGTTTTTCATTGATCTTAACCTTTAAAATATTAACAGTCTGAAACAATTGCACAGCTGTGGAGAGACATCTAAAACAATTAAAAGCAATACAGAGGATATATGCTTGCCATGGTTTTGTTGGTAAGGACATTTCCTAGGCAGGTTGCTTTTCTCTAGAGGAAATCTAACCTCTAAATCACCATTTTAAGTACAAAAATAATAACATCCCCTCATTATATGAGACTACCTATGTGAGACTATAGCCATAGGTACAGTATAAATAAAAGGGAATATTTGCTTTAAGGATGAATTAATTTAAAAAGTAAAATGAGAACATGGAGACATAGTCATCAAAAATTATTGGTTTTGGTATCTGTAAATAGTGCTAAGATCTATAGATCTCCATCAAGTGTAAGCATGTTGCAGTGGCTGAAATTTTTATGCTATTTCCTAAATGAACAAATGTTGATACAAAAGCAGTATCTCTCCTAGAATCATCCTAGAGTCATTCCTAGATTTTTTAATTAGTTAATTATTTCAATTTAATCCTCACTTAAGTGATATTAATGAAGTTTCTATTTCTTATCATGCTTTGATTTGATTGCAGAATAAAACCATTTCTTTTCCTTGCTGTTTTCTTATCATATATTTCAATATAAATCAATTCTGTCCATTTTTTTAACGTTCTTTTATTTCCTCAATACTTATTTAAATTCAGGCTCTTAAGAAGATGGAGTACTAGTACAAGTTAGCACTTCCTCCTCCTGTTTATACAGGGTTTTTCTGTACTGCTTATATTGCCTAATTGGTTTGGTGTGAAGATTTGCCTCTGCACATATGTACTGCTAGTATTTTATCCAAAAAATAAAGAAAAAAAAAAGTACCCTGTGAACTTCCCTGTAAACTTGATGAGGCAGAATGCTTATTCACGCAATAAGATCATAATTTTCCTACTGGAAAGCTGCTACATCTACTTTATGAATAGGGACAGCTGTAAGTAAGTATTTCAAGAACACGGGAAGACTGTAACTGTAGCTGTCTGGAGGAATTACTCTGCTGCCTCTTGGGAGAGACTTGTAGCTGTTGGCTGCCACCAGCCTGTTAAGAAGCTAGAAAGAATAAAACCAGGTTCAGCCTCTGGTCTGAAATTGCCTCTGTGGAGCAGTTCCACGTGGGTTGATCCACTTCTCAGCTGCGCGTAACTGTGGGCTGCACATGTACAACTGGAATCTGAATAAAAACTTAGCTGATGAGCGCGAATTATTCGTGCCACATCTTGGTCCCGTGGGATCTTCCTGTGCTTCGTTAAGTGTGGTGGGATAGCCACACTTGTCTTACGCTTCTCTGGTCCAAGACTCCCACCTGCCTGGAGGTGCCCAGCTGTCCTTCTGGGTATCCCACTGCCTCTGACAGGTTTCCCGCATGGAATTCCGCCCCAGTCATGGCATCAAGGCTTACACGTCACTGTAGGGTTTTGGGTTTGTGTTGGCTCTTCTGCCAGCCGTGAATCTCACTTGTGGGTGATGCATATCATCAATTCCTGGACATAGAGAGGAAAAAAAAATTACTCAGGTTGCCCTTTTCAGAAACAGCCTGCTTGCAGCCAATTCATATTTTTACTTTAATTCAGAAATCCAAATCACAGCACAGAAGAGCTTATGGAATTGGGACACTCATCCCAAGATCTCAAATTCATTAACCAACTTGTTTTATACATTTAGATATTTTACTGTTTTAAATTACTTTAATATTAATTTTCAAATTTCCCAGGGTGGCTAAGGAGCAGTGAGTAATACACCAAAATAGACTAATCATGGGGATGTCCTTTACAGGCACACAGATTGGAAAGTTAGGTTCTGCGGAAATAAATGGCATATTCCTTTGTGATTTCAAAAGTATTTCACTGCATTTTTTCTGCATGGCAGGAAAGCCTTTTGCAACCAGGTGGTATAATCCAAACTTTGTACCATTATTTTTCTTTTGAGACCTGATTCAGCATCACTGAAATCAATAAGATTAGACTTGAGGGTGAGACACTGACTTCATCTACTTTGAGGTATCATATACTACAGACACTTACTTTATTTCAGAAAGATCAACATGGAAATGTATAAAATCTTAAAGGATACTCCTGTATCTCTGAATCTAAGGAAATTACCTTTTTTTTCAGATTATGGTTTACAAAATTACTGTCTCGGTGTATATAAATTAATAGCTGTCTTGCTATCTTTCCCATTGATCGTAATTAGCTAATCACTTCTTTTTTTTTTTTTTCTGTATTCAAAATAATCTATTCTTAAACGAGAAATGGGGTTTTTAGGCTTTTCTACTGGAATGGCATCTTCTTCCTTTTATGATAGATGTATAGAAAGACACTTTCAGGCCACCGGTTAATAATTCTACTTTTGGGACCAAAGTGACCTTCGCACGGAAATTAAAGCAGAGGAAGTGGGGTGGGTAAAACACGTTGGGGACGTAGAGCAGCTGCCTGCTCAGCTGTGACATCCATTCGTTTATGAATGGGTAACGTGGCTGCTGCCTGTTACCTGGAATAGTAACAAGAGGAAAGGATTTCATGTGCTCTGTCTCTTCGTGTGTCCACCTGGTCATTGGAAAAGGGACAACCTGACCCTTGTGACTTGACAGCCCTCAGTAGTTCGTCAGTAATTTGAGACAGAATATGTAGTAGCCGTGGGAGGGCACTACATACATATAGTGCTTTGGGAACCGTGACAGCTTCGTTCTGTGCAGTGACGATCCTCTCCCCCTCTCCCTCTAAAGTTCAATGAGGTTATTTTCACGTTCTTTTTCTTTTAAAAAGCACAGGGCCTGTTTTACTCAGTTCCACAGGATTTATAGGGATAGGTTTCTGAAAAAATGTGTCTCTGTGTTTAATTTGAGGCACTGTAAATGGCCCTCATTTCCCAGAGAGTATTCGGCACTGCGTAAGGTTAAGCCTGTGTGTGTCTCCGTGGGATGGGGGGTTAATATGAGCTCTTGACTCCTCTAGATGGTTCAACAAAATTCTGCTGCTGCTTTCAGGCTCTGTGCAAGCCTGAAACACTGGAATCGGCAAGCAGGTTGTGCAGAGTGTGCTAGGACGGTACAGCGTAAGATTGTGAAAGATCAGGCTGTGTACTGCCAGGAGGGCCGTTTTCATAGACCTGTAGTTCTGAATAATCCAAACACTCACAGCGCTTTTGCAATGAAGTGTAAGATAGAAGAATATGAACCAGGGCTCTATTTTCCCTGCTCAGTGTAGAGATGAGGGTGCAAACCGGCACAGGGCAACCCGCAGAGAGTGCCCCTGTTTTACACTGAGAATCAGAGAATCACCTTCAGCGGGTGTTTCTGCTCTGCTCTGCTCTGCTCTCCCAGTACCGTAAGGGCTCGGTCCTGGCTGTTCTCTACAAATAACTCGCTATTTCTGCCTGCAGACCTCGGTAATCGTTTGCTAACGAGGGCGACAGCAGTCGTTTGAAGATGGGGGGGGGAAGGTGGCAAAGAAGAATCCTCTCTGATGCTGTTAAATCCGGGGCAGCCCGTCTCATCTTCACGCCTTGTGAAAGGGAAGGTGGCTGAGGAGAGCAGGGGGCACGTACTCCCTGTGTTCTGCTGCCGGCCGGTATTCCGGTTCAGGGCATCTCACCTCAATTTCACTTGGAAGCTAATGTAAGCAGTTCTTACTGGTGCGAGTACTAAAATAAGAAAGCAATAATTCCTAGAATCTGGGTTGGCCTATTATGAATGTCAGACATTAAAGAGAACATTTCTTCGTAAAACTTTCATTCTGGGATTCAAATAGACTCTTTTAGCCCCTCTTCCATTCATTTTAATATGAACGGCCACGTAAGTGCTCTCGGTAATAGTGCTATCCCAATTTTTGCGTGACATTCTGTCAACGATGTACATTAAAAAGAGATTATTAGATGGAAGATGCTTTTAGGTCCCCATATTTTTGCCACCTGAGGCAGGATCATTAGGTTAAGATAAGAAAATAACAGTGATCTGTAGCTATTACAGATTATTTAATGCGGTAAGGTAGATGATACCCTTTTAGAAAGAAGTCTGACAGTCAGAGGTGGAACAGTTACCGTAATTTATTTGGTAGGAAAAAAACAGCGTCAAGCTTTGCAGTATCTGTGATTAAAAAAATAATAAAACTCACTTGAGTGAAATTCACTTCAGAGAGCTGCCTCCAGGAACGGAGCACGTTGGAATGTTAAGTCAAGAAATGCATTACAGATCGTTCGTGTACCACTGGGTTCAGAAGCAGCAGCTGGAGAGTGGCCTGTGATACTGGAGGCAGCAGAAGGAGGCAAAATACATTCAGCTTTTAGTGCTGGGTTAACTGCACTATTAATTGAAGCCATTATCCCAGTTGAACCGAGTACCCCAGTGTCAGCGTGGCTGACAATAATAGAGAGGCAGCCATTTCAGTGAACTATTTCAAAACATTCCAGTACTTAGTACATAGCACATCAGCTTTCATAATTAAATTAATGCCTTTTGATTTGAGAGCACTGGCATGTGTATTGTGGAATCTGGAGGAAATACAGGAAATTTCCAGGGAGGGAGAGGGGAGGCCTCCCGAGTAACATGTCTACTAAAAAGAAAGGGCAAGGCACAACATGGATTCCTAATTGCAGCATTTTCCTCATCAAGAATTGTGCTTGTCCCCTGAGAGGTAGAGCAGGTAAAGACAAAGTCTCAATTCTTACACCTCAAGTATTAATGGAACATAAAGCTGGATTCATCATCTTCACAAGAAGCTCACCACACTGCAGGAGGTGACTGGACACTAGTACGCCCAATTTGTTGACTTTATTTACATGTTTAGTGAAAAAAATTTTGCCTTCACTACAAGGATCCTCTGAAGTTACAATGGGCCTGGTATGATATTGTCAACCAAATGCAAACAAGAACAACCCCGAGGCCAGTGTGAGTTACTCTGGAGGCCAAATTTAGTCCTAAATGTATAAATGTATTAAATAGAGTTTGGCCAGTCAAGGCGCAGGATATTGAGCTGACGATCTCTGACTGAGAGAAGTCACAGCCTGAAATTTGGTACTAGAGCAGTTCCTAAGTGGGCAGAGATTGACACTGGGAGAGAAGGGATAGGAACTTTGGGATGCGTTTTCCGTGGTTATTTATGGGTGTATACACTGGTTCCGTTGCATCAGAGAATAGTTATTTTTCAAAGTCTTCTCCATTCTTTTAGGCAGTGTGGCAAGTGAGCTTTAGCGGAGCTCTGCGTGCGGGGGGGACAGTGGTGGGGGTTTGGAGATGCGTCCAGGACAGCAACAAGCACAAATGTGGAAATGGAGGAAGAAACTCAGAAGCTGGTGCTGTGAGTGGAGCAGAAGAGAAAGGGGACTTAGAAGTCCAGATCAAGGCCCTAATGAAATACTGTCCTGCGCTTCGTTACTGGGAGGAGAGGGAGACGGGGAAAATAAAATGCTGACAATGCATCGTGGTGATCAGCTTGGCATTATGATTTATTAAAACAGCTCACTGTTCAGGAAAAGAGGAAAGTTTGTGGAAAAATACAAAACACGGTCTAAGTTGTGAATTGCAGTGAAAAAATTTTGGGTCAGAGGGGACTTGTGGGAAAAGGCATAGATGCTGGCAAGAGAGGAAGTGATAAAGGAGACATTGAATCATAGAATTGCCTGGGTTGGAAGGGATCTTTCAGATCATCTAGTCCAACAATCAACCTAACTCTGACAAAAACCATCACTAAACCATGTCACTAAGCACTATGTCAAAACAACTTTTTAATACTGCCAGGGATGATGCCTCAACCACTTCCCTGGGCAGCCTCTGTAAAAAATTTTTCTAATACCTAATCTAAACCTCCCCTGGTGCAACTTGAGGCCGTTTCCTCTTGTCCTATTGCCTGTGACTTGGAAGAAGAGACTGACCCCCACCTCACTACACTCGCCTTTCAGGGAGCTGCAGAGAGCAAGAAGGTCTCCCCTCAGCCTCCTTTTCTCCAGGCTGAACAACCCCAGCTCCCTCAGCTGCTCCTGATTGAGTCTGGCATCACTTGCAAACTGGCTTTTCAAATAATCATCAAAATCTGAGAAGACATGGCTGAGGAAATTTCTGAGGGACTCTTAAAAGCAAAAGAAAGACATTGAATATTTCAGATTTGGTCCACGTGTTAAGGAAAAATTGCTTTTCCAGGAAATGAGTTGCTTTTACCTGAAGAACATAAATTGGCGTTCTGAGGGGAGAAAAATCTGAATATTCCTATATCTGCAGCTGCTAGCAGCGTTTTAGTGCTTTCTAAATAAATACCTTTTTTTTTCTTTCAGAACAGAGCTGTAGTGTTTTATTTCCCAGACAAGCTTGCTTTTTGCATTTGAGGGTTACCGTTTGGCATATTAGTAATCATAAGGTAGCTGGTAGAGTGAGGAAGCCCTGTGGTTTTCTGAATGGCTCCCCTCACCATCATCCTCTTTTTGGAGGCCTTATATAGTTGCTTTTAGTTTTCCTTTGGGTTTGTGTGTCTTCAGTGGAGTAACAGAGGTGTCCTGATGGACTTACGAGTGCATCATTTAAATTTGACACGAAAAGAAATTTAAAAGTCTGAGTCAGTAAACTGAATACTTTCTGCACATCAGAGAACTGGGGTAACTTAATTACAGAGGACTGGAAAAAACAGCTAAGCCAAAGCTCCTAAAGCATATCCTACTGTTAATACTTGTATTTAATTGTCAGCAATTATTTAATGTAATTTGGGCTGTTCCCCTACGTCAGCTCTGATACTGGTGTTTATTATTCTTGGAAATATTAGCTGCCTATGAGAGCTTTTCAGTTTTAAATAAGAAGTAAAAATATTAGTTTAGGAACAATTGTGTGTGTTTGCCAAGATTTTTAAAAAACAAGAACGAATAATTAATCAAAACTGCTATCTGATCAGAGTAAAATATAAAGCAGACATTGAATTAGTTTTTACATAAGAACACAATCGTTATAAAACAAAAAGGATAGTTTGGCTCTGAATTTTCCTCCTACTTTATATAATGTGTTTTTATTTGATTAGCAGTACCCAGGCATTTTTACACAAAACTTGAGTTCTAAAATGCTTTCATCCATCATAGTTAGTTATTGTCTTAGTAAAGGATTGGTAATTTCTTTGTAAATTGTTTCATTCTTTGTATGAGCTGTAACTTGAATAATTGCAATCCAGCAACATTTCTCTAAAGAAGTACCAGTTCTTTGTCAGAATTATGCATACGCAGAAGGACTTGAACAGAAAATGGCCCAAAGGTATTTGTAAAAAAAACTGATGAGCTATAACACACAAAATATTAGAGAAGATGCCTGTGTGGCTGTTTAGAATATGTAGATTTCCAGGAACCTCTCCCTGGGACATACTGCCTGAGACAGCATTTTGTCTTCAAGAGGTCACTGCATCCAGTGCTTGAATACCACATCCTGTCCTCTCTGCGTGAATGTCATAGATTCTATGCAGCTTCCTAAAAATAGCAGTCCAAAACATCTCCTCTGTCCTGCTGTTTGTGTAACAAGATTTTCACTGATTTGATTTTTCCATGCCTATCTTTTAAAAATATGTATAAAAATAAAAACATATGTAAAAATCCTGGAAGAAGGAAACCCGCGAAATCTAAATACTATCTTCAAACAGAAGTGATTTTTAAAGAAATTATATTTCAGTTCTGGCCTGCTAGGACTAATGAATCAGACATTGGTGATAAAACGGTTATCATAAATACGGATTTGATAATTGGCATTAATGTGTTGATATACAGGATATAAAACTAGCAAACTTCCTCTTTTGCACATTTTAATTTAACAACAGTGAAGGAAAGCTTGGTCCTGTATATCATTATAGATCTTGTTTTCCTTCCTACTAATGTATACATTTGAACGAGACTTTGTTTTGTCACCTGTATCCAAGTCATAGGATAAACCTAAATTGTGAGAGCTGACCAATATTTGTTCTTTAATCCTTGTTTCAAAATCCTTGAACGGACCTATTGGGCCTGTAGTCCATTACAAGTGTAGAAAAAAGCACTGCAGTCAAATATGAGCACATTCTATTGAGGTAATTTTCCTCCAAACAAAAACATTTACAATGTGTGTGTGTGTATATATAGTAGCGCGTAACCATAGTGAATCATTCAGGCAAGGGCTCCAAATGAGGCACCCCAGTGTGGTGCTTTAGAAGGGGGGATTGCTGTGGATCCCTTTTTAACTTTGTTAATTGAACCAACCTAATCAGAGAGAATGTCTTAATTTTCTGTTAGTTTTAAAGTCTTTTTACCTCTTCTTTACTTCACACAGCTTATTTTGTGGAATAAGCCCAGGGTTCATAGTGCTACTTTATTTGCTCCTTATTAACAGTTAACTGATTTTATTTGTTAATCTCTTTTACAGATGAAAGAATTCCAAACTAAAATGCAGTCACTGTTTCCAGCAATTCCTAAAAATAGCGAGTCCACTGTTGAATGGGAAGACTTACTTAAATCCAAGTGAAAGACTCAGAGCCATTTGGAGATGTGTCTTGCAGCAAGAGGAGGACGGAAGTAGCAGAAGTGTCCCATCTGGAAAACAGAGAAGAAAACTCTGACTGAGCCAGTTACTGACCGAGTTCACGGAACCTGGGGAAGCCAGTGAACATCCAGCAACAAGGGAATTCAAAACAAAACAATTTATATTGTACTTTTCAGCGTGCTTGGTATAGTTGATTGGTGAGAAAATGAACCCTCCAAGACAAGTTGGACCCAACTTGAAAGAAGACTATATCCTATGAAGACCTAAAAGAAGAAACTGATCTTCAGTAATAAATATAAGGACAAAACCCCAGTAAACTCTTATCCCATCCCAGTTTTTAAGAGAAATTTTAGGAAATTTCTCCATGAAACAAAGAACAGTACTTTCTGTGACATTTACATGTTCCATTAGGAATATAACCATCAAGTCAATTGTAACACATCTTTTACTGAGCCTAAAGGTAAAGCATACAGTGCACTCTTCTAAAAATAAAGGAAGTATTTAAATTTGCAACAGAGAAAGTATCTAATCCAAACTATTTTTGTATGTCTGAAGGGAAAGTTTAAAACATCTAATATGCAAGTAGTGACCTGCTGAGCTCTTCTCTAGAGCATCAGAAGAGATCTCTACAAAGTGCACCAGTTCTCTCAGTATTAGCTTTTTTTATTGGATCCCACAATAGTGAATCTGATAGTTTGCATAAAAGTCTGTACTATATTTGTACAGCAATTTAAGTTGTAAGTGAAAAAGGCACAAAACAGCGAGAGACCCAGTCTGTCCTACACAAATATTTTCAGCTAAGAAAATGTATGGGCAGGACTAGGGTTTTTTTTGTATTTCAGTGGTTCCTATGGCTCTTCTACCAAGAGAAGCAATGTGACATTTTCCACACTGCAGTAATTTCATGGAGTGTGGGTGTTAACCAGGAAGAATATTGTATTTGCAGAACTCTAGATCTGCAAAAACACAGAGATAAAAAAAAATGCTATCGGTGAACAATCCTTTGTTGAATGCTGAATTATCAGGTTTTTTTATTAATTGCACACAGTCCAATTAGTTAGTTGTCAGATTTAATAAAGTTCTCCTAAAACCTGTCTTTTGTGATTAAGTCTTTATATTCCTAGGAAAGAACATTAAAAAAAGCTTTAAATGTCAGATGAATAATAGAGAAGTATGGTTTTCCTATGAAACATGACAGCACTAAAATAATATCTTTAAAGCAACTGAAGTGTAATAGTTGACATCTTTTCCATAGCTTGATGCTTGTAATCCAATATTAAATAAATTGTGGTGAATGCTGCCATCACATGCACATATTTTCATAGTTCTGTTAGTTTGTGTGCATGGTGTGATACCTGTATTGCCCACGCTTATGCATATTAGTGCTGAGTTCCCAAGTTTTAACAAGTAACCAGGTCGATAAAACTGGTCAAGTACTGAACTGAAGTAAATGCATGCAAAGCGCGTGATGTCGTTAAGGTTGCCTGCCTCTAGTTTCTAAGGTGGTATTCGGGTCATCTGTCTCTGGATTAAATAACTTGCCCGAAATCGGTCATCCAAAGTTCCCTGCACAGTCACTGGAGAAAGATGGGACTGGTCAGAGGGTGACTTGCACTGTACTAAAATGAGTGGCTGCTCCTGGAATTGTGCAAAGCATCTGACCTGCTCTACCTGCTGGCTGCTCTACCTGCTCTGCCCTTGTTTACCTCCCATCAGCACGGTGACTGCGTAAGAACACAGCTCAAGAGAAACCCAGAAGAAAAATGAGTAGTTTTCTAGCACTTCAGAGCTCTGAGGGTTAGACAAGTCCTGGCACAAGAGAGTTGTCCCTTCTGGTAACGATTAGCCATTGGATCAGTGTAATTGTATTATAAAAAAAAAACCAAACCAACAACAAACTTCTGGCAGATAGGATGGATTACATCTGGAGGTGCCCAGTTATACGGACATACAGATGAGGCTCTTCAAAAAATCCAAACACAGTGAAATGCACAGACAGAAATCTTTAAAATAGAGTTACAGTTACAGGGCAAGCACAGAGTGACAATGTAAATCTGTGTTGATGTACAACACTGAGAATAAAACATCCTCCACAGAGAGAGGAATTCTTACATCAGCTTATTGTTACAAGCTTTATTCTGTGCTTTTCAGCTGGCAATGGGTTTTCTCTAGATGAAGGTTTGTGTATGTATATGTGCATAATATAAAAGTAAATCAAGACTCAAGCCACATGAAAAACAGGGGAGACCTTGGATTCTCTTTACTGCACCATGCAGCTCCACTTGGTGAATATTCTGCTGGTTTTATGATGGCTCATTTTTTCTCTTTATGAAAATATTTGGCAAAGGGTTACTGCAAACCACAACAAACCCCTGAACAAAGAGAGGGGAAAAGTACATAGTACACCAATAGCGGCTAGATACCATAGTGTATGCAGTAATTGCAACTGAGCAAATAAAATTAGGCAAAAACCAACAACAGCCAAAATACATAAAAGAAAGAAATCAAGTTTCAAGACATAAATACTAGTAGACGATGGCACAAAAAAGTTGATGGGTCCAGTGGCTCCTTAATTGTTTTTTATTTTAAAAATTGCTTACTCTCTGCATCAAGGCAGTGTAAGAATAAAACACAGAAGTTTATTTTCATTATCAACTTTTCTTGTGCAAGGTGATACACTAAAATAAGGGGATGTTTGCAACGCTGCTATTCAAAGTGGGTAATGTAGCGATGCTGCAGCAACTTTCACGTTGCTTCCACTCAATTCAGTGGTCCTCTGTGTTTCACTTACACTGATTTTTCACCAACTTTCTGGCCACATTTAATTATAGGAATAATGGAGGCCACGTGTGTTCCTACAATTAGCCCATCGGCTACTACTTAATAATAAATGAGCTCCCTCCATAACTATTATATAGCTTAGAAGGAAAAAGAGAAATAGGAAAATGATGATAAAAAGAGATCAGAATGGTGTGAACGGCGGTGCGAGGAACAGTGGTGGGAAGGCTACTCCACCCTTCCCATGCTTACCACAGGAGCCTCCGCAGTACCACCAGCCCCAAGGTCAGGCACAGTGTCTTTGCTGTAGAAGATGGCAAATGAAAACCAACTGGAAATGCTTGTTTAATTTGGTCCACTGCCCACTCCTGCAAAAAAAAAAAAAATCTCAGGGGCTTTTGCTGTGAGTTTTGTCACCTACAGCATCTGTTGACTTAACCCAGGCTCCTAAAAGCTCATCGTTTTAGAAAATTCAGGTCACCTAACATACATGCAGAGCAGAGTAGCCTTCAATATTTAGGCTGTCATTCAAAAATCTCCAGAGAGTTACATGCCTGAAACTCAATTAAGGATGAAGAGCTGAATCAACACTGCGAGAGTCTGGGCTGGTGGTTGCCGAATTTCTAGATGTTTCGAACCTGATAGGCCAGAAAACAATCCCATCTGGGCAAATGGCCTATTTTAGCAATCAAGATTAAGCTGACAGAAGTTTTCTGTAATTTGTCTGTTTCTTTAATAGCAGGGACATATTGTTAAATTAGTTAATGGGAAGAAAAAATGTTTAACAGTTAATGCGATGCTTTATGTGGCACGCCATCTGCGTATTGTGTGCTGAATGTCCCTGGATGTGGAAGAGAGGAAATCATACAGAATTTCAACCTTGTCTTCTTTACTGACATTATCTTGGGCAAGTATGACAAATAATCATATTTATCTTCTGGAGCATATACAGTTTTAATCAACCTATTAACCAGGAAGACATTTTTCACAGACTTTGGAAGGCACAAAAAAGACATTATCTCCCCATAAGCAATCCATTTCATGGGCGCTGAGCACTAGAAACTTAAAATGGAGTGAACAAGACAAGTTATTTTTCCTTTCACATCTAAATAAAGGTGTTTGGAGAGACTTTACTCAAGCATATTTGGGGACTAATCCTGAAATTCTGGAAGGGAACCAATCAGCTTCTGCAGACTGTTACGCAGAAAGTGTAAGAGAAATTTTTCATCCTCCATGTCCAAAAATCATCAGTTTTATTTGGTTGAACACTTGTTTCTATGAAAGGGGTTTTGCTGTTAATTGGAGCCTCAAGAGAACTGGCTCAGTTGCTCATCAGCCTGACAGCTGGGGATCCTGCTCTCCTTCCAGTTTGAGGTGCTGTTCTGACCATCAGCAGAGCAGGGAGGAGATAGTTAACAATTTGGCTATAGGCACTGTTCTTCCCCTGTGACTACTAGCCCTCACTCCAGCTGGCCAGTACTCGAGTCCTGGTGTAAGTCTTTCTAGTGTAAGTCTTTCCTCGCCCAGGGGCAGAGGTGCAGGGTCGCTGTTGCTCCAGAGTTTAAGCCCCTGGCTCTGCAGCACAACCTGAAGCTGGTGGGATCCCCTTTGTGAAGAGGAACCACCTGTTTGTTGAAAACAGGGCCAATACCTGAATATCTGTGTGCGTGTGTGTGTGTGCACACGCATCCACGTACAGAGGTTGGAGAGGTTTGTACAGCCGTTAGACAAAGTGTAACATAAATACGTTTTCCTCTATTTAACTTCATTACCAGTGGCTAAGATATTAAACTGGGGTGACAGTTTTAAAAGCCATGGGAGCTGAGAGGGAGCAGGAACGTGAAACCCAGTCTTCTCAATCACAGGAAAGTTCCCCAAACCAAAACTCTATTACATACGTAGTGTTGAGGAACATGCAGGAACACCATCTGCCTCAGTAGCTCCTGCTGAAGCTGTTTTCATTAAATGTAAATAACACAATAGTTATTATGCTGGAGAGAAAGAGAAAAAAACCTGAGAAGCTGATATGACAATTTTGTAGTTGAGCTATTAACTTACGATAGGAAAGGGTAAAGTTCAAGAATAATTAACATAAAGAGGGATATCTTTGAAAGTGGAGAGGGATGCCTGCTGTGCGGGATATCCCTAGGACAGCCTCCTGGGACATGAAGACCTATTTCAAATTTTATGCTTTCTGCTTTGCAGAAAATTTGTGGTAAGGAAAAAAAATATATATTTTTTCCTTAAAAATATGCCTTTTTTTTCCTTATCAAAGAATAGAGTGAATAACTCAGAATAAGAACATTTACTTTCAAGGTTGGTTGGATTCTTCCAGTACAGAAACATTTCCTGTATTCTTCCCAAAAAGAAACATTTTCACCTCAAGACTGAACTTATTTTTACCCTGTGCCACTGCACTTAATTTGCATTCGTCTCTTCTGTAAGGCCTCTGGAGGCCTTGCAAGCAATAGCAACCAATTAAACTCAATTCCTGATTCCTATTCTTCCCGTCGGCTGTTGGACTATGACTTTATATTGATAAAGTGTACTGGACAGGTTATTGTTCTCTACTCTGCTTGGCTGCACAGCTTATCTATTATTTGGCATGACTTATCTGAAGAGCAGTGTGTGGATGATATGCAGAAAGTCTGGGATTCGCTCATATATCTGTGTCTGGCTCATCGCTTCCATTCTCTGTTGTTCAACAGAGACATACATAGATCCATTCCAATTCTGTATTACTTCTCCTTTCATTTAGATCCTTTTTTCTTTAAAAAGAATAAAAAAAAAGAAAAAAAAAGACAAGTGGTGTTAGATGTGTGTATTTTGGCAGCTCACAGTGAGAGCTTTCCTGATGATGGATAGCCAGGCAGCACAGGCCTTTAAAGGAGAAGGATTTTCAGATTGGGCATCCAGGGTCACTTGCCTTTTTGGTTTTTTTAATTTTTTAATTTTGCTTTACTACATTACGTAACACATCCCTATGTTCTGTGTTACCATAGTGTGGCTCTAATATAGAAACCTATTTTTATGGGTAACAGATTCATTTTGATGTCATTTACGAGAACACACTATGAAGTAAAGAAAATTTTCCTGTTGAAAAATAAAAGCTTGCATGTCAGGGATAACTCACTAAACACTCATCTGACACTAAAGTACAGCTCAATCAAAACCAGTATTACTTGCAGCCAATGCTTTTCAATTAATGTTCTAGATTTCTATTCCCAATTCCTCTAGACACCTGCAGTAGCATACAATGAAATTCTCAATATTTAAACACTTAAATGAAAAATAAACTGTACCTTAAAATACATAACATAAACCGTATAATAAAGTAATCTGATTCTTTAGGCCAATTGCTACTGTACACTCAGAAATGATAATAATTTTGCTAGTTGACTGACAAGTCACAACAGAAACACTTATGTTTTGAGTTAAGCTGTTTTCCCTCCTTTGGTGTTGAGCAGGATTTTTCCTCTCCAAAACTTACTGCTCTGGGCCCACTGTCATTAAGAGAGACCAAAAATTTTCTCTGCACCAGCTTTTGCTGGCAGGGAGAAGAAGGCTGGAGAAGAGATTTTGAGCCCATGTCAGAATCCTGCGGCCCTTGGCTGGCCTGACCTCAAACCAGCTGTAACATGGTGGGTTTCGCTAGGTTTTTCTTTTGGTTTTTGAGTTTCTTTAAAGTTGAAACTTTGAAGCTCAAAATCCTCAGAAGGAACAGAAAGAGAAACCTCATGCAAACAAATACCACTGATCTTTACACAGCTTTGATGTCTTATGTATCTATAGTGCCTTTCATCATGAAGAAGCCCAATAAGATTTATAAACTGCCTTCAAAGGGAAATATCTTATTCTCTATACCACAATGTGCACACCACTGAAAACCAGTCTTCAGAGCAGATATGACCCATAGCGTGATGTATATTAACAGGCAGTAGGGCAACAATTAGCAAATACAGAAGAACACATTATTTGGCAGGATCTATAATATTAGAGAAAACAGTAAAGGCCTCGGTTTTTAATGGTGTGTTCATCTAAACTGGAAAAAGAGGCATCTTTAAGGATGGAACTACAAGGCAGCCTGTCAGCATGTTACCTCAGTCCTGCTCACTACCTCAGTCCCAGTTAGCCACTACATGTGGCCATTGTGAGACTGTCTGCATCTCTGGAAGCTGTTGCCCTGTAAAGGATTTTGAGAGGAGAAGACGGAGGATCCTGGCAGTGTCTGCACACAGGAGCCTGTCTGCATACGTGGAGTGTGACAACTGAATCCTCAGCTCACAGTGATGTGTGTGGGCGAGGACCGAGTGGGCAGGTGGCTCCAGCCCTGTGCTCATCTCCAACCTGGTGTCTCCTCAGCTTTCCACAGAGCAGACCCTCACAAGGACCCTCTCCCCTTCAAGACCCTGCAAGGCAGACAGTAAACCTTAAGCCAAGACAGGGGGGCAAGCAGAGGAAAGAATCTGATCACAGAGGGGCAGAACAGCCTTTTGTGAAGCATTTCAAACTCCTGGGTGCAACAACCCATAACGCTGGGGATGCCTCAGCAGTGTTTTCTTCAGGACATCTTCAGGACAGGGGCTTCTGTGTCTCCTCTAAACATGCAGTGGTACCCCACAAGACTTCTGCACAGAAAATTTTACAGGTACATTGCTGCCCTCTCTCCATATCTCTCTTGAAAAACCTGGCCTTAGGGAACCCAGCTGAAACAGCTCTTCTCCCTCCTTTCCATTAGCCAGAAGCTCTGATTAACTGAGCCTCCGACTGTCTGAAAATTGCAGGCACCCTTGAAGACTTTCAGGTAATTGCAGTCTCTCCTGCGTTTCAAAGCTAAGGCTTAGGTTACTAAGCCATCTCCATAATGTCTAATCAATGAAGTGATCAATTAGGAATGGGAAAATGAGCTACGGTACAGCAAGTAGAATGGCTAATGACCTAACAGAGAGAAGTCTTTTAATCTCTGGCTCCCATGACTGCATGCTGACCTGCTCCCCCACAAAGCTAGCAGGGTCCTGGAAAGTTGAAAATTATCATAAAAAAGGGAACAAATGGATACCAGATAAAAATCAATTAAAACTAGAGGCATTGTAAGGACCTAGAGTGGGCTCAGGAAAAATTCCAAGTGTTTGTTTAACGGATATGTGAGATTGTTTGCCCTAGTAACTGTGTCTCTGTTTGATATGTATGAGGCTTTGAATATTTTATAACAGTGATGGCTGTGTTCACTTAAAGGAAGCTGCTTAAAAAAAAATTAAAATTCCAGAAAACACTTTGTCTTTCAACTCAGCATTATGTAATGTTTCAGGCTTGATACTCATTTTCTTTGAAGGCTTTTCCTACTGATAACATCATAAGTGTCACCCAGGAAAGCTGCTTCATCTAAAAAAAAGTGTTGTTGGGTCTTTTTGGTTTTGTTTTCTTTTCTTTTTTTATTCCACTGACAGATAATGAGTGTTAATGCTTCATCTGAAACAAAAAATGATAGCTGAATTGGAAGAGTGCTAGAGAGGAGGGCACTGGGGAACACATTTGGGAGCCATCACACAAATTCTCAGAGAAGCCCAGGCAGAAATTCAGAACATCACATCTTAATAGAACATAATGTACTCCAGAAAGAGAAGAGATAATGTATCCTAATGCATTCAATATTTGTCTTTGATGTAAGCTTAAGCATTATTCCATATGTTTTACTCCATCACTAAATTAATTTTGGTTGGAAACCATCACACATTAATTATCAAATATGACTAAGCTCCAGCTCACTTGTTTTCCTAGGTTATTTGATGTCTGCTGTGAGACAGTTACATTGCAGAATTCTGTTTATAATAGCTGTGGCTAACATGTTAACAGTGGCTCTGCCAGATTTGCTTGCTATCAGACACAAATACAGCTCAGCTGTCCAGGGAGGAGACTGTATGGGAAGGGAAAGACCTGAGCCTCCTCAGATACTTTGCACATGCACAGGGTCTTCTTTAAAACAAAACAGAATAAATTAGAATCTATTTTTACAGGGAAAGAATCAACCCATTTGGAACAAACATTTTATATATTGCATGGCAATTACGGCAAGCAAACACTTGCTTGAGTAAAGAAGGCAGAAATTTACTAGAAAAAAACATTCCCAGTATTACAGACCACTTCCTGACCTAATGCTTTACTTTGTTTTGAACAGCTTTTATGTGAATTTTCAAGAACATTTTAAATAATAGATGTGCCATAATTACAGCCTGTGTTTCTTATGAGAGGGGGTTTTACTATTCAGATCTTGTCATTTTAAGATCAAAAGATTTCTATTTCAGAACTGTCTTCCTCGCTGAGCTCTAGACAGACAGAGTACTTCGTGAGTTGCCAGTTCCTTAGCTGTTGTAAGCTCTATTACCGTTAAACTAAAGATATGTTCCTGAAAAATCTGTTATTACACAGCAGCTTATTGCAGTATTGCCCACGCTTTTTTAATAGAGAAGCCTACATACCCTCTGAAAAAATCTGGGGACCATCTTGTGTGAGTGAAACCAGACTGTTTTTAATCCCAGGACAACTATAAAAAAATTTGACCTAACAGTAGAATTTCAGTTTTTTATCTATTTGGTGACTTACTCATGGATGTATGCAGTGTTTTGCAATGTCTCATCACGTCTTGTTGATCACCAGAGATCTCTGAATTACATCGTAAGAATAAGTCTTTACAGTCAAAGAAACTAAGGGAAAAAATATGCTTCAGATTTTCTAAAGCTTTTCTTTGTTAATTCATTATGATAAAGTAACAGTTCTATGAAAACTAAAGGTTCATAAATCTAGATCCTGTTGTATGAAAAACAACTCATCCAGTCTGCCTCGTTGGTCAGATGAGGAGAACTTGCTCACAGGTCAGTGAGGCAATGCTCAGGGAGCGAGGAGGTAGGATCCACAGCTAGTGTTTGGCTACAGGCTAAATGACAAAAGCAGTCTGAATACAAGAATGGCAAAAATCACACAAACTGCAATAGCTTCCACCCAGATATTTTCAAGGGCAAAAATCTCTCAAGAATGATGTTTTTTTTCCTATTATGTGTCACTTCAAATGTCGTTAAGAAAACAGATTGCTTCCAAGTTTAGGCTCTGACAAAAGATATGTTTTGGGTTAGAATGGTGATGTATTAGTTCTACTTATAACCTGTCTCTAGTGATGTGTCAACCTTGAACCATTTGCTTATTCCTATTCAAACTCCTGGTAGCTTCACTTGAGGCTTTAATGGGACATTGGCTGAAGGAGATACTGCTGCAGGAAAAAGTAGCCTGTAAGGCTCCTCATCCTTCACCATCCCCTCAGCTGAGCTGGCAGCACCAGTTGTGCAGCTGAGTGACAGTGCAAATCAGGAGCAGATTCAAGTTGAAAGACAACTTCTCCCAAAAGGATTATTTCCCAGCTGCTCTGGTTCCCTGACCTACTGCATCATAGTTCCAGCATGTGCTGGCACAGTGCACAGGTTAGGGAAGGGATGGGGACGATTTTTGAGCAGCAATAAAATGACAAGCAAGCCATGATCTCGGTGAAGATAGATCTGGAGCCTTTGACTGTAAAAATTGTAATGAAAAGGAAAACCCGTTACAGTTCTTCATGGGTATTTTCACATTGAGCTAAATTCTGCAGGCTTTAAGCACTTTACACCAAAACATCTGCAGTCAATGAAATCTCACCGAAAGACAGGCAAAGCTTGGTCCACTGAAACATAAAGCTTTAGAAGAAGGGTGAATGGCAAGGAAGGGGGAAAGACATGACAACAGAAGAAATACAATAATTAATTTTTAGAAAAATCTTAAAAAATAAATCTGAACAATATATTATGTAATGAACACCACAATCTCATCTTGTAAGACAATGTTTGGAATTAACTTTTACTTTTTTTTTTATTGTCCTGCTGGCCATCTGTTATCATTATTCCACTTTCCATTTAAAAGGCCGCCTCATCCTTACCAGATGTTCAGTTTTCTACGTGTATGTTTTGTAATTCCTCTCAACTCTACTAATGGGCTTTGTACTCTCAGAACTACAAGTTTTCTTATATTGCCTCCACAGTGTCTGTAACATTCTCTTAACATTTGAATAGAAAGCTATTGATGACTCCCTACGTTGAGAAAACAGTCTTCAAACATCTTCACGAAACAGGCTTTGCAGTTATCCCTAACAGGCAGTGGCTGTAACCCCTGGAGTCCCTATTCATTCTGAAACACAAAGTTGAAAGTCTTAACTAGCTTTACTGTAACTTCTAGTTGTCACAAAAGAAATGGGATGACTGTTCACGTAGTATAGAAAAATTTGAGCATGGGATGTGTATCTGATGCTCTTGTACTTGGACTGAAATACAGTTTTTCTGCTATTTTGTGTTGTACGATGGAAGTCAATGTGTATGATTAATGGCAAAACAAGTAAGGGAAGTACCACAGAGTGCTGTTTTGCGTCCTGCCAGTCAAATGAACATGAAGGATGTGTGCCTTCTGTATGACAGGCAGAAGTACGAAAGGTCAAACGTTTGTATGGCATACATTGCAGTGCAACTGCTTCCTGACTTTCATAAGTTTTAAGTTTTCTAAAATAGACATGTACCTGTTTCCTTTGATTTATCTGTTAGCATTTTCTCTTCCCCAACTCTAAATTCTCTCCTGTTTTATAAAATAATTATGCAATTACATATATAACTAAAGTTAGGCTTTGTGCCAGTGGCTGGTAGAAGAAATAGAGATAGGAACAGCAGAGGAAAGAAGAAATGGATGTTTGCAATGGGTGGAGAATACGGATTAAATGAAGACCCCCAGTAAGACGAAACTCTTTAGAAAGGCAGCAGGTAAACATGAGAGACGGTTAGACTAAGGACTCCCTCTTCCTGAAGACCCACCGACATACTGGAAGGAAAGATATGCGGAGGTTGCTGTTTCACACAACACTGTGGGGTCAGAGACACTGGTATGTTTGATAGCGCAGCTACACGAGTGGGAGTCAGTCAGTTGTTAGGCAGTGCTGCAGATTTCTGAAGGATACTGCTTCCTTGGATGGAATATTTCAGGGGATAAATTTGAACCCAGTCCCAGAGTCACTGCCTTCTTCCATCGTGGCTGTCTAGCAATTAAAGTTTCTTCAAAACAACTTGCTCCCAGCCATCTGCATATCTTAGCTTCCTTATCTTTGCAGATTTGTCCTTCTGCTTTCTCAATTAGAATTTGTTTTGATTTTCTCAATAGCTAAAATAGCACAGCCTAAACCAAGGCTGGCATGACACAAGCTCCCTCTGCCCCCCTACTTGCTGGAGAGTTGCAGCCTCCCCACTTATTTCTGGATCTGTTTTTTATCCCTGCTGCCACTCCCAGCAGGGACACGAGGGAGGTCTGCAACCTGTGCAGAGCACTCGAAGAGAAGTGATAAGGAGAGCAATTTTAGCCATGAATATCCTAATGAAGCTCCCGTGCTGACCTTACACACTTCTGATTAAGCAAATATGCAAATGCAAAGCAGTTCAGAGCTGGATTAGCATTCAAAGATTTTTAAAAAGCTACTGTGGCTACATGCAGAGTGACCTTTAGGCCTGCTCAAATCTGCTAGAATGCAGATGGGGAAAAAGAAAGGCATTATAAAGACAGACTCCATCTTTTTTATATCTTGCAGCCACCATAAAATGGACCACAGGAGGAAATGAATATCCAGATCAAGGTTTTACAGCTGATCTGGTTATGGGGCAAGAGATTATTCTGCATCATACCTGGGGATGTCTCTTCCACTACCTTCCAAAACCAAAAAATTAGCTCAACAGTTGGTCTGATCATAATCCTGCAGATTCCGTACTTTAAAAAATGAAAAAATGAAAGCTGGTAGATAAGAATCCAAATCTGGGTCCCAACAGTGCTACCAAGACTCAGGGGGGATCAGGAAATCCAGGGGAAGTAGGAGACATCCCTCAGGGTCACAGGAGGGCCATTCTAAGCAGGTCCCAGGAATCTGCTTTTTTTACTTGCTGGTGTTCAGAAACTGACTGTTACAAGCAACACCTTCAATTCCCATTAATTAGAGAAACGTTCTGTAACGAGGAGACACTCCATTAGCACTGTCTGGTTCTATGGTGTGTATACCACAATCAATGGCTTGAGCTGTGGTTTTAAGACTGGATTATCAAGATCCGCAGATGCCCGATTCTCGTCCTACTGAGAGGAGGAGCTTGGTATGGAAAACCACGGGGAGGGAGAGGTTAAGAAATACTGTGTCAGGATTAAATGTTAGAACCCTCTTTCTCACAGCAAGTTTTCATGGCTGTTTGCAGTCAACTGTTCTCACTACGCAGCGGTGGAAGACACGTCCTGGGTTCTCAGGCCCCTGTGATTGCAAGGACCACATTACATTCTCCACTTCATAAATCAGGGATTTAGTTGCTGCTGTTCTCACTATATCCACTGAAAGCCTGTTCCAGAACAGGCTTCCCTTATGACTGGGAACTGTCCTCTAATTTCCAGGCTCGATGTGTTCATAGCTACCTTTCACCCATTTGTTCTCAAACCTGACTTTGTCTAATTGTTTCCTAAGGCCTGTTCTGTATCAATGTATTTATTTTCTTTCACTAAAAATACTGCTTGAAAAGATATTTAACAATGAGAAATAACGAAGCAGGAGGATACTATAAGCCAGATGAGATCCTCTACTGGCATAAACTGGTCTGACTTGAATGCTACTGTGCATTGCTTAGAAATGGTTCATGTGTTTGTTTTCAAATTAGACTTGAAAACAAATGTCTGTGCTAAAATGCTATGAATATATCCATAGCAAACACATACAGAACTATACTTTTGGGTAACATTTCTGTTGGTTTTTCTAAGAATGCATTAAAAAGAAAAACTGAACACTGAAAAACAAAAGTTTTCCTATTCAGATTTCCTCTAATATTGTTAAAAACATTTCTTCACTCTTGATCACATTATATCCCCGTGTCTTAATGTAGCGTGTCTATTACTGTTTATTTTTGCATCATTCAACTACTTATTTCTAAATTTTGAAGATATTGTGGAACATATTTGTTTATTCA
Organism: Tringa tobata; assembly: GCA_033628505.1. Taxonomy (NCBI): domain Eukaryota; kingdom Metazoa; phylum Chordata; class Aves; order Charadriiformes; family Scolopacidae; genus Tringa; species Tringa tobata. The sequence goes on along the minus strand of JAHREE010000095.1, from coordinate 2,775,264 downwards.
ATGCATACTTGAGGTTCCAGAATATCTTTATGCAGTGGGCATCAAAGCAATATAATACATTGGTTTATTTTCTTGCTTTGGAAATAAAAAATAAGGATCAAAATTTACTGTGGCTCAAAATACTATAAAATGTTTACAGTAATTTGTTCAAGTTACAGGTAAAAGGCCTAGAAAACTTCTTTCATATCTTAGAAGCAATCACTCTAGGTTTTTGAATCTACTGATTCTTTGCATGTGCTAGTCATTTTGGAAGGGTTCAAGTACTTATTTTCCAATATGTTGATAAATCAAAGGAAAACAAAAACTTTGCCATAGATAAAACCAAGACTACTTAAAACCAATAACATAAAGCTATGAGGAGAAGTAGAAATAATTCCATTTCTAATGATGATAGAGCACATTTCTCCTGTGATTTAACCCCCATCAAGTTTTATTTAAAACTCAAAAGATAAAAATTCTCCATATTTTATGCCATTTTAAAATGACAGGCTTCATATGGGCTCTGAGGCAAACTCTAAAATAGCACAGGCTGACTCAAAACCAGATCTGAGTCCTGCAAGAAAGCTGGCTGCTCTGTGCTTATCACAAAATGTGAAAATGAATTTTGTACTTTTACATGTAGTGAGTCTTCATACAGTAAATATCTCTTTTTATTTCTGCCCACTATGAGGAATCTGCCCACTATGAGGAATACCTATTGCAGCAGTGGGATAAATATGGCTCGATTGCGATATCAGCCCTTCTGCTTATGAAGTCTGCAAACCAGAATCAAACGCTCCTTTATGAAAACAGCCTGCACTTTAAGAAAGTGAAAAAATCAACAGAGCTTTATGAGACATAATTGGGATCAATAGAAATTACTGTAATTCTGAGATACGTTCTATAGGTTTTTAAACCATCCTTTAATATTCTGTACTAAAGGCATAATTGTACATTAAATTATAGCAGATGGCACCAGAAACCTGTAGAAGTATCATTTGTTTATATTCTGCTGGTCTTATCCATCAAGGCAGTGCAAATTGGCATAAATTACACTTTCTTTTGGCTCTTTGGCATGTTGATTGCATTGCATTACGCTCTCTCAGGGCTCTACTCTATTCTTACCCTCTAAACTATGACTAAAAAGTCATCTTGCTTAAACTTAATTCAGGGACAGTGAAATCTATGAATGTCAGAGCTAGAAATCCCAATGGCTGCTACTAATCTTATAGACAAGTCCACTCAGCTCATTTTCCTCCTGAACTAGATAGTCACCCTGAAGGGTGACTTGGTCAGGGTCAGGTTGAAGGGTAGGTTGCCAAGAAGACAGACTGGGGATAGACTTAAGGGAAAAAATGAAAACTAGAAGTGGAAATAGATCCAAGCAGATCCTTTCCATGAAAGCAAAGAAAGATGCAGGAAAGTCAGCATTTGGATCAGCTTCTTCTGACGGAGCAGAGCTGCGATGAAGGTAAGAAGAGCTATGTACAGTGTCACTACCATGTAGTGGTTCTTCTCACAGGGACAGGGTAGCCTCCCTTGTCAGGGTAAAACTCAGGCAGGTATGCTATCCAGCTACAGGATCAAATTTGGGTTTTGAAAAAGGTCTGGTACGCTTTATTCATCCAGCAGCCGATTTCCTTCTGTGTTTGCAGACAAGTAACTAAACTTCCCATTACATACAAAGCCCCACAGCAGCAGAGGAAAAGGGCAATGCACTTGAACTGCAAAAACCCGGGTGAGAGGTAACCACCTCTTGCTTTGATCTCAGAGCCTTGCAAAGAGGTCAGAGACACCTCTCAGGCGTCATATCTTCCCAGGAGGAGGGCAGCCAGGGGAGCACTGTAGCTGGTATTCAGAGCAAGCAAAATTGTGAATCAGGACAGTAAATCCATACCATTAGTCACCTCCGGTTAGCCTGGGAAAAGTGACTCAGAGGAGTAATGCTGAGACGAGAGTAAGATAATTAATCTGTAACGCACCGGTTGCCCAGCAGAGGGTAGCATTCGTATATGGAAAAATGATTGTACCTCTAACTAGTGGTTTCTGCTGCATCCCTTACAAAACCTGGGAATCTCAGCCTTTTCCCTCCTTACTGTTTCACAGGTAAATGAACTAACCATCCGATCCTGAACACTTAATAAAATATGGAAAAGTATCATATTAAAAACGTTAAGTCGAGATTTGAGATTATGTGTTTAAATGAAAATTATCAGCAATGAAATAATTAACATTCTAGAAGCAAAGTTGACTTGAACTCTCTCCGTATCATGCATTTTGCATATTTTACAACACAGACAGTATTATAACATTGATTACTGTGATGATTAAATATAGACAGTTTAGGAATGGCTAAATCAATCAATCAATCCCAATCAGGGACTGGGACCTCAATCCAGGAGGTGTTGAACACACGTGTGTGCGCATCTGTGTGTATATGAAATCAATGAGACAATGAGTGTTCCAGCAGACACACACCTGAGCAGCTTTATTAAGTGCTTCTAGGCTCTTGGCTTTTAAAAAGTGGAACGGAGAAACAATCTATCCATGCAAAAGCAGCTAAATTAGTATGATTCTTGGAGCCATTTTTTAATCTTTGCAGTTTCATTCCTTCAGTAACCTAATTTAGTTGCATTAATATAGGGCACCTGCAAGAAATTTGCCCATGTTGAGAGGCTGAGCCACACTGGAGCTACTCTGCTTATGTGTGGTCTTCCTTCCTGCTAGCTTCTAGCTGTCCCTTTGTCTGAATTTATGTCTTTACAAGGTGATACTGCTTAACTTTACAAACAGGGCGGTGCCACTCACTATAAAGATTCTGGAAGACAGGCGACTGGCTTGGATGTTCCAGTCACAGTACAGAGATGATTAATCTACAAGGCTGGTACCCTCTCCCAGAAGATGACAACTGTGATTAGGAGATCAAGAAAGAGTTTGGGAAGAGATGCTACGTAAACAGAAGTTAAAGGGACTGCTGGAAGCAACAGCCATGTTTTAAGATGCCGAATTAGCCTCTGGACTTCTAGAATGCACCCATAACTATGTGAGACACCTGCTTTTCCTAGATGTAATTCATAGTAATGGGTAGAAGCTGACGGAGCAGAGAACGAATTTGTGAATTTTATGTATGGTTTTGTGACATTGACTGTCAGATTTGCTGATCTTATGGTTTTTACCATAGTACAAAATCGTGATACAACATGCAACCTGAGAACCGTGATACAACATGCAACCATGCAAATGAGAATATAGCATAAAATATATTTCTGCTCTGCGTCTTTTTGATAAAAAAGATATTGACATGAAAACCTCTAAAAATTCAATTGCCTGCATAGGCAACCCTTCAGTGGTCAGTAAAATAAAGACCTACACACTTCTAGTTTATTTGCAAATCTTTCTCTGAGAAAAAGTCATCCTGTTGAAAAACTAGAGTTTAATAGCGAGTCAGTGATATTGTTCCTAATCCTGCAACACTAACTGTATTCATGTGACAAAAATAGTGTTGATTTCAATGGGAACAGTCTTGTAAAAGGTTTGCAAAGCCAGGGCCTGAGGATGTATAGAAAGAGGAAACTAGAAAACGTATGTTTAAGAAAGATGGGCAACAATAACATGCAGAAAGAAAAAGAGAGAATAAAGCAAAGTACTAAAAAGGAGAGGGGAGGAAGAAGGATGGCATGAAAAAAGAAGACAAAGTTTGACTTTATATCTTGTGAAATTTAGACATTCTTCATAAATACATATATCTATCTGTGTAACTCAAAAAACTACATCCATTTCATTGTTTTTTTCTGTTGAAAATGATTATGTTTTAAGTGTATCGTATTTGTCATCTAGTAATCTAAGTAATTTTAAATCTCCCAGGAACAATAAAGTAAAACACTGCCTATTTGCTTCTTTCCTACTCCAATGCTTCATCCTTCTACTTCTTACTTTTCCTTGCACAAGAACTCCAGTTTTAAAAAAAACAGAAAAATTTACATGCTCAAATGTCAGCTTTTTCAAACCTGCAGGTGCACCTGCACCCCCGAACGCTCATCTGATTTGATCTAATGAAAATAATAATTGAAATCTTGCCCTGCCTACACCAAAACACCCGTGCGATCCAATGTCACCTTCCTTTTTCCTCCTGCTGCAATTCAAAGTTTCTTCTACCTTCCCGAGGCCTTCCAGCTGCCCCACTGAACTCCATCTCACATTGGCACCTGGCTTCCCTCAAACCTTCGTTCAGCTTGTTCTTTATCCCCCAGAGGCCTCTCAACTACCTTCCAGTGCTCAGGGCACAAATGACCCCTCTTACCTTGGGCTCCTCCTGTTCCCAAACCACTTTACCTATTCCGTTCCCTCCTTTATCTTATCACACTTGGCGTATAAGCTTTCAGAAGCTTAGTGTGTTTTCTTTCTTACAGCATTGAGTAAAGTGATATCTGGGTCTTTGCTTAAGGTTCCTAGATACTATGATGATAGTACAAACCGGGAAAATATTGAAAGTTCTTTCGGAGTCTACAATAAGCTAAAGATGAATATGTTCATCCTTACAAGTGTTATGTTCTTTCATATAAGTGCTGGAGTCATATAAATTAGGCTAATTCACTTGAGTAAAGTTATACTTCAGCGTTTGTAGGACTGCAGCTACACTTGCACTGAGAACTCTGCCTTCAACAATTATCACAAACACCTACATGTTGCTACATGGAAAAACTTAAGTTAATATACAATCTGTTACAGAGAATAGAGATGAGAATGCTCCCAGTCCACAATTCTGAGGCATCCAAGGAAAAAACATCTGAAAGAAAAATACGCAATTACCCCTCCACACCCCTGCAAAGGAATACAAAGGAAAAAACAATGTTGGGATTGGTATTCTGAGTGAGATTGGCCAAACATCCCAACTGTAGAAAACTCCATGAAGTTTTGTAAGCTTGGGATGTAGAAGCCTTACCCAACTTTTTGCTAGGTAGGGGATGACTTAATCCTTTTGCTATGTAGAAGATGACTTAAACCTTAAAGCACAAACCCCTTTAAGAGGCAGAAATGACAAAGCAAAAAACAAAATTACGAAAATCTAGTATACATGCAGGAAAATCTACTACAGTAGAAAAGGAGAGAAAAAGAAAGAAACTCCTCTGACTGATAAACTCATTTGTTGTTCTTTGCAGAATACCTTGTAAGAAATACAGGATCTCATGCTGTCCACAGAGGGTCCATACCCAGTGAAGGACAAGGATTTAATGATATCTTGTTTTTCCTTTCACCTCAGTAAGGCAGAGATTGTATCAGAAAGTTTTAAAAGCAAAATAGAGGTTAGATCCATTTTCGATACTCTAAATTAAAAGAATAAATGAATCACCCAACTGTAGTTAATGGGCAATTAACATAATTCTGGTCCGGTGTAGCTGAAAGATAATGAAAAAGCTGATTGCAAATGAACCAGCAGTAATGTGGGAGGTCATAATAGTCCCATAACTCTGAATGAGAAACCAATTTCTCCTCTAACACTAGATGCTTTGATTGGTGAAGGGCTTTATCATACTATGAAATTTGCCCGTGATAGTATGAGACACTTAAAAAAAAAAGGTTCTGCCGTGTAAAGGGTGGATGGCTTACAGAACAGGTACCCTGAGCAGCTGCAGGAGCCTCTACTAGCTATCATAAACTAGAGGGTAATTAGGAGTGCAGCGGTGAATGGAGAGAAGAGAAGCATATATCTGAGTAATGAGTTCACAACTGTACTACAGCAGGGCAACAACCCACCGGGGGAAATGCAGCAGGGTGTCCGACTCTGCTCCAGCCGGGAGACGGGATGTGCTGATGCCCTCTAACTTGGCCCACCTCCTGGAGATGGCGTAATCTCGCCTTTGTGCTCAATTTGCTCTTAGTTAAAGAAGAGGTAATGGGGTGGGATGTATTCCACCCACAATGCTTTTCTCTTCTCTCCACTTACCATCTATGTCCTGATCCTATTAAAACTTAAGATCTTGTTCAGCAAACTGTCATCAGATAAAGTAAATTACATTTAATGCTAGTGGTAATGCTCGCAAAATCAAGAGAACTATTGTGTCTAGGGCAAGGACCGCCTCTTTCCCTAGAATTTTAAGTAAATCTATATTTAGCCCTTTTGTGGCTTTTTAAGAGGAAAAAAAGGTAATCATGTTAGAACACTGTAATGGTAAATGAATCTATGTCCTAGCAGCAGATGGCACATTAATAGGGTGCAGACACACAAAAAAAGAGAGCTAGCCCTCCAAACTGTATTTTTTTCTTGGTATTTTTCATCACTGTTCCTATGTCTTTTCTACCTGAAAATGATGTTAGATTTAACAGAGAGGACTTAATCCTAGTGCTAAACTTATATTATGACAAATCAAAAGGTTATTGGTGCATTATGCAAAACGGAAAAAGTAAATAGGTAAGGTGACAGTGCTTAATACTCAGAAATGTTTAGCATAACACTTGGGGTGCATGGATTACAAAGGACCTTTTTAGGTAGATTTTTACATCACTTTTTGCACTGCTGTCTGATTGCTAAACTGAGTGGTGAAAGAAGTTACTAAGTCATTTGAGATGACTTAATCTTCTTGGTGTGCAGGAATGCATGCAACTCTGAGGTGGGATCACCAATACCCATGCCGCCAAGCAGTGAGTGCTATAGTAGATACCTGTAGTTCCTTCACAGTGACTAGAATATCCATCTTTGTGGCATCCATAATGTCGTGGAGTACGGAGTTCAACACGGAAAAAGCATATATACCAAGTAACATATTACTAGCCCTCCTGCCCATCTATCCAAATAAACACCTTGCAGATAAAGTTCAAAGAAATATTTGTTGGAATAAGACTGAAACCACTGTATTTGTCTACTGAGAAAATTAGTCATAGCCTAAGAAAGAGCAGATGATAACTTTAATCCACTTGGGAAAGTCAACATGGCTTTTATAATGGACAGTCATGTCTTCCAAATTTTACTAGAGGTCTCTAAAGAGATTGACGTGTATAGAAATGCTTTTAAGTCAGTTGACATAACCTACCTGGATTTCCAAAGGTTTCCAAAAAGTCCTTCACAAAGGGTTTTAAAAAAGTTGAGCAGTGATGGGTAAAGGGAAAGGTCATAGATATGTAACTGGTTAAAGGATAGGACACAGAGAGGAAAAGTGAACGGATAGTTTTTGCAACAGAGTGTGTGATCCAGTGGGATCTGAGCTGACACCTGGAATAGTCAATTTATCATTAATGATTTGGGAAGGTCAGTAAGTAGGGAGTTCAGAAAGTTTGATGATGATGACACGAAGTTACTCAAGATAGCAAGGACAGGCAGTGACCAAAAAATAACCTGCAGAGGAACCTTATGAGGCTGAGTGGCTGGGCAATTAAATGACAAATGAAATTCACTGTAGATAAATGGAAAGCAATGCACATGGGAAAAACAATTCTAACTCCACATATTAATATGATGGAGTTGATCATTACTACTTAGGAGATAGATCTGGGGTTATGATAAATAGTCCTATGAAAATGTCAACCTGATGCCTAATAGCAGTCAAGAAGGCAAGTCAAATGTTAGAAAATGTTAGGAAATAAATGAAGAACAAAACAGAACTTCACTGTGCTGCTACAGAAACCCATCACTCAACTCCACATTGAATACTGTGTGCCAAATACAGTCTGGTCCCCTTTCTTCAAAAAGGATACAGGTAAAACAGAAAGTTTCGAAGGAAAGCAACAATCAAAACTGCAGAGCAGCCCTCATATTAAGAAAAGCTACTCAGCAACTACAAAGGGAGATGCTAGCACATTTCTCCTGGCAAAAGGACAAATATGTAAGACTATGACAGAATTCTGAGAAATCATGAACACAACCAAGAGGATGGATCTTGACCCTTCCCACATGAGAACTAGGGAACATCAAATGAAGATAGTAAGAACCACATTCAAAACAAACACAAGTGCTTCTTTGTACACTAGGTGGTAGACCTGTGAAAACCATTGCCTGATGATGCTGTGGATGCATGGACTAAAAGAGGAAACCAGACAAGTAGATCAATCATCTATTGAGAGTTACCAAAAATACAGAGACTACATCTATTCAGGATGATCACAGCTGGAGTCCAGGACAGCAGCAAGAGTGAGTGTCATGCAGAGACAGGTGCTGAGTTTGATGGTCCCTTGATCTTACTAGTAATGGCTTTTAATATGATCTCACATTCTTCTAACAGATTGCCGCATCTGGGATATTCAAAATGTGGTTGACTGACCGAGATGAGGGAGAAAAGATGAGGGAACAAATAACACACATTATACAATTCAGACAAACGGGAGGTATCTCAAACTTTATGTCAATACAAATTAAAGATAACTAGTAGCTGGCAGAAGGCAATGCACTTTTTGCAGAAGTAGGCCCTTTAAGAAAATTACATAGCTTCACATATTTCTTCTTAACTCACATGAATCAATCTCTTTATTTTCTTTGATTACTTTAACAGGACATTTCTTATACCAGAGAGAGACACTTTTCCTCCTTCTACTCTCAAATGAATTATGACAGAGATCACCTTATCTAGTGATCTGGGACAATTTGCCAGGCTCTCTCATAATCTTTCAGTGTAGTCACTACCTTAAAGAAATATTTATACTTTGTTCACTATAATGAAATCTGAATGATTTCAGATAATGAAGCCAACTGGGAAAGAAGAAAAGGATCTAAATTTGAAAGAAGATGGGGGGGGGCTGCTATATAAAAGAGACTTAAATACATTGCTATAAAGACGGCATCACCAGATGGAGCTGTTACTTACACACTTCTAAATTCTCCTTCTTTGCATGTGTCATGGTTTCAGCTGGGATAGAGTTGACTTTCTTGCTAGCAGCTGGTATAGTGCTATGTTTTGGATTTGGGATGAAAATAGTGTTGGTAAAACACGGATGGTTTTGGTTGCTGATAAGCAGAAAAGGCCTTTTCTGCTCCTCACATTGGCACACTGCCGGCAAGTAGGCTGGGGGTGCACAAAAATTTGGGAGGAGATACAGCTGGGACAGCTGACCCCAACTGACCAAAGAGATATTTCAGACTATGTGATGTCACGCTCAGTATATAAAGCTGGAGGAAAAAGAAGGAATGGAGGACATTTGGCATTATGGTGTTTGTCTTTCCAAGTAGTGGGAAGACACTTCCGTTAAGTGTGACGGAGCCCTGCTTTCCTGGAGATGGCTGAACACCTGCCTGCCGATGGGAAACAGTGAATGAATTCCTTGTTTTGCTTTGCTTGCGTGCGCAGCTTTTGCTTGATTTATTAAACTGTCTTCATCTCAACCCACGAGTTTTCTCACTTTTACTCTTCCAATTCTCTCCCCCATCCCAGCTGGGGGGAGTGAGAGAGTGGCTGCGTGGTCCTAGTTGCCATCTGGGGTTAAACCACAACAGTGTGCACGGACCCTCTCAGTTTTAAGACCTTACATATTGCTAATTTTGTGAAATAACTTCTGTGCTCTGGATTATGGCAAGCAGCGGGGGAGTTTGCTGTCTGTCTTCCTGTCTCCACCAGGGTTGTTACTCTGGGAATTCTTTGGTGCTTTCTTGGGGCTTCTGAACGAAGACATTGCCTGAACCCTTACTACTCTTTATTCAAAGAGACTACTACATCTATAATGGAAATAAGGTATCCTAGACAAGGACTACACCCAATGTCTGCCACACAGATTTTGCCCTGCAATGGCAAGCTCACCTGCAAGGCTCCAACATCCAATGTTGCTTTGGCAGCAAGACAAGCAGTTACAGCTGATCTACACACAACCTTATCAATTCTATCTCTCCCCCAGTCTTTCCAGAACAGTGCTTGAGATGGGAGCCTCTCTCCCATTTTTCTTGCTATGGATCTGCTTATTCTTCCTGTTATCAGTGCTCCCAATATGCATTATCTCTGTGCATTATCAGTTACAACAAAGCCAAAAGAAGAAAAGCTCTCACTGTAAAATATTAAACTTAAAGCCCCAGTTATCTGATGGAAAGCTTTGGCTCTTTCCCAGGGAAGAGAGCAGCCTTCAGCTTATTGCCCATAGAGGTAGGCTCCTCTTATTAATCAAGGCACCTCAGCACATTATTCAATGAATAGCCTGGTGAAACTGGGCTGCTTGCTGCCTCTGTGGATCGACGCTTGCAAGACTGTATTTAGAGACGGTATCACAACCTTGGCAAAAATCATCTCCTCTTTGTTAAATTCTTGTCTGTACCGTACACTATCACAGGGCTTTAAATTCCACTTTGGAATTATATTTTTAGAGCTCAAGTGGGATTTATATGGTGCTCTGACCTGACACGAGCTCTCTGCACAAGGCTGAATTTAGCCTTGTATGCACTCACTGCTGAAACTGCTGACTGTAATAAATTGAAGAAGGCTTGTTCTACATATGTCTAATAGACTACTATCTAGCTTAAGTGTAGAATTTCCATGATGGCTAAAATGTCACCAAATACTTGTAGCACATTGGCAAATTATATTGTAAGTTTACCTCTCATTGTCAGCAGCATCTGTGTTTCTTTAGTGACTGTTGCAGAAAAATACCAAAACCTTATTTTAAGAATAAATGAAATAAGATTCCTAGGTTATTTACAGCCAAGAAAAATGCCCCCCTTTTCAGCCTGGCATATAATCATGCTGTCGTCAGCCCTGGCTCCCTTCACTTGCATAAATTTTGAACTGTTGGCCAACTTAAACAAGTAGATAGAAGGCACAAGGGAAGAGGTCTCATGGATATTAAGATCCTTTGAGGTTCATTAGGTAGGGGAGAGAGATTACTAATATCCCACTGACAGAAATATGGTTAACCCGTATGAGACAGTAGAGAAGGCAAGCAGGAGCATATGAAGGCATAAATGTAGAAAATTAAGCACTTGATTTTGTTGCTCATTGATAACACGTTAATGTGGGGCAACAGATACACAGGAGATCAAGACCAATGTGCTCAGTGTTTTAGTTTCGTGTGCTTTGATGTTTATGGTTCTAACTGCAGGTGAAAACTAGGCAGCCATAAATGGAGGCCCTTAATATAAAAAAATATAGATTAAAGAATCAGTCCTGAGTGTCTTGCCCAAGTTCAACCAATGATGGGAACAATTACACACATTGCTTCAAATTGTCTGGTCTAGATAAATTTCAGTTCAAAGCCTGAGCTGGGGTAATGAAAAATATTCACAGGATGGTTTCAATTTCATAACTACACATTAGATATAAGCAAAGAAACCAAAAGACAAAATGAAGCCAAACAACTCACAGTAGTAGAATAAAGCAATGAAGAATGACAAATCCAATGAAGAAATCCACAATGTGTTCGCCCGTGCCTCACAGTAATTAATGCTTTTTGAGATATTAGATAAACTTTTCTTTGTTGTAATAGAAACAGATTTCCCAGATCTCCTATTTCAGCTCTCAAGCTCCACCTTTTCTCAGCATTGTCTGAAATTAGCCACATTTTCTACCACTTTAATAAACGTGGAATACAATTTGGAAATTATCTGTTTGCATCAGTGCTGGCAATGAACAATAGCTCAGATTTTGAGAGTCAAGGCTTCAATAATAAGGCCTGATTTTCTTAGCAATCAGATGCATACACATGCATACACACACACATGCACGCACGCACACCACATGTCTTTGTGAATAGGGCCCAAAACAGCTGCAACCTTCCAGAAATTAATTGGATTCTGGATCATTTGCATTTTTATATAGTTTACCAACAAAAGATGGAGATAGCAAGTTTATTAATGTGAAAAAAAAGAGAGAGACACAGAGAGAGAGAGAGAGGGAGGGAAGGGGAACGTTTTGGTTGAGCCACTAATCCAAATTTTAATACACACAGCGCCCATTCACCTTATAATACTGCAGCAGATCCTCCAAGGTGGAAATTGATATGCAGGTCTGAACTGCAGGCAGCTGTTAAGGACTCCTACTGATGCCTAGGGCCTTTACAGTTCCTCATCTGGGTAGGCATTATGATTTGATAATGGCCATTTTCAGACAACACCCAAGGCAATTCTAGGATTTGCTGTCACAATAGACAGACTGAAAATAAAGTCAGTGTAAATAGATTAAGAAATTGACAGAATAACAAGGCAGAAAGAATTAGAATGAATACACAAATGGCAGATGACAACTCAATGCATTGTGCTGCAGAGATGGGATAAGGCAAGTGGAGCTGGAGGATTTATCTGCTGCCTGTATTGCCTTCAACCTGCTTCCTGCCTGCGTGGATGCCTGTTTCATTGAGAAGTGAAATCTTTATTAGAAGATTTCTTATCTCTCTTGCTGCCCATTGAAAAACTTCCTTGCTGCTCAATTGAAAGTGAAAGCTCCTGATCTGTAGATGTCCAAGACAGCTACAGTTTTTCCAAGTAGTCAGCTAGTGACCAGTGGGTAAAACTGACACCCTCGTTTCACTTGGGAATAGGAAGAAAATACTGAGTTGGTATTCAGAGGACAAAATGACCCTCAAGCCCTGTGGGTGTTTATGAGAACACTGGGTGACCATATGGTAAGCTGGACTTTATATTATGGGATTCATTCACAAATATCTTAGCAACGCTTGTGCTGAGGTTTATGTGAGGTTTAGAGCATGAACTGTCCTGTGGAACCCCTTATTTGATGTCCCTTTTTTGGCTATAAATAGATGGAATTTCATTTATTCACTTTTACTGTGATTGTGACTTCACCTCTGCCAAAACCAGCTCTCAGCTCTGCTCAACCCAGCCTGAAAAACCAAATCATACCTGAGTAAACCAGGTACCAGACTAAATCCTGAAATGCTGAATATGACTTCATGTACAGAGTAACTGTGGATAGCAAATAGTTCATTGGTTGGTCTCTGTATGATAGCACAAGCAGAGATTCAATATTGGGTAGTGACATCCCCAGTAGGCTTTACCCAGTGGGTAAAGAAGGGACTGGAACCGCTATAGGGATGAAAATGAAACTCTGTGCTGTGTTAGTGCTCAGCTGGATAAAGATTCAGTGAACTTCAATTCTGTGTTCGTGCAATAAGTGCTCCCTGGGGCTCTCAGACCTGGCACACAGCTCTTCTGTTGGCCCATGGAACAAAGGGTGGATGGGAGCACACAGGAAACCAAGGCAGTAGCACTGCACGGGGCTGACCTACAGCAGCAGATGGCTAGGGACACCATATAGCAGTAAAATGCCATCTATTTCAACCATGTCAGAGCTTTGGACAGCAAGATTGGCTACCAAGAACAATGGAGTAAAAGGTGCTGCTGGGAGAAAGAAGGGAAGAGTAACTTTGCCCCCCTGGGGCTACATGAGCAGCAAGCTGTACCCTTGACTATCCGGCCCAGCTCCTCCCTTTCCTTCAAGCCCTTTCCTATTTACTTAATTTGCTAAAATCACCGAGAAGCCTTCAGACAGATTTTGTGTTTGAACAAGGCAAATCCTGAACCCTCAGTGCCGGGTACTCAACCATCACATCTTGAGTAATCTAGGGGGAGCTGAGCTTAGGCTCATTTTGAGTAAAATACTTACTTTTGCTTGACTTCAAGGGAAATAAGCGAGTGTTTGAGTGCTGTGTTGAATCAGAGAAAAATTATATGTGTAATATGCCCAAATAACAATTAAATCTTTTATGATTTTGTATGTCTATTATCTTGTATGGATCTTGTGTATGTAACTTTTCTATCAAATTCTGCAACACAATGAAATTAAACAACTTTGAACTTTGTTTCCTTTACCTCTTTCTTTCCTCCCGCCCCATTTCCTTTGCCCAGTAAGGGGCCTCCATGATTTTCCTACATTTTCCAGGGTTTGTTTTCCTTCTGTGTAAAGCTTGATCACTTCTTCTATATAAACTTTGATCACAGTCCCCACTTCTATTGCTTCTCCTTCCTTTTTTTTGTTGGACTGTTTTTTTTTTCCCTCTTTGCTTTCTTCCTTTAGGTATTATTTTAATTCCTCCTTCTTTGGGTGTTCTCAGCCACTTTTGTTTTATGCTTTCTTGTTCTTCTCTTTCTCTAAGTTATAACCATTTTTTTTCCAATTTTTATACAGAACATCTATTGATTCTTTTCTCCCCTCTTAATCTGTCCGTCAAGGTTAGAGAAAGAGATAAGACGGTGGTAGCTACGGCCAGAGAAAGGAGGAATCAGGCATCAAGATTGAAGAGAAAAGGGCTGAATGTCACAGAGCCTTTAAGCATGAGGAAGAACAAGGCAGAGTAACAATTATGATAAGAAAGGAGGGAAGGTCTCCATAAAGCACGTGGAAAAAGGATGGAAAATAATGGGTAGTAGGGGAAAAACTACAGTGATACTACTTTTATTCCCAAGTTCAATGTTGCCTCATTTTTGAAGGACCTGAAGCTGCAAGGAGTAGAAACCTCCATTTAGTCTTAAATCAATCCTGTTAAAAGGAGTACCTTGATTACAGTTAGCTTGCCAGCATTTAGAAATGAGACAGGAATACAGCCAACATTCTTGTGGCTGAATACACAGATACAGTGAGACACATTACGGAATGATAAAGTATTTAAGTGCACCAAGCCCTTATTTATCTAACTTTTGTTAACCTTAGCAGAAAGCCTGCCAAAGTATTCTGGTAGTACTGAAAAGCCAAGCAAGTCATAGTCTTATAACCCAGCAACATTCTGCATGGCACAAATCACTGTATTTGTACTGCCCAGGGACTTCACAGTTTCCTGCTTTTGAGACAGTCAAATGTGAGAAATGTGAGCTTGAAATCCTGGCCTCACTGAAGTCAAAGGCAATAAATCTACTTAACTTCTGTGGGGCTAAGCGCAGCTAGTTTCCAATTAAAAGGGAGCTGACTGAATGCTGTCTGTGTGAATGCATCTAATTTAGACAGTTTAAAAAAGCACCAGAGGAGAAAACACACAAAGCTGATGAATATTAGAGCAGGAGTGATAGAGAAACTACAAGTAGAGAGCAAGCTCATGAAAGGACCAGGGCTGAAAGAGTGAAGGAGAAAGCATAACCAGATAGGACTGTAAAAAGAACAGAGGATGATCAAAATTCTCAGGGACTGCAGATGAGGTGAAAAGGAGGATACAGATGATAAGAACTCAGTTAGAGCCATTGCATGCAAAGCAGAGGTTGTTGCTACCAAATAGGCTGAACTTAGGGCCACGACAGGAAAGAGAGCGGCTCAGGATGTGTCTTTGGAAAGAGAGAAGTATTCTGTGCTTGTGCTTGGGAACCTGGCACAACATTGTCATAGCTTTGCATCTGTTCACTTCATAGCTATAAAATACATTTTGTTTTCAAAAAGTATGAAACACACGTACTTCTTAAATATTCAGCATCTATAGCACTCATCCTCTCTATTTCAAGGGTGCCACACCTGAAATCTGCCTAGAGACTGCCTTCTCCAGGATGAGAAGGCAAAAGCAGGGGAAGCTCTGCTCATGTGAAAAGCTGTATTTCACCTGTTAAAAATCTTGCAATGCTTCTCCAAGCAGAAATGCAAATATTAGATTGCTGCTTCACTAGGCAATAGAAATTTATTATTTTCTTCTCTGTAGTGAGAAAGCACTAATAAAGCACTAATTTCATTCCCTGAGAGGCAGCAAGAGGGAGAAGCTGTTACATCATCAAAACCAAATCCTGGTAACAGAGAACAGTATTTGATATTAATTTTCTATCGTCTTGTCAAAACTAGTTTAAATTCCCAGTGGATAGGTCTTCTGCTACTCCTTCTGGGAGCATGATCCATTATTCCTAATGTCTTTTTCTTGATTTTGTCTTTGCTTTACAAAGCAAAGGTAATCTTTCTTTGTCCTTAGCATTTACATCCCATAAACATTTACAACTTGGTACAGTTCATCTCAGTTACTCTTTCCCTAAGTTGTCTATATTTGACTGTGTTATTTATTTTTTTTTTCTGTGCTAGTTCATCTTCCTATTCTCCTTCTCTGGATTTGCTTTAGTTTGTCAGCTGCACTTTAGCAACATGCTAAATCAAACATACTTAGTCTTCTAGCCAGGCTACAACAGGACTACACAGAGAGGACTATTAAGGCAGGGCTCACTGATGCACAGCTTTTGCACATGCAGCCTGAAATGATGCTACGCTACATTGGAACTGTGTTATGTTACATATGCATGCTTAATTTTCTGTTCACTATTACCTCTTAACAATATGGAAGGCAGCGGTATAAGGCTATTCAGCTGGTTTACGCTCTTTGTGAGCTCTGCCTGAATGCTAGTAACGATGTAGTTTAAAAAAATCTGAAATCTGAACTGGGCTACTGTGGACTTTACCCAGAAATTACAATTTCATTTTATTTTAAGCTGTTATATTATGAGAGGTCTGAAGTTCAGCATAATATTTACCTTTTGTAGCTAACAGTTTCACTTAATGAAAACAGATTTTTGTTTTCCATAGTTTGAAGAAAGCCCACTCAGATCTTAAGCTACCCGAACAAAAGAAACAGTATTGCTAATTAGAAAACAATTCTAATGCTCCAATGGACACGGCCAATTCAAAGAGGACTTGAAGTTAAAGATTAAAATCAGAATTGTACATAGGCTTAGTAAAGAGTTTATAGGGCACTCTCCCGGGACATCATCAGCAGTACATTATTTCTTGCAGAAGTGGAAGTTCTGGTGCTAAATATGTACATAGGATCTTCAGAAATGCAACTTATCAGGAGAAAATACTGCAGAAATAGATATGTATAAATTATTTCAAATAGAGTGCTGTTCTCCCTTTAGATACATACAGTAGGATCCAGCTGGAACAGTCTGCAGATGGGAAATACCCACTATAGTTACTATTAGTACTTCAATAGTATTTGTAAATAGTTCTGGGGTAAAGGTTGATAAGGAGCTGAGAAGGAATATTTTTTCCTTCACTACCTTTGTGCTGTTCCTCTACAAAACAGGGGATGCTCTAGCAGCAGGGATGATTGCCTTGAGAAGATGCGACAGCAGCAAGTGTAAATGTACCTACACTACTGCTAAATTAGATTCCCACAACAGTATGGGCAACAACATAAGCTACTCACATTTGCCTGGGACCCATGCTATAGAGTCAGATGGCGCATTTACATGGAAGTCTAATTCACATTCCACTGCATTTCACTGCTGTTATTAAAATTACAGTTGCTCAGGAAGCAATTAGTCCTTCTTCTTGCAATACAGACACTGCAAGTATGCAAAAAGCGAAAGGCAGTCCTTGATGGGTCAGCCCTTCCTTGATCCTTGTCACAGCTTCTCCTACACTGACTTCCTACCCTGCACACTAATGCTGCAGACCAGGAGCAATGCCTTCCAGCTGCGTATTCTCTTCCTTTCAGATAAAGAAGATAGGATCAGCTTGAGGCACTGCAGATGAGAAACTTACAGTGCGACGTCAGCTAATTCTGTAGTGTTTATAAATCATTTTCAGATAATGGATGCCACGGAATT
Organism: Tringa tobata; assembly: GCA_033628505.1. Taxonomy (NCBI): domain Eukaryota; kingdom Metazoa; phylum Chordata; class Aves; order Charadriiformes; family Scolopacidae; genus Tringa; species Tringa tobata. The sequence goes on along the minus strand of JAHREE010000095.1, from coordinate 2,757,866 downwards.
CAGATTATTATTGTCTCTTTAATCTGGTTAGAAATTGATAAAGCTAACAGAGTGTCACAAGCCAGGCCATCTTCCCCATAGGTTTAGAAACTGGGTTTGTGCATGAACTAGGCTTAAACCAAGTTTGATCCTAGTAGTACTGGCAACCCAACCCACATTTAAATCAAAACTGCATGGAGTAGTACGTTTTTATGCCAAAGTGATAAAAACTATAATGACACACACACATATACACGTCGCTATCACAACATATATACATTGTGTCCTAGGCATACTTTTAATCTATGTCTAACTTTTTTAGTAGTGACAAAGCACCTTTCAGTCATTACTAGAACCATTAATTTAAGTATCAGCATTGTCTGGATGTACTGTTCTCCTACAGTGCCTAGGATGTCCACGCAGCCATTGATTTAAGAGACAATATCACTTGCTTCCAAGTTTATGAGGCAATAAACAGCTCCCGCATATTGATGAATGCGGAGGTGTTTGCTCAGCACATTTGCAGGGGACGTTTATTACCCAAGTGCTGTGCTTTAAAAGCAAATGAAATTGCAACTATTCTCACTTTCTTCTGTTGGGGGGAAGGGAGAAAAATACTGTTGTTTTTAATTTGTTCCTCCACTTTCCCTCCTCCTGTGACTCATTAAAATGACTGACACAGCCATGGACGTTTCCCTCATCTGTGCAGTTGACGACTACAATCATTTTTTCTTTGGTGGCTTTGCATGAAACTGCTTTAGAACAGGGTGCAATTGTCAGAATACCAGAGAGACATGACTAAGATTATTCCTTTGTACTTTATTACCCTATTATCCCTTTCCAACAGATTAAGTTGGCTCATCAGCATAGCCACTTAGAGTTACTAGCCCTAAAACAATATTCATTGCTGTGTCCATACAATAAAAGAATTAAATAATTTTAAATCTGCAGAATTGGGATCATGTGAATGTCAGGAATCAAAAGATGAGTCTTTGGATCGTACACCTGGCAAATCCAAACTTTTAAGTATATGATACTGGGAAGGAAGAGAAGGTGGAGGAAAGAGATGAGATTGATTGCAAAGCTGCATGCCAACTGAGTTGTTATGAGGATGCCAAACAGAGAGAGCAACCTGTGAAAAATGTATTAAATAATCAAAAACACAAAACTGATTTAGAGCTGCTGTAATTTCTCCTTTGCTCTTTGTTCCCATAAGAAGGATGTTAGGGACAATATTTTCTTACAAGAAAAAAGATGTGTTTCTAGCTGTTATTAAAATATATACAAACATTCCTTAATTATTTTAACTAGGTTGGGAATTAAAACAGAAAGACAATTGAATGAAAAGTTGGAATACAAAATCTATGATGCAAACAAATATTTTCCAAAATCCTCAAGATGAATGGATCACTGAATCTTGGCTTGTATGAAAAGTCTTTAATCTAAATAGCAGCATAACTGTTGTTTTAAGAAAACAACAAATGAAGAAAACAAATGTTTGAAACTTCTAGCAGAGTAGATAATGCCTTTCTTACCCTTACAATGCGAGATTAGGGAAAAAATATTAACTTAAAATACTTTATAATACTCATTAAATTGCTTCATTGTTTGACTCTTTATGTTCTTTTCTAATTTAAGATTCAGATATACAACCTGCATTCATTTATATAAACCTTTTCATCTCAGTAGTGCCATTAAAATCAATGGCACACATTCTTAGTACAAGCCAGCCGTTAGCAACGTTATTCCAGTAGGCTATAAAAGGTCATTCTTTTCCTTCATGTTTGAAAAATGCCTTCAATCCATTTGGAGGTGTAAAAACTATAACATTAAGAACTAATACGTCTATTTAAATGTAGAAAAAACTTCCACTGGTTGTACTTAACTAGCTGTTATTACTTTACACTGTTAGAAAAAAAAATTCTACCACACCTGCTTTAATCCATATTCTTGGTCTTTTCCATTCTGGTCCTTTTCTCTCTAGTGCTCTTTCTCCTCCTTCCAGTTGTCCCAATTTTTCATTTTGCCTTGATTTTTGTCCTTGATTCTCATTTGACAGAGTGAATTTGTTAAGGAGAAGTGAAGGGACCTTATGGGGATAACAGGTCATGCTGACACCTGTTCAGTCCTTGTCCTCTGTGCTGGGGACAATTTCTTGCCAACAGTCTGACTCCAGTTTTCTCTGCTCTTACTGCCCCCTGCCTTCCTATTAATATGGGTTAAAGGGTAGTCCCAATGAGAGAGACGGAGAACAGTATCATCTCTTTAATTTACAAGCCAGTTAGCAAGACTTAGTTTACATTATTAGCTTGGTAAGGTTAGGTTATCATAGATTATGAATTAAGGAAATCAGAAGGAACAAGTCTTCTAACAGGTTTTTATAACCTCACTGACTTCTGTTTGGGGAGTTTATTGGAGCAAGTTAGTTATTGGGGAATTTATGGGCAGCCATTTAAAGTCACATATTTAGATTCTGCTTTAACATACCCAAGCTGGCTGCAAAAAGTGAATTCCAGAAAGACAAGAAACTGAAATTAATGTTTTTCCATGCTTATAATTTTAAATAATGGATACATGGAATTCTGAAATTGGGATAACTTTTAAAAAAGTTACAGTGATAATGGATGGAGCCTGTGCTTCAGTCTGGGAACTGAAGTGAAAAGGAGTGTCATCATAAAATGGTTTAAGTTAGCTCTAGTTACCTCAAGTGTGAAACAAAATAATGGAAAAGAATGTTTACTATATAGGGGGTTTTACATATCTTGTTCTATAACAACTGGTCTACTTCTGAGAACTGATATAGGAAGAAGGTTCAGTTGCTCAGTAAACTTTACAACATAATTTGCTCTACTGTTATTAATTTTACCTGAATGCCTCTTCAGAAGTTCGCAGTAGCCTTGACTAAGGTCCACACATCACCTCATTCTTTGCAGATCTGGGTATGACAGCAGTCTGCTAATGTGGAATGGTGGCAGAGATGAAAATGAGGCAACTCTTTGACTTAATGTACCTAGGGAACAAAAGTAAATGGCAATATGTAATAGCACAGGTCTACGTTGTATAATATAGAACTTTTAAACTAAAAATATAAAATAATTCCCAATCAACGTAGTAAGAAAGAATCAAGCCTGACAGTACATAGTGGTGATAAAGTATAAAATATATCAAAGGCATACGATTAAATCAGAGTACGTGATTTTTTTAAAGAAGGAGTTTTAAAGAATTGTTTCTGTTATTCCTTATTTACATTGTTGTTGTGGAAGAAAACTGAGTACAATTTTGGTGTCCTAGTTTTGGGTTTTCATCTTCATAAATTTTTCTGTACAGGAAAGCTCAAAAAGAATTTGTTTCCCAAAGATGTTTTCAAAATGCTACCACCTTCTACTTTTCTTTCTGGTCACACTATTTGATTTTTTTTTTTCCTCAAAGCAATGGGAGCAGAATAAAGTTGTGTTCAGGAAGAATAACTGTGGCTTTTGACACCACATGCTGGAGACAAACATCAAGAAGAAGCAAATAAGGACAGTGACTAGTCGTTGTCAGGAAGGACTGTTATCCATGTCCCATGGAGATAAGTGTGTGATGGCAATAATCTTGGAAAAGTCATTCTGAGTGTGTGGGCAGGTGTCTTTGTCCCATTGAAAAAGGAGATGGCAATGATTTTGAAAGAGGATCAATTTTTTTATGGATATGATGTGCCAGCCTTTGCAGGAGGAAACGTCAGAAATGTATACCAACAAATAAGACACTTTTCCTTCCATATTTTCTCTGCTCGGGGTCTCAAATGCGATCAATGCATTGTATTCAGTAAGTTTTAGTTGCAGGGAAAGTGTAGAAAGCCTATAATCCTCCATTTGAAGATTATTAGGGGGTCCCCAAAAATCTCATGTTGAGTGACTAATTGCTAGCAGCAGACACATTTCTAATTAATTATAACACAAATTATTCAGATATAAATTTTCAGACAATGAAAGAGCGTAAATAAACTCTTCCACTTGCATATGCTGTTTGGCCCAAGGGACATGTTAGCGCTGGCAGTGAAAAGAAACCAAGAAACACTTTTGCTAAAAGGAGAAAGGAGTGATGCAATCAGGTCTGTTGTCTGATGCCATTTTACTGAGTTACTGAAAACACATGCCATCCTGTATCTCCAAACACGGAACAAACCTTGGTGATACTCACACAATTGCCAAGTTTGTTTTCCCAGTCTGTTCTGTGCCCCAGAAAGTCTTCTCCTTTCTTCTGCTCCCTATTAAAAGCCGAACAAGCACCTTCTTATCTCTGCCTTTAGGTGGAGAACTCTTTATGGCACAGAGCCCAAACCTGAATCTGGCCCGAACATGAAGCCTTTTGCTAATGAAGCAAACTCCTACTCTTTCCAACTATTTCATTTGTATGAAGGGCATAATCAAGCCTTCCCTTTAGCCAGAGTTAGGGGTGTTCACCACACCTTTAGCTAGAGCTGCCACGGCCTATGGATCACAGGCTCAATTGACAGAAGCCAATGGCACTTTCCAGCACAGCAACACTGTATCCAGCTACCATATCATATATGATTTTATTTCAAAGCCCTTTTGTTCCTGCAGGGGTCCCATCAAGCAAAGCATACACCAAAAGGATAAATTCATAGAAAACATTGGCTCCCTACATGGATAAGAGATATGTGTTAAAAGGGAAAAATAAAAAGGAATTATATCTGGCCTGCTGCTTATGTGTGATTTTCATATTTATTAGCATAATCAGATTTATCATTATTCTTATGTATCTCTTGAGAACCACAGCTGACAATTATTTAATTTTTTAGTAGTAAAGAAAAGCATATCTCTTAAGCACCATGTGACAAGGCCGAGAGCCCAGCTTTGAGACAGGACAGTACTTCAAAACCTTCTCTTCGCATGAAGGACACTTTGGATGAGTCAGGATGCGTGAAAAATATGTATATACCGGAGTACATTGGAGGCCCTGAAAGCAAAGCAATCCCTTCCTTAATGAATTGCTATAGGCAAGCTTTGCGTGGTGGATTTATTCGCTCCCTCCTCCCCCTAAAAAACCACCACCACACACTTACCTCCCCAAAACAGCTGCACTTTTGATGTGCTCTTAATACCATTTGTTATTTCCTGGGCAAAACTGAACTGTGGCTCACCCTCCAAAAAAAGCAGACGTAGATCTATAAAAACTATCTTGCTATAAAGGACTCTATAAAACAGTATGTTTTAATTGCTTCCTGGTTTCAGCAAACTGTTTTATACTCAAAGTTAACATTAGGTTGACACTTAACTTCTTTGGGTTTTTTATTATTTTAAAACATAAATTATCAGAAGCTATTTATTTTAGCATTTGCTTTCATGAATGGAGGTAGCATTTGTGTGACTGATTAAGCATTTAAAAAAGCAGTACAATCCACCCCAGTTTTTAATTAGTTGCACAAATTATCACCAAGCACCGTAAATTTAATGTCATGTCTTTTAAAATAAGAAAACAAATACTGAGCAGGTAGTAACACATTTGTATGGATCAACCGAGTATCCTGTGGGTAGGTTACTATTATACTCATTTGGGATACAAGAGGATGGGATTGAAGGTGATGCCCAAGGTGATGCACTTAACCGATGGCCTGCCTTCTGAAAGAGGGAGACTGACAACTCAGGAAATGAGGATGTTTGGCTTTGGGAAGAGATGACCAGAGCTCTTTCTCCTTTTATCCTCCCCCTTCCCCTGGAGAGAACAGTTTAAGAATCACAAACACGATCAGCTGAGCAGTTACTGCCTTTCTTGGAAAAAATACACGAAACGGTCTCTGTTTGCATTGTACATGCCCAACAGTATTTTGGTGCTCAGCCAGGTAAGTCTTTCCCTCAATATCCTGTCTTCTCACAGATGTTGTAATATGGCTACTAAAATGTATTTAAAAGGTTTATTAACTTCAAAACTCTTGTGAAATCTGTGTCACAACAAACTGGTATCATTCTGGAGAGAAAGATACATAGTAGCTTCTGTAGTGAGGCTCTGGCACTGTTTATCTCTCAAATGAGGTATCAGCTCAAGAGCTTAAAAATCAACCAAGTGAATTTTTGCATTATAAATTCTCACGAGAATCAGATGAAAACTGACAACGAGCAAGAGAACTGAAACCATGCATGCTGCTTACAGTACAATCTACAGTCATTAATAGCCTGCTCCCAGGTATCATGGGGTAAAGAAAACCATGGTTGATCTGTAAGTATAAGAGGGTCAGTCAGTAGTTTAAATACACTTAGCTTTTAGAAAAAGCCGTTCCAGATTCTTCCCTGTGGAGGATAGGAATGTACAAAGAAAAGCAGTATGTTACTTAAAGGTAAGTCAGCATCCTATGAAAACAACAAAAATGAGCCTGCACAACCTGAAGACTTAGCCCTTTTCCTGGATCAGTAAAAACTTTACAAGCCACAGCAGAAGCAACACTGAAACTCTGCATAAGTAATGATCTTTTCCTATAACAAGCACTCTTCCGAGGTCATGCATTTAAGAGAGCTGACAGACGAAGCCTGACAAATCGATCTGCAGGAATGTAGGATGTTATTCCCAGTGCTTGTCTGGATTCACCACTCTGCCATGGATTACTGCAGAACGCAATGTGTGCCCGTGCTTCAGCCCGTCCCAGCGTTGTTCCTGGAGGCTGGTGCTACAGAGGCAAGCTGTGAATTGAGCTGGCTGTGAGGCAGCCCTGCACGCTCTTCTGCTGCCCCTTCTAGAATGGCTACAGCCTCTGGTGGAGGAGTAGCCCAGCTATCTTCTCTCCTTGGCTAGAGCAGCCTGAACTTGCCTGTTGAATTCACTAGGGCGCACTACAATTCAGAGGCTTAAATGCAACCCCTGCAGATAAGAGCTTTCAGCTGCCAAATATTATGCAGGATCCCTGATGGGCTCGGCAGCCTATGTCAAACCCTGTGAGGTTGTAGTTACCATCACGCTGCAATCATGTAGCTGAACTGCGGGCTACAATTGCACCTTAAGAGGAGCAGCACTGAGAGAACATAAGAGAAATCTGTCTAGCATGCAATGCTGGCTCTTAACAGCAGATGCCTAGAGCACAAAATAAGAACACAGGTACTTTAAAAGCCAGAGGTAGCATCACAAACTCCTTTTGTAGGAATCTAGCTAACTGCTTTTGGAATTCATACAAACTTCTGACTTCTACAAGAGGAGGAACTCCAAATTATAACATTTGGTTAAAAAGTATCTCTTCTTGTTGCTTTCAACTAGCCATTTGCTCCTTCCAGCAGCACCACCTATTTCTGGGATCAGAAAAAGAAACAATTCCACCTCTCTGTGTCTCTCACAGGTTCACAGATCCGGATTGAAGCCATCTTCAGTCATTGCTTCCCCAGACAGAACCATCCCAGTCTAGTTATTTTTCACCTGGAAGTAACTCCTCCCCACCTTTGCTCGCTCTTGTCATTTTCCCCCATCATTGCTAGTTAGTTAGGATTAGCATGCTGTCACCTTTGCTTCACAGGAGTCAGAGCGGCCTGTGACACTGGCACACAGACACGAGGAACAGCTTCAATCACGGTTAACTGTCCAGCACTGGGGATGGCCACCAGCCTAGCAGCTCCATAGTATACATCCATCTGTGATGGGCACCTCCATGCTCCCCACTCACTTACAACCATACACCCTAGACTATGGGTTCATTAAAGGTTTTCCACCGCTCTCGGGCCTCTCCACCTCTTACCTTTTGTAAAGGGATGAAGGATCTTTGCAGAGATGGAGACTCTCAGTAAATGCACTGCTTGAGTTAAATTGTAAGTTTGTGCTGATATCAGATATATCAATAGTTAGAAAAATTCTAAGATACAACTACAAGTACTCATTCTGCTCTCCTGCTGCTTGACTCATTCAGTTAAATTCACTAAATTAACAAGATTGTTTCCATCCGATTGAATTATCAAACAGCAAATACACACACACGCACAAAAGGCAAAGCAAAATAGCAAGCAACAATAACAAAAAAAAATCCAGAAGCATTAACTTGGGTTCCAAGAAACTATGAGACTGCATTACAGATTATTTCGTTTAAAAAATAATAATAAATTAGGACAAGTATTTTAGTAGAGATTGTGTTTTCATGTTCTTTCAACAATTGGAAGATAAAAAAGTCGACTTTTAAAAAGAAAGCTGACTATCTGATGCCAGAAGCGACAGCTTGAAAAAAAAAGATGCTATTGTAAAACCAGTGAAGGAATTCTAGGTGATGACACCATGACACCAGACAGGTCCAAGTCACATGAGATTTCACTTGGCTCAGCATTTTCAGTTTGTGCAGTTAAAATGATAAGATTCAGCTGTTTACTGTAAACTAGTGAAGCAAGGACAGTTGCTCAGTGTCATATATTAGTTCAGGTAGCAGGTACTCTTGTTTTTATATTTGCCTTCGGTATATTTCAAGTTTCTTTTTTTTCTATCTCCCCTTCCGAATAAGCAGAAAAGACTTTTTGAGACTTGCAACACATATTCTGGGAATGACTGTGCCTTCATGTTTATAGCCTCAAGAGGGAAACCGTAGCTGTGGGGAATTTGTGTCTAGTGAATTCTCTTTACAGAAAAAGAAATGGGCATCTGTGCAAACTGTGAATGGATTGCTGGAAAAAAAAGCAAAACCATCCTAAACAATCTCACTACTGATCACAAAAAAACCCCAACACAAAGGAAAGACACTGTAGCCCTCAAAGAATCTTATCCAGCTGCAATTACAGTTAATACAGTCAAGCTAAACACTTCTAGAAAACATTATTTTAACAGTGTCCATAGTAATTTTTGATCATAAATTAGCCATGTCTAAGCTATTTTAGTGGGGATTGCTTAGCCATCAAAGGTCAAATCAAGCACTCACCACTTTTGTAACATTACTAAATTAATAGAAATGCATAATCTAGAAGGCAGGGCACGATTGGCTATGAATATTCAAAATGAGTCACATCTTTCCTGTATTAGACAGAGTATATTTGCTTTAAAATAAGATCTCATTATCACCCACAAATTTGTATAGGTCTCTTCCCTATCGTGTCAGAAACTGGAAAAAACAGTGAACCTGCACACCTGCAAGTATTGAAAAGAAAGAAAGTTGGATTAATTCCCCCTCCTTCCCTTCCCCCAATGCTTATGGAGAAATATGAATTAGGCAGTATCAACCTCAAGTTTTCTACAAGCTTCCTCAAACATAAAAAAAATAAACTTACAAATGTCTACCAAATAATTATAAATTAAATAATATTAACCATGTTATCAGACTGTATTCATACCTTTAAATATAACTTTTATTCTTGTCATAGAAAACATATTTTATTTTTTCATTGGAACTGAGGGCAAACACCTAATCTATAAAATATTTCAAAGTTTGTTAATTATGAAAGGAGAAATGTAATTAGTCATAATAATTCTTAGGATCAGTTTATAGTCAGTCTTTCTCAATTAAACTTGTAATCTATAGTGTTCCTGGAGGAGATACTGAAATGTCTCAGATCTCAGCAGACTAAATTCTGTATGTAAAAAAGCCCCATAAAAGGTTGTAACAGAACAAAGCATGACCTCTGTTTAAACTGTTCTTGAAAAGAGCAATGTTCAGATTTTGCAGTTTGCAGTAGAATAACCTTCCTGTAGATTATGTGCAAAGGGTGGCCCTGTTCCACTGCAGCCTCTGCCAGTGGTAAACCAGACTCGAAGACGGAGTGCAAAGGGAATGTATTTTGACCCATGACCATCTTTATCTCTTGTTCTCTATGCTGGCAGGCACTTGCCTCTACATGTACTTAGCTTCCTGGACTGCTGATAGCCTATGTTGGAAGAATTCCTACTATTTAAATATTGCCATCAGTTCTAAGAGTAAGAACTCTTTTTTACTGCAGGAAAAGCAACTTTATAGTGAATGAAAAGAATAAAGTAAAACACAGTGGGTTATGGCCCGTGCTATTCTATGTAGGCATAGAATAGTTAAACCCTTCGCACCTCTGATAAATATGGAGGAGGTTTCTTTTATCCTCTCGCTTGTAAGGTTTGTTCATATAGCAGAATCACAACTATACCTAGGAACATTTTCTAGAAATGTATTTTACCCAGAACTGTATGTAATTGTTTTGCTGATAGACGGGGGCACTTTTCAATGCCTTACAGATTAAATTCCATCTCTGTTACTCCTCTTATATCAGCATCCCGAAGCACTAACTTGTCACACACGTGGAGCAGGAAAGCAACATTGTCCCCCCGACTATGTATGAGATATTTATTAATGTGTGGTTATTAAAACATACATGTTTGTTCGTTCAGTATGATCAAAGCCAACTACAGATGGAGTCTGAATTGAGGTACTATGCAAAACAGCATTTATGGATGCCTCTGAAAGCATTTTAAAGTAAATATGCCTTGATTTGCTTTCAAAAAGTTTTACAGTAAATTTTTTGGGGGTACGATTGCATCATCATTAGGTCAAACTCAGATTAAGTGTCCAAAGCGCATAACCAAAAGGAGTTCCGTTTGCAGAAAACTCTTGGTTTTGTGAGATGCAGCTAAAAAGAGAAGCTATAGAAAGCAAAAGCATGGAAATATCTAGATGTAAATTAGCTATCATGCTGTCACACATAAAACTCCCAGGTAAGCTTTACATCCCTGAACCCTAATCAGTATCTGTGTAGGTAATACGCTGGTGTGTAAACAGCACAAGGGGAAGTTTATCCCATAGCACCTCTTTTTTAATAACTTCTCCATTTTTGATCCCCCATAACCTCTTCCTCCATTGGCTTTTGCCTCGATTTTGGGCATATTACTGGGAAGTACAGGTTACCCAAGAATACGGACTACTTGAAGATTTTTTTTTCAAGGAACAGAATTTTTAAAGTACCGGTTATCAGAAGCGCAGTATGTGGAAGAAAATATGGGTAATTCACTCAGTCCCTGTATCAGTGTGCTTGAAGCCTAGGAATTCAATACTCAGCTCTCTTGGTCAGCTTGTGATTTCAGATACTGCTGGGCAGCTATCTGAATCTCTTTGCATGTTTATATGGCCTATCCTCACATGCTGACAGGTTCACACCTGTAAATCTGATTAGCAGACAATGTTTGACTTGATTAGTCAAGTGCAAAGCTCAATGCAGTCAGACATTTGGAATTCAAGATTTCCTGGAGCTGTGTTAATAGATTTGAGACCTGAGCAGTGTGCAAATGAAGCAACAGGAGCCGCAAATTCTTACAGACTGTATTTCATTTCTTCAAGCTCGGGGGGTACTGGATCAGGAACTGCTCGGAAGTGACATGTCCCTCCCTTGCTAAATGCCTTAGGACAGACAGTGGTTGCCATCGGAGCTTTTCTGGAGCTTCTTCAAATGAAAAGCAGCAAATATGTGTAATACTAACCAGCAAATTCCAGTTTTCTATTTACTACTGTCTGTGCCTTTGATGATCTCTAAAGGTCTAAAGGCTGCTTTCGGATTATTCCTTCACATGAGAAAGAAGGACTATATTTTCCCTCCAGCCTCTCACAAGACTTATCTATTTGCAATCTCTGAGCTCATCCTCTTGTTTTCTTATTGCTCTTCCATTCCTGTGACTCCTGTTTCTCCTCAAATTAATGTCAATGCAAAACCTTCTTTCTCTTCTAACACTCTGTCTCAGCGGAACACTTGTGATACCACACATTATGGATGCTCTGTGAAATCAGTTTCAGAGTAATGATACGCTATGTATGCTTAGAAATGCACTTATGTTTCCAAATGTCTCCTTGCATATTATTAAGGTTAGTGAACCAAAAAGATGAGTAGTTCTGTCACCATAAGGAGATCAAAGATGACACACATGACTATAGATACAGACCAGTGGCCTAGTTAGTGTGGGAAAAAGTCACGGAAGGGTTGTCATCTATTATTTATACCTACCCAAGATGTACACGGTGTTTTCCTATCCAGTAACAAGACATGGATCCTATAGGACCTTGATCCTATAGGACCTATAACATGAGGGAAATTCCTTCCTGCAAACCCTTAATACTGACATAATTTGTAAGAAGCAAAGTGAGATTTAGTTTCATGCAATGCGCTCTGTAACACATTGAAACACACAGTTTCAGGAATAAACTGCTCTCTGGTACCACACATCAAATGTGGCATCTGCACGTATAGACCCAGTTATATGTATTCAGACTCTCAGAATATTGTCCTAAATTAGGTCAAAACACAGTACAGAATAACAGGACATTATGACAGGGCAAAGTAACAGTGGAAGGGAAAAAAAAATCAATAAATACAAAGAAAGGCTGAAAATTGCTTTGGGGTGAGGAGTTATTCCCACAGAAAGACTATTTGCATTGATTTAATTTCTGACATGCTTTGTTTTCAAGACTTGTAATGATCTGTGCTATTACTGTCTCTTCTAAAGCATTGTCAGAAGGCATGAACAAAGTCATGAATAAGCAAAAATGGGAAAGAAAAATTTTACTTTTTCCATGCCATCTGTGAGGGCCAGGAATCACCTACAGGCATTAAAACACAAGCCAGATAAACAGTAGGCAGGAGGCTGGAGCAGAACAGAGTTCAGAGAGCAGCAACTGAAATGAGAATGGGGAATTTAGCAGGAAAATCATAGACACTGTGCTTTAATAATCATTGACCTTGCTCTAAACAGCATGGGAAAAAGCCAGTGCTCCAGAGATTTAACACAGGGCAAAACCAACAGGACCAACACTAAACAGATTTCTCTTTCATGCACATGTTGTTCTCCTATCTACTTCTCCCTAGCCCTATTAGCTGTACCCCTTCTCCAGTACCATAAATCCACTCTCCCTTTCCCCCAGACAGTTCTCTCTTTCCTCTTCCTTTCCCCTGAAACTCAGAGGACTCTCTGAAACCTGCAGAGTAACATTCCTATCCAAATCGACATTTTCTTTAATATGAGAGAACTACTTACCAATGAAAATTCATAATTTTTGAGAAGACATAAAAAAATATAAACTCAAACCTTAAAATTACAACACTATATTTAAACCAAGAAAATCCATGGAATAGCTGGCTTTCATTTGCTGCTTATATGCATTCACAAATGAATATCAAAAGACTTTTCCCTGTACTATTTGCTTTATCACAAAGCAGCCATTGGGAAACTTAGGAAAGATTGCAGTGAATTTGCATTAAGACCAATGTTAGTTACACTATCATTTTGCATAGCACAAGGCAATTTCAGAATGTTTTTATTTTCAGACCAAAGAACTCCTTGCTCATGGACACTTTCAAAATGAAACCCATATTTTTACCAAAAGCAAGTCTCAGGCATTGACCTCCCTCTGTCATTCACTTTCTCGTGCTCTGCCTCCCCTCTCACATCCTTGAAGACGTGTGAAGGGACTGTGGTTTGTAAGGGTGATGTATCCAGTGCCTCCAGTCACAGAACAGGAAAGGAAGTGGTGTACTGCTGCTGGAGAGCATGAGCTTGCACAGCACCACAATCTCTCTCCTCTTTTGTTACTCCACATATTGGGTAAGTCTGTTTAGTGGCTTGAAGAATCAATATTCAGAGGAAGCGTGAGTGCTGTACAGTGCTCCATAAAAGCATTTGATGTGGCAGTATACCAAAAATGTGAGTTTTAGCAATTGGAATGTCCTCTCTTCTTCAAAATACTGGTGCACACTCACTGCTGCTTCCACTTCCCACCTCAGCTGACCCAGTGCCCCTTTCACAATTCATCATTCTCCTTCCACAGATGATGCAGAAACTTCTCCCACCCAGGCCTCCTTCCTCCCTGAGTTGCCTGGACCCCTGTGTCCCCTTCAGAAAAATCCTGTCTGCCCTCTGGATGAAATGTGGCTGCAGGTTATAGAGTGCACACACACACAGAGTCTGTGGGAAGGCATGGGGTAACCTACTCTTACATTGCAGCGTCAGTAGGTATAACTTTGGCAGGTCTCTACCCCTGTGGCAACCACTAGGCAAAAGCTTAAAGGAATCCTTAGGACAGTATTTAACACAGTGTTGCCTTCACACGGAATGCGTTCACTGGAAATAAAAAGGAGTCAGCAAATCACTACTGCTTTGCAAAAGGAGTGCACGGCCTCCAGTTTTGAGAACTTCTGCCTCAGGGAAGCAGGCAGTGTGAATGGTATTTAAATGTTACCGGGGAAGGGAGGAGAAGGTCACTAGAACAAACAAATGGGAGTGAATTTCTCTCTCTAACACACCACGGTCTCCAGTGCTGGCAGTGTATGTCAACTGCCTGATCCGGAAGGATCGCTGCCATTCTGCTGCTGCTGCAGCAGTTTGTAGGGGAGCTTGGGTCATCCAATTCAGGCAAAATCAGCCAGCCCAGTGTAACCCATTGAAATATGCAGTGTGACTATTTCTGGCTCATTTTATTGGAAGCAGCTGAGGCAGAGCTCACACAAATAGCTCCCCAGCAGAGCTGCAGGAAAGGGGCAGCAACAGGCAACTGGTAGGCAGTGATGGCTTAAATCAGAGCTGTATGCAACACGAACATCTGTGGTTTGGTCATTTGTCAGTACAGTCGGTGTTTGTCAACGTGGTCAATGAGGTCATTTGTCAAAGCAAAACTCTGCTGAGTTCCCAGATGCCTCATTCTTTCATGTGAACTTCCCTAACATAAGTGCGGGAATAAAAATAATGTTCTTGTCATTACAAGAATAAATTCATTAAAGGTTAGAGCAAAATCCAAAACAATTACAAGGAAGCATTTACCTCTCCACAGACAGCATCTCTCTGTTATTTTTGCCAGCAATTTGGAAAACAAATTAAAATAATGGATTATTGTACTCAATGTTTTAAACTAATCAGTAATGCTAACATGGTATGCATTTGCTCTTTCCTATATACACTATTTTTAAAAGCTTTCCTAAATTGACACTTTTAAATAATTTTCTTGCTCTTTTTAATTATTTCTAATTCAGTAAATTACAAAGTTCAGGTTGCTGATATTTGCATGACTGCAACAAAGCACAGGTCATTGGGACTGGGTAGCTGAGGAGGTTTAATAGCCCAAAGTATCTTTTTTCCACTAGTTTGATCAAATTAGGCTTAGATAGCAGTGCCTAGAAAGAGTTAGCATTACAGAGTGATGCAATTTCTTTTCTCCAGGAGAAATGTCAGACTCTGATCCTGTGATATTGATGTACAAATGCAGGTTGATCGACCGATACAGAATCCCATTAACTTAAATGGGGCTTTACGCAGGCATCTGCCCTCCTTGCAAGAATTAAGAACTTTATGATTGGAACCTAGTTCCCAAACAACAGGAGTTCGCATCTCATAACCTCCTTCCTCCTCCATGCCCCAGTTCCATGTTGTCACCCTGCTGAAAGTTTCAGGAAATTTAGCAAAAATAAAGATGCAAGAATTCACTTTTAATCCATAGACTGACTCTTCACTACTATGACTGTTGGTGAACACAGGAACACTTACAATGAGACTCTGTTCTGTGGATAAATGCTGGGACTAAATCTCCAGGGAGGCAAGATTTTCATAAAGCTTTTTTAGATACCAAATATGTCATGTTTTAAAGTGGTTGAAATTCCAAAAGGATTGAACACCTTTCAGATGTCTCCAGGTGAGTTTTCCAAAGCAGAAGCCCATTAACCTAAGCCAGGTTTGAATACCTTGCCTCAGGGTGTTTTTCACAAACAATACATACACGTAGACTCTGCTCATAACATCTGTCTCTTCCACTTGCCTGAGAACTAAAACCCAAATAAGGGAAAGAGATCCTCAGTCGAGCTATAAATTATGAATAGTTCTTCAGTGAATTGAACTTTGAAGCTTAAATAATAGAGCAGCGAAAGTCTGGGAAACTGAAAGATGCACAGTTTTCATTTAGTGCTACCCCAAAAACTCAGTTAAAACATTTAAACATCTTTCTTTACTTTAACTAGAATCTTCAGTGGACTGAAAGTGCCTCTGGGGAATCAGCAAAGCATTCTGCAAGATCTGAAGAAGATCTGGGGGGAGGACGCCACAGAAGGGGGGGAAACTATCTGCACTTCAAAGAGTTTCCTTCAATATCACGATTTCAGAAGAAGATTTACAAAATGTTTATTATTTATACATTTAGTTATTTAAACAAATGTAATGTATTACTCATATGAGAACAAAAAGAGCTTGAAAACTTAATTTTTATGCTGTAAAAAAATTAAAGCCTGTTGGACTGAAGTTTCCTTTGACATTCCTGTCTCTGTATAAAGAAATTTTTTTCAAACCAAAGACAAAAATAATGTCAAGTTCTCACCTCTCCGTTGAGGTTCAAAGGATTTTCCCCCCTTCACTTTATTACTATTTTGTATGGTAAGTACCTTATCAAATGAAGGCTGTGTTTGTTTGAATTTCAATGAAAAATAAGATAGAAGTAAGAAGCCAGGAGCAAGCAATCTGCTACTTTCTACACTTTTGATATAGTTACTCTAAAAAGTATGCAAAAAGAACAGAGGCAGCAATTGAAAAAATGCAAAAAACCCATATTGACATAACTGCTGTTTCATTATATCACATCACTTAAAACTAGTTTCAGAAAATAGGAAAATACTTTCTAAGGCCAGGGTATCTAGAGGTGTTCAGTGGCCATGGCTGTTACCTGTAGGCAGAAGAATGGCACAAAAATGCTAGGATTTTTTTTTTTTGTTAAGTTTCTGTGTGACACAAAAATTCAGGAACTCCTTTAAGCATACAATGAACTTCAAAAATGTGCTTAAATTCTGCCTACAGCTGTAGACTTTAGTATGGGCTTGATGCTGTTCTGAGCTGGCTCCTAAATCTGCAACAGCCTATCACAATGTTACTTTTTTGATCTTCAGCATTTCCAGGCCCCATTCTACACCTCCAAATAATTTCTGCTTCTTTGAAAACATAGATTTACTACGGGAGGAGTTTCATTCCAATCAAACAGGCTAGCCTTTCAAAAAACCTGATCTGCCAAGTGAGAAAGATTTAATAAAAAGTGTTAGTAAGCATCTTTCCTGTGTCCTCTGGGCCTTTGCAGAGCAGGTCTTTTCAGGAGAGGAACAGTGCAAGAAAAGCATGTATACCTTTGCTCTCAGTCCACTGGTTTTCCACGGTCTCCTGTGCAGCCAGAGGTTCTGCCTAGTGTCCCTAGGTCCTTTGGAGCATTTCCTTCTGTTAATGTATGCCTGGCTGCCGTGCTGGGTGAGAGCATTCATCCCAGCTGGCCATGAGAGCATCCCCCCAGCTGACCCTGCTCAGCCCACCCAGGGGCTGTGCTGGTTTGCCCAAATGTGCTTCACCTGCTGCAGGTGCCCAGGCGGTGGGGAGCAGTCCGCCTCAGAACAGTGCACGAGCAAACTCCGGTAGGAGGTGAGAGGACAGAAGTTTCTCTGCAACCTTTGACTGTGAAGGTGAGTTCTTACAGCTTACCTAAAAGGCAGTGGCAAATCAGAAGCTTTGTAGTGGCATGTTGCATATTTTAGCATAACTTCAGTAGAGGCAGCAGCTATTGATGGATTCTGTGGCCATACGAATGTTGTCAGCTAGACTAAAATCTATGGCAGGCCAGAACTGAGTTAATGTGCCAGTAAGAGCAGGAGCCTTTGCCAGCAGGGAACTGTAAAGCTCTGAATTCCCTGAGGCTGTAAGTAGGTGAAGCAAAGGTATGGCTGGTTACCTACTGCTATGCTCATGTGACTTGTACAATTCATACAGCTGAGGAGAAACTCCTAGAAAAATTGAGATGGCTTGGCAATAGTGTGCTTAGCTCTACTGAGAATATTGTAACGTTCATTTGCCTTTTCTTTGCTTGAAGTAACATTTATCATTGTTTAGGGAGTACCAGCGGCAGAGTTTTCAGTAAGCTTTTCCAGTGTGCTTTCCTTTATCTCCTTCTGTTATTCCTCTCCCTGCTGAGAGCTAGTCAGCATGCTTTTTTTCTGGATGAAAATTTGTGTTTTCTTAGTTGGGGATTGAACTTTCAATGCAATTGAGAAGTTTTGCAAAAAGTTACTGCTTTCAAATGTATTTTTATTTGGGGAAAAATTCCGGACAAACCAGTTGAATTTACTGTTTTGGTCATATTTAGTATATTTAGATTTGAAATCTTTAGTTTTAACAAAATTATGTAGATTATTATTCCGATTCATTTCCCATCTTTCTGTACTATATTAAGTACCAGTTAGTATTGTGTTATAGCCAAGTTAGTTATTACTACTCAACACTGAAGCACAGCACTTTTACTTGTCACGTGTTTCAAAATTACAAATTACCTTGCAACCTATGTCTTAACAAAACAGCCTCCTAACAGCTCCAAAATTTGAAAATGCTCTCTGGAATATGGGAAATAAAGTTAGAATCATAGAAACCCACTTTAAGTTAAGAAAATGTAAGCTATCGAAATTTCTGTACTAAGAACTTGGAGGAGCTATTTCTACTTATTCTGCATTAGTTTGATTGATTCAGCCTTCTCTTACTTCATGATCAATTAATGAAATACAGAAGTTCTCCTAATGTGAAGGATGCATTATCTGATTCAAAGTCCAAAGGACTCACAACTTCAATGGTGATTCCATTTGTAAGGATAGTTTAAGTTAACACGTTTAACAATAGCAGTAACGTTGTAAGAGCAAACACGGCCATAGTTATTAGCAGCTGCCAAGCCACAGACCAGTTTGTGCCCTGTAGTCCTTTGAACTCTTGTTAACCCTCCTTCAGGTCAGAGATGGGAAGAGTTAGGGAGAGGCTGAGAGTGCTGCAAACCTTTTAATGCCTTGGAAACAGCATTATGAGGCAGGCAAGTCCATACAGAGCCTTGTGGCTGGAAATAAACATCTAAGCAGAACTTCGATGTGAGGTGTGAAGACAGATCCATACCAGTTCATGATCTCTCAAAGTTCAGATAGAAAGCAGTCAGTCTGCTATTCATCTAGTCTTAGATCTAAGAGTCTTACAGAGGCCTTTGTTATCTTAGCCAGTTTTTATGTTTACTTAGAAATGTCATTTTATCTGTTGTATGTTGCTGCGACTATGTTGTTTTTTCTAGTAAAAAAACCCAAAAATCAAGATGTGCTTGATATCTTAGTCTGTGGCCACTAGATGCTTTGAACCACAGAAATACCAAAATACTGCAACACTTTGTTACTACACAGTTAAGGGGGGGAATAAGTCATTATTTATTTGATTACTTTCAAAAAAAGCATTGAAATTGCAAAAAGATAGTTCAAAAATGTGAGCATCTAGTAATATCATGCATTTTTAACTTATCTACAGCTGATAATGCTGATACTGAAGCTAGTAAACACCACTGCCTGCAAACTAATTAGAAAATGAAAATTTATGCTCAGATGATTGTTCTGCTTGCATCCTTCATAATTCACTATAGCAAAATCATTGTTTGATCTCGAGTGTTGCATAATAAATGTTATCAGTTTCTTTTTCTCTATCAGTCAAAGAATTTTGGAACAGAAGGTATTTTTTCAACTTTTGATTCCATGAAAATGAAGGGGTGTATCTATATCACCATGCCACTGAAAGGGTTCTAAAATATTACATATTACCAGATACTTATAAACATGAGGTGAGGATTGTAATTTTTAATAGCTTAAGGATGATAAAGTGGTTCTTTCACTGAATGACCATGACTCATATTTCTTTCAATATGAGCTAAAAGAATTTCTTTTTAAATTAGAACAAGCTGATGTTGTATATGCTTAAGTTTGATATAGTATGTTAATTGCTGGGTTACCAAAGAGGGATGACAAAAGCTTTGGTGATAAATACAGCTCTCATGTAAACACATCCTAGTCAAAGAGGGGAAAAATTAATTCATATATATACATAGGCTTATATACCACCTCCACATTTTGAACAGAAATTACCTCAACTTGATTCTGCCCTCATTGGGGAAAAACATTAGGGAAGACTGACCTTTCAGGAAATCGCCAATGGTGGACTCAACTGATGACATCTGATCCGGAGGGTGGACAAGGGTTGCGGGATAGTGGTGGATTAGGAAGCTCGGTGTGGTGTCACGGGTGGGTGGGTGGGTGCTGTTGGGGCCCACCACAGAGGACCCCCAGAGCTCGGGGCGGCCTGGGCCACCACAGCGCAGGCACCACCAGCCTCTCCCTGTGTAACGAGACTGGGAGAGATGGCAGAAACCTGCTTACTATTGATTCTGCTACGGCTTCGAATTAAAATTAATTTAAATGGCGCATGTAAAAGAGTTTTACGAATTGATTTCAAACGACAGGTTATCGAAAAAGCATTAAAGTATCGTTTTCTTTTAAACGATTAAATTTAAGCTTAGGATAACTGAATTATGTGTTTGAGTCTGGCCGAAAAGGGTAGGCTTGTGGGGGAAGAACGCACCCTGCGACGGCAAGACGCGGTCCCCCGTAGGGTATCGGCTCCTCCATCCCCGCTTTCCTCAGGAGAACCCGCCCAGGCCTCTGCCCGGGGGCCGAGAACCTTCTGGAAGGCGGGTCCAACGGCCGCCGCGCGCGGGCAGCGGGGGGCGGGAAGGGGCCGGTCAGTCAGGGCGGTGGCGGGCGGGGCCGTAGGGGCGAGCGGTGTCCGAGGCGGTGCCTTCTCAGCGGGTAAGAGAGGGGAACTATCGGACTAGAAGGGGAAGGCGTGGTGCCGGGCATGCGGGGGAGGAGAACAAGGCCGAAAGGAGCTGTTGAGACAGTGCTGTAGAGACTGAGGTCCTGCCTGTCGGACCGGGAGGAGCAAAGGGTGTTTCTTTAGTTGCTCCAGTACCTAAAGGGGGCCTAAGGGAGAGATGGGGAGGGACTCTTTATCGGGGAGTGGAGCGATAAGAGGGGTAACGGTTTTAAACTGAAAGAGGGGAGATCTAGATTAGACATTAGGAAGAAATTCTTTCCTGTAAGGGTGGTGAGTCACTGGAACAGGTTGCCCAGAGAAACTGTGGCTGCCCCATCCCTGGAGGTGTTGAAGGCCAGGCTGGATGGGGCTTTGAGCAACCTGGTCTGGTGGGAGGTGTCCCTGCCCATGGCAGGGGGGTTGGAACTCGATGATCTTTGCCTGTATCAGGAACAGTGTGGTAAATAGGACCTGAGAGGTGATTGTCCCCGTGTACTCGGCACTGATGAGGCCTCACCTTGAGTACTGTGTCCAGTTTTGGGCCCCTTACCACAAAAAAGACATTGAGGTGCTGGAGCGGGTCCAGAGAAGGGCAACGAAGCTGGTGAGGGGTCTGGAGAGTAAGTCTTATGAGGAGAGGGTAAGGGAGCTGAAGTTGTTCAGTCTGAAGAAGAGGAGGCTGAGGGGAGACCTTATCATGCCCTATAAGTACTTGAAGGGGGGGTGTAGAGAGGCGGGGGTCGGTCTCGTCTCCCAAGTCACAGGAGATAGGACAAGGGGAAATGGCCTCAAGTTGCGCCAGGGGAGGTTTAGATCGGATATTAGGAAAAATTTCTTCATGGAAAGGGTTATCGAGCATTGGAATAGGCTGCCCAGGGAAGTGGTTGAGGCACCATCCCTGGAGGTGTTCAAAAAATGGATTGACATGGTCTTTAGGAATATGGTTTAGTGATTTTTATTGCTTTTTTTTTTTTTTTGTCAGAGTTAGGTTGATGGTTGGACTAGATGATCCTTAAGGTCCCTTCTAACCTAGACGATTCTATGATCTTTAAGGTCCTTTCCAACCCAAACCATTCTGGGATTCTTTCTGTGTATCCTTCTTATCTCCCACCTCCCTGACTACTAAATAATTGAAAGTTGGGAACAACCTTCCCTTCAAACCTCACCACCACTTCCAGTCCTAAGGCAAAAGAATGCTGCTGATGGAGAGGAAATGTCAAATTCATACTGATAATTGCCTTCCTTCTGTGTTTGCTCAGTGATGGCACTTCTGCCCAAAACCACGTTTGGCCTTTGAGTGCTGCAACACCTTTGTGATAGACTGATCACCTGCTGGCTGCCAAGGCGGAAGGGAAATGAGAAGCCTTTCTTCTGTTCTTGTAGTAGAATGTATAGGTTCACAAATAGCACTTCCAGTCATTAAAAAACAAGCAAGGTGCATATTAGGTTGCCTATTAAAGGAATTTAATATGAGTTGAGCAAACTCCTTAAATAATCACTCCCTGGGAAAGAGTCCCTCCCTATCTTTCCTGTAGGCCCCCTTTAGGTACTGGAGGGTCTTCCCCAGATCCCTCTCGCCTCTAAGCTGAACAACCCAAACTCTCTCTGCCTATCTTTATAGGAGAGGTGCTCTAGCTCTCTGATCATCTTCGTGGCTTTCTGGATCTGCTTCAACAGGTGCAGGTCCTTCTTGAGCTGAGGACTGCAAAGCTGGACACAGTACTCCAGGTGGGGTCTCACGAGAGTGGAGTAGAGGGGCAGAATCACCTCCCTTGACCTGCTGGCCACACTGCTTTTGATGCAGCCCAGGATGCGGTTGGCTTTCTGGGCTGCGAGTGCACATTGCCTGTCAAGGTCCCTTGAGGTGTTAAACGATGAGATGGTTTAACAGTGTATTTTGTAGTGCCTTTTCAGCATGAGTTTATTGCTCTAGCGCCGCATCCTCTGCCTGTACCTGAGGCAAGAATCTGTGCTGTGCTTTGTGTGGTCAGGCTGAAGGTCCAATGCATGTTGTCTGTGTCTTACACTAGGTTTTGGGATGCTCTGGGAGGTAAATCAAATCAACTGGCTCCTGGAAAGTTTGCAGCCAGCAACAAATCATTGTTCGTAGCGTAATGGGTGAATAACTCTGTGAGTGTAGTGTCATTGCAGCTGTCAGAATGTTCTGGGTGGAAAAACAAGCCAACCAAACACCTGAATGCATGAAGTTCTTCACCCACTTTGCCTGGACTAGGTTAGAAACAGTACCACTAGGAGTAGTGCTGCCCTGTTTGCAGGGAGGTCATAATTTCTAGGAGGCACGGGCCAGGAATGGTGACCTCCTCAGGTAAGGCCACAGCCAAAAGAACTTAACTAGCTGCAGCTGAAGATAAAATAAGCTAATGAAATTAGCTTAAAAGTCTTCTGTTCAAAGAAGGTGTTTAATGGGAATGAACTGTACATACACATTATATATTGGTATATTTTCTTATGCCATACATAAAGAACAAAATATATCTCAGCTGATGGCCCACTAGTCGATGTTTCGGTTCTGTGAGTTGCTGTTCCAAGACAAGATATGCATGTTGTGGAAGGTTGGCATATGCTAGGCTGATAAATATGCATGAGCTGCTTGAGATACAGAATGAGCCGTGGCTGAGCTGACATTATGGAGGCCATAATGTTATTTTCACAGGGTACACTGGTCATGCATTGAAGTGCTTTTAAACTGGCAGTTTTACTGATATTTAAAGAAAACTCTCTTTACTCAAAAGACCCTATATAATAGAAAAGCAGAGGAAGTTATAGTTGCTGACTGGAAAGGCTGGTTATTTATGCTTACTATAAGTAACGTGACCATCTTTTGAAGAGGTGTAGAAATGTCATATGTATAACTTGAAGCCTTTTTCTCTTCTTTACCTCCTTGACAGATCTCAACCACCTCCACAGTGTTAAGGCTGGGAGACCACTGTAGTCACTTTTCCCTGCTGGATCAGAACCGTCAAGAGAAGCTGCTGTCTCAAGAATTGGTGAAACAATCCAGCACAATGAAGAAATCTCTGTATACTAAAAGGTATCAATAATAGACAAACCCCAGGCTATTTAGTTCTTTAAAAAATCAGGACCCTGTATTTGGTACTAACGTATAGGGGAGAGAAGCAAGGTGGGAGGCTTAGGGAGTAAATATTAGTAAAGAAAAAAAAGAACGAAAGATCAACTTCTCCTGTGCGACTCTGTTATGAGATATACCAGTGAAACATGCATGACTATAAAAGATGGATGGAAATAGAGGAAAATCCACTTTTTTCAGCTGCATATAGGGTATTGAAAACAAATAACTTTTTGTTAGAAGTCTGTCTTCCCTAACTGCGTATAAAATGCATAGTGCTAGTTCTGCTGATGAAGGCTTGTGCTTAAATCTCAGTATTTCTCAGTTGCTGTGTTTCATTCTGTATAGAGCTTAATCTTTCATATTAAAAAAGCCAATAATCTTCTATAAGCGGTCCGTTGTGAGCTTTAGTCGTGGTGATACAACCAGTGGAACATTGCTTTTTTTCAAATTCTCTTAGAGAAAAAGAGATTTAATAGCTGACTTTGCAGTCTTGTGTTATAATTTGACAGTAAAACATGTACTAGATCTAGTTATTTTTCTTTTTTCTTCTCAGTTGCAGATGTGTACATAGAACTGATAAGCAAATTGCTACATGTAAAGTAGAATTGCATCCTGGAGTACTCTAAGATTTTTCTAGCATGTGTCTAACAGCTTTTCATGTTAGATAATCATATATCTTTCTCCTGGCATGTAAATATATAAACTTGGCTTTTAAAAATACTCCGTAGCGGAGCAAAAGGCAGAATGTTTGTCCTTCAGGAGTCTTTTTGAAGATCTGGATAAACACTGCAGAGATGCCTGAGTCATTAGGGATTTGCTCTGCTAGCTAGGCAATTCCACCCCATCACCCTTTCAATGTAAATAACTATCCTTAATTAATGGAAATGCAATATATACTAAGTAATGAAAGCCCAAGTAAATTAACAAATGCAGGGGAAGGTGTAGGTCTGTTGAAGGCATTAGATGAGGATCTTGCTCCTTCAACTCATTAGTTTAGGCCAGTTAAAAACAACATGAAGTATAAACCTACAGTTTTTTACACTGTACAACAGCATTGAAGTGAAATACATTTTAGACTTTGTTAGAATAAGTAATTGGAAGCACAAATCAAGTCATTTAGGCATGTGAATAGCTGGATTTGGTGTGCAGTCCAGAACAGCTGTCTCCTGTACCCACAGCTACTGACAATGAGAGAAAGGAAGGCCAGACTTTGAAAAGCCATTTCTGACAGTGCACAAATAAACAACTGGGGGTGAATTTAACAATGAAGACAATATTAATCCTTCCCCATTCCTGTTGTTTTGGAGATTTGGAAGGTAAATGTAATTAAGTAAAAACGGAATTTACTGGTCTGCATGTGGAGGCTCATCTTTTCCTTTCTTTCCCTTCTCTTCCTCCCCCTAACTTTTAAAATCTCTTTTCCTTTCTTTCCCTTCTCTTGCTCCCCCTAACTTTTAAAATCTCTTTTTACTTCCTTATTCTTCATAGCAACTACCAATGAAATGCCAAATTCCCGTAGCTTGGTTTAATTATTCATTTCTTTGGAATGACCCAAATGTAAAAATAGAGCAATGCAGCAGGGACGTAGGATGCTTTTCTTTCAGCTCTGTCTTTGTGTTCTGCCTCCCTTTCTCCATCTGGCCATGTGTTTTCTCCCTTTTCTCCCTCAGTGCTTTTCTCTCTCCTTTCTTCAGAGTCAATAATCCTTAAAAAAAAAATCTTTGTGAGGGAAGGAATTGGGCATCGGAAGTGTACAATTTCATAATGGGAAAACAGAAGGGACAAGCCCCCAGAAATGTCACAAATTATCCTGAAGAAAATTACATTTGCGGCTGGTATGGGGCCATATTCTAAACCTTCTCAGTTCCACTCTGCTACGAGTGTGGTACTTGCCTTTTCAGTTTACTATTGCTTTTGTTTCCATTTTTTCCTGTCTGTCTCCACCTGCAGTCACTTGTTCATGACTTGGAAAATAAGGTTTTTGCAGCAGGGACTGCTTTGTGGTTTTGTGTGCGAATATAGTTTCCACATATTTGATATTACCAGGTTGATAGTGATAAAAATAGAAGTCGTCATTCTTCTCTGGAGAACTTGTCTCAAAATTTGAGACTGCTCCTATTTAAAATGTACAAAAGACTGACTTCCATGCTAGCGATGGTGTTACTACAGTGTTTAGGCAATAGGTGTGTATTACTTCTTAGGTACAGCAGAACTGCTACTTGCAGGGTAAGGAACCTACAGGCAGCTTCCTGAAAGGGTGAGCGAGCTGTGTGCCACCTCAGTTCAGTTCCCACATTCCAGTTCAGTTTCAGGTTAGCTTGGGCATCTGCACTATGGGTGCTTACAACTCTTGTACAGGGGTGAACAGAGGAGGTGATGATAGTGATTTTTTTTCTTTGCTACTAAATAACATTGAACAGCAGCTTCAGAGTTAGCATGAAGAATGATGACATGGGTTAAACCACCAGTTGAAATGAACCTACCCCTATGATGCAAGGGCTGCATCTTTTTTGGATGAAAGTGTTTTTGTCATAAATGACAGCTATGCTTGATTCTTTATTACTAAGAGGTGTTCTCATATTATTTGTGAAATATGAGGTCTACCCTGCATTGCACTGTAAAAGTGTGGTATAGGAATCATAGAAGTGGAAGACAAGCATATGCTTTTGCTACAGTATTTCTCTAAGTAAATCTTCAGGATGCATCCAGGCAAAAAAGAGAATGGTCTTACAGTAGTGATGTACGGCACAGAGTTCACTGATTGCAGTGTAAAACAGCAAAAGAAGATGGAAGAGAAAGTACAGAGGCTTTTAAGTTTGTGGATGAACTTGTCTTCTGCATCCTTTTAGGGTAGTTGAAAATGTGGCATTTCTAAGCAGGCTGTTTTCATGTGGGTTTTTTTTGGTTTGGTGTTTTGGTGGTGTTTCTTTTTTTTTTTTTTTTGGAAAGGATAGTGTAGGAAATTATGTTAATAAGAAACAAAACCGTATTTTCCTGCTGAAAGAGACAGGCATCTTTTAATTCCTGAAGTGATTCTCGAGGTCAGTAAGATTCAGGGGCTCCATGTATCTCAGTGCTGCTCCTTAAGTCTATAAGCAATTAGTAGCTTGAGCCTGCCAAATAAACCCATAGCCTATTGATAGATATAGTCAAATGTTTGTGTTTGATTATTGCCTAAAATACTAAATGGCTGTTTTCCTCTAACTCATTGCAGTTTTAGAATTTCAAATATTGCACCTTATTGTTGGTAGTAGTCTGACCTTCCCCACAGAGTATCTGTGATCACATCAGCACAAAAATACAGAATTTCTTTTCTCTTAAACTGAAAAGCAAAACACCTCTTGTAGGAACAATACCAACAGCAGCTCAAACTTCTTCAGGATTCAGCCAGAACGTGCTAAATTCACAAGTCTCATGAGGAGTTTTTTCTCCAAAGGCTTAAGGGAACATTGTGGGATAGGTGAGATCACGCGTAGACGACAAAGGGAACTGGAGTTCTTATGCTTCACCTTTCTTCTGATAAATGTGCTGTAACGCTAAGCAGTGATTTAGATCATTTGCTCCTACTGTAACAGCATAAAATCATATTCAGCAAAATCTGTATTATTAACCTTTCCCTTCCACTATTCCAGTTCCCCAAATAGTTCTTGGCCCAACTGGAAAAGCGGCAGCAATACTGCATGCATATGGACATGATGTGACTGGCTAGCTGGGTGTTTTTTCCCCTCCACATTGTTTAACCAGGCTCAAAGCATTCGTGAATAACATTGAAGTGCTGCCTCTGACAGCTCACTGTGTTTTGCCACAGGTGTAGTTTTCCCCAGAGGTCTCTGTGTCTGAATGCTGAAGGGAGAATAGAGGCCCTTCCTTGTCCTTGACAAGAAAGGGGTGAGTACCGCTTAGCAGAGGGTTTGTTTAACAGCTTGCTTCTAGCTGTGGGGTAATACCAAGCAATAAAACATTAGTAAGAAATAAGTTTAGCAGGGGATACTACTTCCCCACTGGCCAGTATTAAGCTGTAAAAATCATCCCTGAAATATGCCTCTTTCTGTGATGAAGAGTTAAAAGTGGTTTATAATTCACCATGTATTTCTGAATGTGGTAGTAGGCAAGAGAAAGCAAGACCGCTGCAGCAGGGGATGTGGGAGTAGAGAGATTACTGAGTAAGAAAAGCTAGATGGAGAAATTACTTTCCATGACACCAGGGAGTCACGTTTCAAACTTGGCTTATAATTGTATGTACTTTACCTGTCTCTGAAATTCTCTTACATATATTAATGTTATAGCAATCTATATGAACAAGATGGGCAGTGTGCCAAAGGGGGTTGTAATTTTCAAGTACCTTCGTATTGTTATTGGAGAGGGGAGGAGGATATCCACTAACAGTGTAATTATGTGGCAATTCCAGGGAAATTGATTATTATTAGCTTTTTATGATCACACTAACAAAGTCAATGATCCAAGATGAAATAGCAAAAATTAGTGCTTGAACAGTATTCAGCAACAAGGTATCACCAGGTGAGAGTGGATGTATCTGAAACCAGATAATTCCTGAAACAGAAATGGCCATCTCCCACCAATTATAACGATGGATGTGCTCTATTAAAGCCTGATCCACTTTAATGGGGGACTCCCAGGATGAGAGGCCATGTAAGTATGCAATGACACATACAGTATCCAGAAGTGGGTGGGTGTTTATTCTAAATACCCACATCACTGGGGTATTTGCACCTTTAACCAACAGAGAGAATTACAGGTAGTGAATACAGATCAATTTCTTCAAGTTGGTTATTGCTTTAACAAAATCTTTTGTCACTTTTTCTAACATCCATCTTCAGTCCCCCAAACACAGCACGGAGACTGGATACCTGCATAGTCAGAACTATCATTTGCCAGCCATGTCTTCCCCCTTTGAGGCTCCGTGGTTTTATAAATAATAATTAAAAACACTTCTCTGCGATGTGAGAAGGCTCTTCTAAAAGAAGAGCAAGTTGCTGCAATACAATAGCATAATATTTTTGAAGGTCATAATAATAAAGTAGGGGAAAGAGAATAATCGTTATTGCTCTTTCTTGTAATTAATTTGCTTTCCGATATCCCACACTGCAACTAGAACATTATTCAAGAACACCCATCACAGTGCTTAACAAGATTTAATGTACATTTATTCTTAACATGTGGAACATATAAAGATTTTATACTGAATAAATGAAATTCATTAAGCCAGAGGAAAAGGAGGAATTTACATCAAGTTTTTCTTTTTTAACTACATTATCTTGAAATACAAATGCAGATTCTTGTCACTGAAAAATCTTTGAAGTTGTGTTTCTTCCTTTTTTTTTTTTCCTGTATATATTTTTTTTGTCTGTAGACTGGTAACCATTTTCTTAAATCAATCCATACGTAACCATTTCCACACTTTGATTTATAAAGCAAATTGTGATCGGCTGCTCTCCCGAAATAGAGCATGACTTTATACATACAGAAACTTGTACATTACCCTCAGTTGTTGGTTTTCTGTGTTGGGTTTTTTCTTTTTTCTTTTTTTTTTATTATTTTTTGGAGATATGGCCCAAATGAAAGAAAAAATAATTCTACTATCACTTTGTAGATACCACATCATGAAAAAGAAACTAAAAACTTTGTACTAAAAAAAAAATGAGGGTATGTTTAATGTACAACTTCTATATACATCACGGCCCTTAGGCAATAAAAAAATATTTTAAAAAATGATTAAAGGAATTGTGAAGAACTGTCATTGTGGAAGGTCAAAAAAAAAAGATGTAGACAAGACAGTTCTGGTGAGGAAGCAATTGATGTTTATCATCAGGTTTTGTTTAAAAATCTTTTAACTTGACTTTTTTTGTTTTGTTTTGCTCCTAGCCTAATGTAACCATTTCTCCTGAGGAGAAACCAGTATCATTTTGTATTTTGACTACTGACTGACACCCTCCTTGATCCCCTACACCTACATCACTAGAATCTTCTATTGCACAGAGCTTTGGGTGATGGTATACAAGTTTTTTTTTATTTTTTCCTTATTTGAAAAAATAAAACACACAGGAACTTGGTATGTTGGTTATTTTTCACCTTTTTGTTTCAAAGTGGTGAGATTTTTCCATCATACAATGGTTTGCCATAACATTTTTTTAAAAAGTCACTAGTTCGCTTCCCAAAAAATATGCAATACAAACATGGAAAAGAACATTGAAAAGGATAATCTATGGAAAAAAAAAAGTGTGACCTTTGAATGTACTAGACAGCAACTTTGGTTAAAAAAAATAAAATAAAAAGATGTACTTATACACATAGACAGCAAATATTAATTTCATAACTGTTCAAATTAATAATTTCTTTAATTCCCAATTGGTAAATAGTGAATGGGGCAGAGGAGCAAAGATTCTTTTTTTTTCCTTCTTCCTACGTTGGATAAACAAGAACAGAAAACAGCCAGTTATATGTGACCCTCTAATCTCCACTCACACATGCTTGGCTTCTCACTTATGTCATAACTGCCCAATCTGAAAAAGTACATCACAGATGACAGATGCAACCAGAGAGTTCAGGACAGCAGATATTGAGATATCCAGCAAACGACCCTCGTGCAAAAGGAACTCTGAGCGGTTCTCGTCCACT
Source organism: Tringa tobata (assembly GCA_033628505.1). NCBI lineage: Eukaryota > Metazoa > Chordata > Aves > Charadriiformes > Scolopacidae > Tringa > Tringa tobata. The sequence continues at coordinate 2,727,592 of JAHREE010000095.1, read as the reverse complement.
CTAGCCATGGCCAGCAAGGCCTTGGCTGCCCTGCACATCATGTCTACGCTAGGTGGCTCCAGAGGTGGAGGCTGCATGTGCATGAGGTTATGCTGGCTCTGCTGGTACTGGGCCATAGTGACCCCATCTTCCAGGAAGCTTATCAAGTTTCCGATGCTTCCCTTCTGCACAGCTATTGCCCTTGCTGCTAATGTGTCCCCCTGGGCAAGGTTCGATAGGAGCGCCATGGACATTTCTCGGCAGACCGGGTTTTTGCGGTCCCCAACGTACCTAACTAAAGTAGCGTAGAGTTTCTCCTGACGACTGAACGGGGGGGTGGCCAAGATAAGGTCCACATTATTGTCCTGGATACTGAGCTTACACAGGGTCTCCAGCACAAGTCTCTGAGGCGAAAGAACCGAGTTGGGCCCCACGGTTGGAAAAGGATCCTGTGCCTCCGCAGACGGGCACACCATCCAGTGCAGCAAGCCATCCAAAATTGGCAAACAGATGCTTTCTGTGTAAGCAGACAAGTCTAGCTGCCCAGAAATGTTGGCTAATGTGACCAATGTATTATCCCTCAAGACCTCGAGGCAGTCCCACCACCACTCATCCTTGCTGCAGGCCACCCCTTTGTCCTCCTCTTCCTCTTTCTCGTAAGTCTGCGGTGCTCGCTTTCTTTCTGGATGCTCATGGTGAAGAAGGATCAACTTTCCCAGGATCAGCACCAAGCCTGGATGTTTGGACATTTCGGTGTCATTGCCAGGCACAAAAGACAAGCTACGGACGATATTTGACACACAGATGCAGCGTTTGGCCAAGGAGTCTTGCCAGTGAGTTATGGTGCATAGAGGAGTCTCATCTCGGCTCCTTGGCTCATCCTCTAGCAGTTTAATATTCCGGTGGCTTTTGGCTTGATGGATCCCAAAGGGAAATTTACTGCTCTCTGTTTGGGAACCAGAGTTTGAGTCTTCAGGCAATGCTCCTGGCCGAGCTGAGAGGACATCATCAATGGTTGCCGTTATACTTTTTTCTTGTTGTTCCTCAGATTCACCTTTCCCCTCGAGGTCCTTCTTTTTGCTTGGAGAGTTCAAGGGAGGAGGGGCTTTCCTGCGTGGAGGAATTTCCATCTTGCTTTCAAAGTGAGTCTGGATATGCTCAGTTGTGTCACCACCACCAAGCTGCCAGTGGAGAAGTCCACTATCAAATTCCTGAACGCGTCCAAGTTTGTCAGATCGGTCAACAACAAATAGGTTATTTTTCTTTACAATCTTTATTGGCAGCTTGTCAAATTTACTGGCTTGTTTTGGCCTCTCACTTGGATCAGCAATGGCACCAGGAGTGGAAAAAACAATGCTCTTTTCTTCCCCTTCTACCTTTTCATCATCCCCGTCCTCCTCATCTTCATCAAAATAGTCAATACATTCGTCGTTCTCCTCTTTTCCAGTATCCTCTGCCAAGGACTGGCTATCATCTTTCTTGGCTGCTTTGTGATCAAGTGCTTTGTGGCCTGGATCTCCCACTTCATATTCCATAAGGATTCCAAAAATGTCAATCAGGCATTTTCTAAAATATTCTACTAAAAGCTCAAGAAATCCAGACAACTGAGGGGAGAAGAAAGAACATAGAAATCAGATAAATATTTTTGTCTGCACAGAATTTTATTAGGAACACTGATGCATACATCTGTGAATATTTCCCTCTTCCTGCTGTGGCCTTGTGGCTAGGTCCTGCATGGCAGAAGTTAATCAAAGGAAATTCTTTGAGCATCTGTCCAATCAGTATATAATGTCAAACTATCATGGATCCATTTGTTTAAACTGTAACAGCTATGAGGTGTACAGAACTTTATTCATATGTCTCCTTTAAGCTACAGTAGACACCTAGCCTAGCTGTTCTGTCCCCTTGGAAGTATCTAGTATTCTTCATTTTCTGTACAGAGTACTGAAGTTTCTAACTCACTCAGTTTTTCTGATTTGTACTTTTATTAGATGCCTAAAGTTTACAATCCTTCCTTTCCTCCTCTGTCTCACGGTCTCTAAAGCCAACTGTCCTGTAGGAATCTGCAGTTCTGGGTCTAGGTGCTGACATCCTAGATTAGTTTAACATCTCTACTGGAATCGTTCCATTTTTGCCTGACAATATTTAATGTTATTGGAGCCTAGTGCTGTAAGTCACCCTTCAGAAACAGTTTTCATTTAGGTTTAATCCTCTTAATTAACTTGTAATCACTTTCTTATGGAAACGCAGTAGTTGGACTTGGTAATAATTTACCCTCAGTGGCTTTATTATTAAAAAATCTTTGCTGTTATGATGTATTCAGCCTGATTGTCTAGCTTTTAATTATTTTTTTTTTAATTGTGGGCTAACAGGTTTTCAGCAAAGTGTATGCTTTTGTGTATTCTGTATTCTCTTATGATTGCCAAACCCTTGAAGAATTAAGAACAAACTCGTGCTTATGAACTGCAGGAATTATTAGTCATCATACAGAGTCCTGACTGCCATTGGAAATAGAGTTCAAGGCAAAACGGACAAAAATATAGATATTTAAAATATGCCTGGTATTCTGTGCAACTTGCACAGGGTGCATTAATGCAATTTCTAATAGAATTCAGAGGAGAGTCACCTCACTTAACTTCAAACACCCACAACAGTTGCACACCTAGCCTAATTGTCTAGATTCCTTTTATAATCAATGGTCTTTTACAGGCCATTTCTAGGGTATGATTCATCTGACCTATTTTAGATTTCTGCTTCAGGATGAGATGAATCATGCTATAGATATCCCTAGTTCTGAAGTTAGGTGGGATGAAATGTACCATTTGTGTCTGGATTTTTAAAAAAAAAGGTCATTATATTTAAAAAATTATGAGTTACACTATTAGTAACCAATGAATGAATGGAGCAGAGAAACTGAATATTTAATTGGTACAAATTTTAGATGATGTGCATTATCAGCATGCCATCTATTACTACCACCTAATAGGCTAATGGTTAGAGCAGGGCTGAAAAACACTGGGAGGTAGTGAGGCAAAAGCACACACTGTTAAATCCTGCGTTACTTGCATCCCGTGGACAGACAGTGGATTTTAGCCTTTAAATTGTCAATCTGATATTCCTGTGCAAACTTAATTTACTGGAAGAAGAAACCAAACAGAAAACAAGCAATTAAAAAAAATCCCACAGCCTAGTATGGAACTACTGAGTAAGACAAGTAGTCACCAAAAGACAGCTGCAAATCAATTTAGTAGTTTTTTGCAAAGCCTTTTATGGAAACACAAATTAAGCCAGATTACTAACATATTGCTGTTTTCTCGGATTGTCCTTGTACTGTCATGAGTGTGAATTTACGCATTAGACTTCTGTCAGTGCTAAAATTCTGATAATTTTACATGCTCCTTTCTACAACAGAGACCCTTCTTTCAGGCTTATTATTTCAATCTGTTCAACCTAAAGCTATCTCTTCTTGCTTGCTGTTACCAATCATAAAAAGGGAAGTCTCACAATATTCAAATTTATGTTAATTATAACCAATTTTAAAGGACTTCAGCATTTTTTGTAGATGTCATTTCAGTTTTCTTTCGTTGGAAAATTGAGAAGTATATTGTTTTCCCACCTACCTGAGAGAGGTTGAAAGTAGCGACAGTGCTGTCATCATACAGAAGAATATTAATAGTGTCTAGCGCCCAGGTACTTTCAGCCAAAAGACCAGATTTAAGAGACATCATCACTCTCCAGGCCTCAGGAGTTACTGGAGAAAGAAAGGAGGAGAAGTAAAACAGTATTAGTGCATCCTCGGAGACCATTAATGAGTTCTGCAAGATTAAACTGCAACATTCTGGGGATGCAGAATTTAAATGGAATAGTTACTGAAACACTGGTTAAGACCCTGCTTTCACCACTTAGTCCTGGTCAGCTTTTCTGTAACTGCTGCTCAGCCTTAATATTGGAGAATAATCTTAACAGGCCCATTCTTCCTAACTTTACTGAAGCCAAAATAATCGTACAAAGTTAGAGAAGTTGACTAAACCAAGTAATTGATAAATAAAGGTAGGAGTTAGAGGAGTGTGTGAACTTGAACTGTGAGCACCTGAATGTATGAAATGTAACAGGAATTCAAGATAAGAAGATACTTGGGAAAGAACAGGGGGAGAAAGAATAAACGGGCCATTCAGGGAAGGCAGAGACTATAATTATGCAGCAGAACAGCATGGAACAAAAACACAGAAAGCTTTGCTCAGCTAAATGTTGTATTAGTGATTTAACAGACATTCTGAAGGACCTTTCAACATCAGATTTGGAAATCTGAGACAAGCTTCATTTTTAATGCGTTTCTGGAGATTTCATGTCTCCATATAAAATACTGCTTTCATTTCACTTCAGATTGTCTGGGATAAGTTTTACCCATCATCCTCACTGATGGATATGTTATTACATTTTTATTGAAGACAATCACACTATTGTTACCAAAGCTAACTGTTTTTTTTCCAAAGTAGTCTTAAAATGTAAAAGAAAATCAAAGTTCCTTTCTCCCAACCTATTCTGGTATTTGGCTTTTGTTTTGATGCTTACCAATATCTTTTGAGGTAATCTTTCGTCTTGGTTTTAAGACTGGTTGGGATGCTTCTACAGAGCCTGGGGGGAAGGTGATTTCTCGCCTAATCGGTGGTGGTTGGGGTGGAGGTCCCGTGACCTGTGACACTGGAACTGTGGGTATAACCTTTTGCATCTTCATGGAGGGTAGGAAAGGAGACTTGCTTGGAGACATACGGTTTTCCAAAGAGCGCTGGAAGGATGCTGGACTTGGAGCTCTAGAGATGTGGTTTGGCATAGAGGGTGGCGTCTGGTAGGATGACTGAGGAGGTCTAGTGATAGGCTGCATGGAGGCTGAGGATGACATATAAGAAGGCTGACGTTGGTTGACATGAGAAGGCCACTGACTCTCGTGGTTTATCCTCTGGTCAGGCACCATCATATCATCAGTGCGATTCATCCCTGGATACGGTGGGGCCTGTGCAGGGCCTCCTGGACCTTGCCTGTTCTGGTAAGGGTAAGGCATATCATTTCGTGTTGGCCACATGTTCTGCTGAGGACCTTCGCTGGAGGATGATGACTGCATGGGGCCACCAATCATCTGGGGAGGTATTCCATGCTGCTGCATTTGTCCTGGGCCCTGCATCCTCTCCCTGTTATATGGATACGGATACTGTCCCTGCATAGGCCTCCTGTCAGGCCCCGTGTAAGCGTTGCTGTACTGGTTATACATCTCCTGTTGCTGGTTGCCATACTGCATGTTATACATATCTCCTTCGTGGCGTTTGGCTGGAGGCCCATACATGCCATCCATGTGTCGTTTATAATTCTGAAAAAAATTTTTGGAAAGAAGATGCGTCAGTTTTACTCCATACACAATATAAATATATTGGCTGAAAGCTCATTTAAAAAGATGAAGGTGCTTAGTTCTAGAGGGATCCAGAGTCAGGCATGCAGTGCTATGGTTAGGCTCAATCCAGTGCTTTCTTTTTAAACCTCGCTTTTGCTGTGCTTATAACTTAATACTAAAAGGAAACTTATCCTTGGGCTAGATTTTCTTACGCTTGCACTCACTTTCTCCCTTTCCCTTTCCCTTTCTGTCTGTCAGATTAAATACCACTGGTCATTTCAGACATGCATGAAAAGGCAACGGTCCTCACCAACTAAAATATTTTCACTTCTTTTTTATGCTTAGTCTACAAAGAGGAAAAATGTTTAAAAAATTTCAAAACCACTCAGTGCATGTTTTCCAGAGACAAGCAATGAATAATCTTTTAAAATAACAAGAAATGCTGCAAGCGTGCATGCCTGAAACACTGGATCTTACAACAGGGCATAGGCTACACACAGTAAATTTATTAGTAGGAGAAAACATACTGCTGCGTTTGCCTCTCTGTGTAATTCCCAGGAACATGGTCCTGTTTGGGCAAGCATCCCTCTTCCCAAATCATTCTAATCACATTTAATTTACTGTGAGATTATTACAGCAAATGGTCACATCCAAACGCTCTATGCTAGTTTATGCAGGTTCTTACCCTGCTGATCAGTAATGAATTAAACAATGTAACTAACAGCTGCCACCTATGGTTTATTCCCTCTTTGTTTCTCACCCTCTCGAGTGGGGAATGCTGTGTGAAGTAAGCTGTTTTACCTCGGGGGGAGCAGAGTTGTTTTTAAATCATACAAGCTTGTATGTATTTATGTTTAAGACAGCAGAACAAAAAAAGACATGTTGCAGTTTGAGGGGAAGGTGGTAGGGTTTGCAGTGGTCCTTAGTTCCTGTGGGAGTTTGTTCCACAGTTCAAACCACACTGAGTGCTCTGAAGCAAAAAATGTGAATTAAATGGGTGATTTTTGAATATATGATCTATGGCAAATTCAAAGTTACGGCTCCCCTGGAAACTGTAGCTCGGTCACATTGCACAATGTATACTAATGTGCTGGAGTTAGGATCAAATAAAATTCTGTCTGTATTCAATATGGGTCAGTTAAAACAGCTCTGGGATTCATAAACTCATCTTCCAACTTTGGTGCACATAAAACCACAACTACTCTATTGTATGGAAGTATTTTTCCTTTAACTTGCTATAGAGCTGTCTGGCTATCTGAGAAATACTTATTTTCAGCCTTACGTAAACTACTTGCTGTAGTAAATTCCACCCCTGGGGCCAATTTATAGATTAAGAACTGACTTGGCAGTTGCCACACCTAAAAAGGTGGTATTTGTTTTGCCACAGTGACTTAGGGTGCTTAAAGTAGACACTTGGGAATGAAGTGTGTGCCTTTTTAAAAGTGGTTCAGAACTCTTGTGTATGTAGTGGCAACATGCCTGATGGTACCCAGTGCTGCGGACAGTGATGCACCTGAACTGCCCCTCCTGCGTAAAGGCAGAAGGTGTGTCTCTTTCCATCAGGGATGTGTAATTTTGAGACCTCACAGAAGATAAAAAGACACCAAGACAGGTCACCTCATGCATAATAGCTCTTGGGGTACAGGAGTTGAAAAACCTGGCTCGAAGCGCTTCATTAGCCCCAGGAATTCATGCTCCAAGCACCTACTTCCCAGGTCATTCCCTAACCTTCAGGTGGAAGATGAAGCTTCAAAAGGGTCATTTTTCATATTCCTCCTGTACCACTATAGAGTGAGATTTAGGGAATTGAAAATAAGCTAGTGGCAACCTAATCTTTAGCTAAATGAAAGAGTGGAATCCTCTGGGAGTGGGAGGGAAAGGCCGAGGCCAGCCAGGATCCTTGCCCTTCATTCCTCACTGCTTTTTTGCATTAATGCATTTTGTATTCAGGAGTCGTCGTACAAAGCATATAAACAGCACTAAGGACAGGGTCAAATATATTCTTACAAATTCTAGCTGTCTCATTGCTTAAATGAACATGTAGTTAATATATTTCCTGCGTATGTTAGCATGGAATATCACGAACTGTTCTTTTATGTATCTTTGCAATTTCCCCACTAAATCACCTAGACTGCTAGCATATGCTCATCATAAAAAACAACAAAAGAGTTTTTCAATTGTGCTATTTTAGAGAAGTTATTAACCAAAGAGATAAGCAAGAAATTCTGAAACTGAAATTTATATACATTTTCAATACAGTGCAACCTAGGATCTCTTTTAAGTTTCTCCCCTCCACCAAATTTTCCAGTGAAATTCTATCCCAAACTAAAAAGGACTAACTGAAATTGGCTGAAAATTAGCTTACATTTTAATTTTTATAATATAATGAAATGCTTTCTATTTTGGAAGCTAAAGCCTAGACAATTCTATGATTCTATGATAGTTCTATGACTAGAAATTAATTAATAACATGCAGGATCAAACTCGGATGTGTTGAAGTCAGTGGAGTTTTGCTACTGTCTTACAAAGATGGGGTTTTGTCCACAAGGTATTAATGATACACCTAACAAGAAATCTTATTAATTAATATAATTTGTATTTTAAAAGTTATAACACAGGGAGACTGGAATGTACACATATTTGAACTATTTTTAACACTAACAATGTTCTCTCTCATGTATTTGTACCATATTATTGCTAGAGATAACATGTGGGGCATATGCCACCTGATCTATATTGAAGATAGGTATCTCACATGACCCACCACAGCATTTTAAGGAACTGAGAGTGCTACGTGTTTTCCTTTCCTTCAGTTTTCTGCTGGGTTCATTTGGCTGCATGACATTAAGTTAAGACCCTTCAACCTGCCATCCGAACAGCTTTCCTATTTGTTTCTGGAATGGGGGCAGCATCTCTTCACTAGCCTACGAATTATACTTTCCCAGTCTGCTGGTTATTGACTTGGGACAATCACTTGATACACATCCAAAGCCACAGAACATCTGTTAAAATTTACACTCTTCCAGTGTAATGAACACATTTTCCTATAGCTGCACATACACTGCTTATCCATATGGGCTGTGATTTTGACCAGAACTACAGTGTTCCTCTGTGCCAAAAGACATACATTGTATCAACAAATTTTTGAATGTATACAGAATTTGGGGGCGACATTATTAAACAAATGTAATGAAAATAGCTGTTTTCCCCTCTCCTACCTGCTGCTGTGGATACATTCCAGGTTGATGTCCTCCATATGGTGGCTGTCCTGAGGGAGGTCCTTGTCCTGGATACTGCTGCCCATATGGTTCATGCCTAAAATGAAGCATTCAAATCAACACTTAGAGCTGCTAGAATTTCCAAGCCGCCAGGAAATCAAATTACCCTGATGATCTTGCGCCTTGAAGATATTTGCCATTTGGAAACAAGGTGAAGGTACAGTGTGGTATGGTCCTGAGCCTGATGTAGCAAGCTCTGCTGGAGCTGGTAGTGGAAGGAAGGAGATAAAGCAGACAGAAGAAAGGAGGAGCAGTGAAGAAACAACAGAAGGATTTAGAGGTAGCAGCCAGGAACGGGAACAGGGTATGGTCCGCAAAGAGGTAAGAAAGGCAGCTGCAGCCACTGGAAACACATCTTAGGTGGAAAAGTATCCGATGTACAGCTCAAAGGTTGCAAGTCAAAATTCTTGTGTTTTAAGAAGTCAGTCTGCAAGCAAGCTACTTTCTGGATTATTTAAGAATATAATCAATAGTTAACTTCCAATTTAAAGTGAAATCATGATTTTAGTCTGATGATAGTGACAGAAAGTGAGTACAAATTTCATTACAATATGTCACATTTAAATGCATCATTACTGGGAAAAACAGTACTCATAATTTTGCTAATGCTCATGTCATTTTTAATTAAAGCTACATAATGAAGCATACACATACGAGGCAGAGTTGTATTGCACTTGGAAACTTACCTGTGGCCTTTAAGACCTCTGAGGAGCACTACAGTGCAACTGCAATATTTCTCTCACATCTGACTGAAATTTAGGTTGCTGAAATGAAGTACTTGGAAGGTATTAAGACTGATAAATAACACTGTCTTGCAGACCAATATGTCAGTAATTCCTGTCTGTACAGTACCAGTGAGAACAGATGTATAATTTTAGTATAATTATGGAAGTAATATATCAGGGAGAGTCAGGAAAACAGAGGGCTGGGGAACCTGACATGTTAAAAGAAATAATGGCACCTAATTTTTCCAAAAGCATAGAAAACTCTCACATTTTTTGAGAGTTGACCAGAGTGAACGCAACAGCTGTTCAGCATCTCCTAAAATGATGACATGGATGAAGAGAAATTACCTAACGCCAGTTAAAAGAACAATCTAACTGATGTGAATTGTCTACAGTTGTCCTAGATGGCACAAAGATGAACTGAGCAAAAGTATTTTATACATAAGGGAACATTTTCTAAATGCTCAATCTGTTAGCCGCGGGATGACCACAAGCCAGTTGAAGTTGTGGAAGCTTCAGAACTGGTGTTATTTAATGCTGCTCTGGAGAAATTGGGCCTGTAAGATACGTCCTAGTTCAGCGTTGGCAGGGAGATACGCAAGGTAGGATGTATACTCCTTTCTAACTTCTCTGATTCTATGGCTACACAAAGGCAACCTATTCACCCAAGCCTCCGCCCCCTCCCCATAAACTGAACCAACGGTGAAAGCCTAAATAAGAACAGACAAAACAGAAGTAACACACCAAGAGGCCATGTATTCTGTCTATGTGCTCTCACAGAGGCTGCTAGCACTCGTTAGCTGTTATTGCAGATATTACAAACAGAGAAATCAGTGTTCACCTTTGCTGGCCAGGGTAACGATTAGGAGAGTACATGCTTGGGTCACTGTTTGAAGGCACCATGTTGCTTTGACCAGGTGGTCCCATACTGCCTTCAGGACCCAGCCCATGATCCGACCTAAAAAATGACAAAGGAAACCTCATTCTGTAAAAAGCACTTATTCTCCAAAATTGCTAACAAAATAAAACACACCCCTTAAAGGAGACATTCTCTTGACTTATCACCTTCCACTGGAACCCTGACTCTCACTGACTCCCCGGCAATGTGACCTGCTGAACAGCATGATTACACTGGTGTTACCCTACACATCTACTACGTTGAACTACTGACTGAAAACTGCTCCGCCATTACACTGAAAAGACCCACGCTGCACCACTTTGGCTACCATCAGGAAACAAGAAGTGAAGCTAAAGTACACAGCCTAATGAAAGTAAAAGTAGGAAAACAGCCAGAGCTGCAAAGCCTACCAGAATACTTAATATAAACCAAACTCTCCCAAACCATTCTGCTTGCTATACCAATGCTTAGACATCAGTGATTTTACTGAATTTATTTTCCCCCTAAACCTTTCCTGGGATAAACAAAAGAGGACCAAATTTATGTTGTGCACTTCCCAGGAAGACAAACTTATGAGGGTACTGATGGACGCACGGCAAGACTGATGCCCTTACAGCTCAGACAACAGACTCCAGACTCTCCAAAGGCAATTCTCCGAAAGACCACAAACCAGACCTGCTTAGGATGTGCATTTTCTTTTTCATAAAAAGCTCACCAACTGTTTAAGTGAAAGCATGGCCACAAGACTAACCAAAGTGCTACTTTATGCCATCACAGCCCAGCCACCAGCTGAAGGCAGCCGTCAAACACACCCATATCCTGATCTGCTGCAGCTTGAGTGACTCCTAAGGTGTGACAATTCCTCCTTATTCATTTCAATGAGCAGCTACACTCGGTCATTACCAGTGGTTTGACTCCCAGTGATTTGGTAAGATGCTGTAGGAAATGTAAGCTGCTGTGTTCTCTGCAAGGTGCAATGAGAAAATGAGAAGGGGAGAGGGAGGATAATCTTCACTAATGGGCTTTGTTTTTTCCTGAAGATTGACTCACCTCCTGTCATAGCCGCTTCCATACGAGAACTGCTGTCGCTGGCTCATGCTCATGTTGGACATTGCTCCAGATGGACTCTGGTTATACATATCTTGTATTCCACTGTTAGGCATTTGTCCAGGGGTCATGAAAGGCTCATTGCTTCCAGGCACTGCAACATTAAGGGAAATTAAATATATTATGCTAGGTGTTTGAAGATATCTTTCTATTAAATGATGTATTTTAAAATAATGTTCAGATCTCTAACACTGCCAGGGAGAATTAGCTGGTGTCTGACAAGCTCTCCAGGGTCTGATGAAAACACATGAAGCAGCACCACTACCAAGATGATGGTTTATAATATTAAGGAGCTGCAAGTGAGGAAAGTAATCTCATCCTATGGAACTGAGCTTATCAGGCACCAGGCAACTTCACAGCTGAAGATGAATTTGCTTTTGTTCTTTTCACCCCAAACAATGCTAAATATGAATGCAAACATAAACTTACGAAACAGATAAAAGCAAATCTCCTTTGGATTACAAAGCTGTCAGAATCAGGCTCTTTTTTTTTCCCTAAAGCCCTCATACACACATGCATACTATAATTTAGTTAGGGAAAAGATACTGTTCCCTAATGCTGCTTCTAGAGCAAGATGGGCTCTATGGATCCAAGAAAAGGCATGTTGACTGCTATTATCAGATATAAATCCCCAAGCAAATAGAAGAAGAGACTCTATCCTTTAGTCCCGCATAGTAGATACTGAACAGAGACATTTCTGTTTCGACAGGATAAATGTGAAATGCATGACAAAGTGCAATAAACCCACTTAATCTCACAAGGATGTAAAACCGAAAGCGAATCTGAGATAGAGAGGGTTTTATCTTCCTCCAACTGTGTTATGCTAGTGTCCATAGTCCAGGTAAAAGGATTTAAAGGGAAGGTTAAAAGTCACATCAGATTCACCCTCTCTTTTAAAGCATCTCCCCACTTTATTACATATGTTTATTCCCCTGATTTCTGGACCTCTTCTTCCCATTCCTCCCTTTTGCTCCCTTTTCAGTTTTTGCCTTCTTAATTTCATCTTCTTCATCTGCTCTTCTCTTTGCAGCCACTGTGAGCCCTGCTTGTGTTCTTTTCTCCCACTTTCCTATATATGAGGCATGCAAGATGGATTAATTTTAAGCACATTTTACAATATTCACAAAACCATCTGTAGGTTAAGTGCCCAAAAGGACAACAGTCAGGTTTGACATTAATTTTAATTTTTGCTTTCTAAAAATAAACAAACTGAGTGTGTTTATCACCTTTTGTCAGGGGCTGTTCCAAGTGAGAAAAAAATCAGCTTTCCTATTCTGAAAAATATGTAAACTGAGACAGAGAGCATTAGGAGACTTGCTCAGCTCCACACAATGAATTCCCAGTTCAGCCTCGCTATGTCCAGGAATGTTGGTTCAGTGCTTCACCTCCTACCACTGAAGTACAGCATTTGATTTGCAGAATAGCTAACCCCCTTCAAGAAACACACGGCGTCGCACAAAATCTAACCCTATGAATTTATGCCACTTCCTGAAATGTATTCCTACAAGCATTTTTAGGATTCTGTTAAGTCTAAAATAAACAGTGTAACTGTGAGAGGAGAAAGTATAACTGGAATGAACCACAATTGCACGGCACCTCTGGTTTTGCTGCAAGGATACCATTTTACCAAATCAGTGAAGTAAAAAAGCTCATTCTGACAACTAGAACATCTTGATTACGTAGAAGTAGGGAAGAAAACTTAAGCTCCTGCAAAGAAAATACCTTTTCTCATTCCACCGAAAGGATCTTTATTCGGCTCATATGGCATCCTTCCCATCATATCTGGCATGTTTATTCCCTGCTGGTACGGTGCATTTGGCGTCATGGAGTTTCGCTTCGGGAATGCTGAATCACTTACATCAGAAAAGGGATCGTGCACACTAACTGCGCTGTTTCTAGCAGAGAAGAAAAAGGAGGCATTAACGTCATCATGTATTCGTAAGAACTGTGAAAATAGACAGGACTGTAATACACCAAGCCCATGACGCTGTGGTAGCGATCTGTGCAGGATACATCTGAGGAAGATGCAAAAAACTTTCACAATGGACGATCGTTAAAAAAATCTACCCATTTCTTTCCTCAAGCTTATCTGGCTACTTACTTTAAAGATCAGGGGTTTTAATCTAATTCAACTGTGCGTGTTCCTATTACTCATATAAAAGTCTAAACCTTTCTGAAATTTTACTAAGCTGTTTGCCTCACTACCCCAAGGCAGCGAGCTCCAGAGGTTAATTATATGCTGTGTCAAAGTAGTATTACTTTTTATCAGTTACATATTTATTACCTTTCAAATTTACCAAGCACACCATTGCTCTCCTACTACAGGAAAGACTAAACAGCAACACTTGATTTACCTCCCAAATACCATTTACTGTTATGGAGAGGCACTAACTTTTATGGTTGCAGCCAGCTTTATTCTAAAGCCCTTAAAAATTTGCCTTGGAAAATGGAGTTTCCCTGATAACTATCAGATTTATTGTTAATGCAAAAGAAAACTTTTCACAGAGTGAAAGAAAACTGAATTAAAGATGATTAAAAAAGGTTCTTGTTTAGCCTTTCTGCAGTATTACAGATGGAGAAAAAAAGAACCTAAGTATGTTAAGTTTGGAGTGATTCTGTACATAGTTCAGAGCTCAGCTATTTTTCTGCTGAAGTCAACAAGAACTCTTTTTGCTGGACTTCAGTGGGCTAAGGATCCATAACAAATGGTGAGAAGGGTTCAGTTCAGATTAAGCTGGTCTATGTGACTTAGAGGACGTAGAACTGAAAGGGATCTCTCAGTCCATCTAGCTGAATCCTCTGCTATCTTACCCACGGTTATTATATATGCTTTTCATAATTTTAATTTTAGTAAAACCTTAAAACCACACATTCCCCCTTCCTGAGCATGAATGTGTGGACCCGCATACCAGCGGAGAACAGGGTAAGCAAGGAAAGGAAGGCTTTGGTTCTAAGCTGGTGCTGCTGGGTTCCACCTTCCTTCCCACTCCTCACATATTCATATGCCCCCACTTGCACTCCTTCCTCCCTTTCCCTTTCTCCCCTCCAAAATGAAGTCATTTTTTGCTGTTTTAAGGCTCTGACTGGTGCATGACTGAATCAGATGAGTGCCCGAGCAGTGGGGAAAGTGAAAGACTGTCTTAAACTGCAGTAGATCTACAGCCCAACAACAAATGAAGCAAAGGCTTTTTCATACCTGCCACCCTGCATAGGTGTCATCTGTCCATGAGGTGTTGATGCTGGTGTTGGGGGCTTCAAATCGCCTGGCACTTCTGTCATGGAATTACTACCAGTAGACTGTGGAGTCTGTGGACCTTGCAAGGAACCAGAATTAGCTGGGAAATTAAAGAAAAAAAGAAATATTAAAAGGTAGCAGTCAAATTCCTGTGGAAATAATAATCATCAAGGAAACTGGTTCTTTCGCCCACAAGCCTGCTTATACCATGCATCTCAGTACTTTATAACTTCCCCAAATCCTCTGAGATCAGGATATGCTGTGCAATAATAGACATCATCTTTCCTAGAACTATGAATTTAATCTGCTGCCTGAAGCAACATGAATAGAAATCATCTAGATGAAGGATCATATAAATCAGAGGTCAGAGATACAAAGTTAATTGTCTATAGTTTACAACAGAGTAAATGAAGGTTGTTCTTTGGCACAGCTTTATATAATTACTATCACAACACGTATGTTTATAATGCAAACTTCAGCCAGAAGCATTTTGTCACAAATTTAAACTGGTATATTAATATAAATTTGTAATTTCCTTTACCACTAAAAGGCAGACATTTCCATGGCCAAACATGGCAAATGATTAGTGGCACACTGAAACCCTATGCCATCTTTGAGACAGCATGGCAAAAGATCGTATTTAAGATAAGCAAAAGGCCATTGGGGATAAGAAGAAAGCAATCACCAAAAGCAGAATTTGAACAGGAGGCTACAGCTAACACTGCTAATAAAATTGTAAAAATAGCAATGGACATCTTAACAAAATACAGTTGGAGTCATTGTAGAGCATATGTAACAAGACCCAGTCAATTCTGCAAAGCATTTATTTCATCTGCAAAAACTTCTATGTTGAGATCTCAGAAAGCAATAGAGAACCTGCACTACTGCCCTCCTTACCCGTGGTGAATAGCTGTATTCTTGGTACGATGACAAGTGTAGAAAAGGGTGTACTGTTCTATTCTGATGAGACTGAGCAATAATAAGGCCATTAAATGAATAAATCATATAAGCTAATGATAAAATATATCCAGACCAGTCTTTTAAGGTAGATACTGAAGTTATTATTTTCATGTGACTACTGAGAAAAAAAACCCTCAACCCCAAAGATCTGATGTAGTAGTTTTCTGGTTTAGAAGCTGGGACGTGGCAATTCGTAAAAACGTCTAAGCCTTGGATCTGATTGGTCTTGCAGTAGAAATCCTACCCAAGGAGAACTTGCAGGATTCAAACATTTAGATGCAACTGGGGAAAAAAATTACCAAAAGAAAAAATTCACAAGTCTAATACACTCAAGAAGACATGTCTTTGGCTTGAGAGGTCCTTTTTTATGACCTGTCATGTAAGCATTTTATAGTGCCTGACTATCTAAGTTCAGCAACTAATTAGCAAAACTTTATAAATTACTGTTAGAGGGAAAACTGGAACAAGCAGTATGGGCTTTTCTTCTGTGTGTGAAAGAGAAAGTAGTTTATAATTGACTCAGAATCCTAGAACACTCATCATCTTGACAGGCAGAGCTTGTTTTTAACTGAAGAACACCTTTTTTATATGTGTTTCATTTATATCTGTAACACATGTTCCACTATCTGGAAATCAGTCTCAGTAGCAAGTGCATATATAAAATCCACATTGCGTAGACCACGTTGTTCTTGTCCTCAGCTTTCTGAGGCATGTTTGGATTATGCTCCCATAGTAATGAGGGTCAAAAAAAGTTTTAAGAAAAGCTCTCTGATTGCATTAATACAGTAACAACAACATCTGTGACAACTAATGCTACAGTTGACTGAAGGCTTTAGTGCTATAATAAAACAAATCCATATGATAATAAAAAAAATCATCATGTTCGCATATAACAAGCGCTTTGTATATATGACCCTGAGTAAGCCCAGATCATTCTCCTGCCCTTGAGCTTTAAATACAATTCTAGATTACTTCTAAAAAGCCTGAAAGCTTTTCTGAGTTAAGCCACACATTGTCACATACCATCTTGTTATATTAGTAACATATAAGTAAACATCTCAGTGTACCCATATACTTACTGTAAAATATATTGTCTAACCCTGTATATTTCTCTTACGGTGGGCTATCAAGTATCAATTAAGTTCTCCCCTATCCTACCTGAGCAAGAACTTGATCCTGCCTAAAGTAAACCAAAAGAAAACAAGTAAAATATTTGTTCATTATTTATGCGCTTCATTAATATAGAACTGTTATTACAAATAACAATGTGTTGTATATAATCCTCTTAGATAAGGAAAGGTATAAAAACAAAAGAAGATACCCAACTGAGAAGCTACAAGTCAAATTTCTATCTGCTGGGTGGTGGCTACAGGGTTGTTTATTTTTCCCCTGCCTCTTTTTAAATGACTGCTTATAAACAGTTGAAAAAATGGAAGACAAATGCTATCTTAAGAAGTGCAAAGCTTCTGGTACTGCTTTGTTAATACAGGTTGCTTTTGACCTCCATTGGGTCAGGGACACTTCTACAGAATAGGGACTGCAAGTCATCAGTCACTAAGAAGAGCCCAAGAGTGGATATTAGCTACAAGCAACCACAAAGACAATTACTTCTGTCACACACTTCACAGGCCGCTGAATACTTCATCTCTATTTTAGTAATAGCATCAATGTAAATAGCACATTCCTTCAGAAATAATAAGAGATGTTTGTAGTCTTAATAGTAACTGTTGATAGAGCAGGTACAATTTTTTAAAAACAATTTTTCAGTACCTTTGCCAAGTTTCAGCCAATCATCAGGAAGTCATCCTGATGGATACTCCCCTCCAACTAACTTTGTTGTGGAAAATTTCAGCTGTAACTGTCCAGCTTTTTTTAAGAATATGCCTTTGATAATATATGGACCTCTTCTGTTGTCCCCAGAAGAGAAATATTTTTCTGTGAGTCCTCCAAGCCAACTACATATTTGGTCACCTTTTTCACACACAGCACGAGTGGTACCTTTATTGTTTGAAGAAGAATCTTGGTGGTAATGCTGGGGCCATGACTGTGATAGGGAAAGTACTCTTGCTGTTCCAGTGTTTATTCTGATTTGGTCAAATAAATTTGTGAAAAATTTATGCTTATATGCTGAGATTATTATGCTTATATGTTGAGATTATTAGCTTGTTATACATTCACTGCTCGGTTTTCTGAAGGTCCTGTTTGTACTTATTTCAGGTTTGTAGTGATTTCTCACTGTAATTCAGCTCCTGGGTTGATCTGGCCAGTCTTCAATGTGGAGTTGAGCATGAGAACCTATCGCCAGGAAGCCACCGCACACAAGCTCTCATGGTTACAACTGGAGGTTGGCAAGCAAAGGCAAGGTAATTTGGTTTCTGAACAGAAAAGGAGAATAGAAGGAGAAAAGGACAATAGAAGGAGACTGACAAGGGGACTGGGAACCTGGAAAGGAGATATGGATGCTGCTGAGATCAGATTAGAATCTGAGAAGACTGAAGTTGGATGGACGTGGTGCTACACAACAGGGAACACCAAGAAAGCCCAGAAAATGTACCTAACGAGAGTTAAAGTACAGGGGAAGAACCATAAGTAGCTGGATAAAGAGACAGAGAATTCAATACCGGTAAGAGTCCAATACTGGTCTTATAAGGAAATATAATTAAGGTTGCAAAGATTTTATCTCACTTTTGGCATTTCCTAACCTTTGAGTATTTCACTTTGCATCAAAGCAATATACTTCAAACAGATTTCTGGATATAGCATGTGCACACAGGTGCCTGCGTGCACACACGTTAAAGCCAAACTAGTTATGTTCTCTCACACATACAACTTACACACATTGCTGTTTGCAATGCTTTCTAGTTAAAGAATAGGAAAACAACCCTCTTCTCTGGAAGAAAGTATCACAATCGTTTTTCATGTTTCACCTGAAATTTTACATTTCCTAAGATGCTCTCTCAAATTTTTACATCTATCCTTGCACGGTTTTTATTATGGTAGATGTTTAATTTTGATTGTGGACATCCTGAAATAGAAACTGTGTCTTTTAAAGTGCTTTATAAGCTTTGGTATACAAAGAACTAAGAAGGAAGACAAACAACAATGTTCTTTTAGAGTAGGTAATCTCTGCTTACATGATTCTGCAGCTGACTTGGGATGCCCAGGAAAAATCCTGTGTGTGCAGAGCTACTGAATTCTTCATCTCACATCCACATCTAAGCAACACCCGTCTTTCAAGTGTCGTAACAGATTTGTAAGAATATGCTTTTAACAATAGAAAATCCATCCAAAATGAAATAAAACGAACATCTTTGTCACTGAGAAGGTGAGGTCCTACAAACTCTGGTTCTGCAATTCACTCAACGGCACGTGTTAGTCTCGGCAGCATGGAATTATAGCACCAGCATGGCTTTTTCCGTGCAAAGCCTGCATGGCAGTAAGTACTGTTTTCAGGAGAGACCCTTTACTTACCAGAACAGAAATATGCAGTTAAAAAAAAAAATAAAAAAATCTTGCCAGCATTTTTTTCCCTTGAGGGAAAGAAAGAAAAAAAAAAAAGAATGCAACCTCTTGAAACTCCATTAATATGAGGCCTGACACGCTCTCTAGGATATCCCTACCTTTTGCCAGAAGCTACAAATGTATACTCTAAAGTAAACAATGGAAAGGTTACTGAAGGTTAAGTACATTCACATACTTCAGAGCGAACAGCCAGCCGCCACGCTGGGAAGATAATTTACACAGCACGAACCCAGTGCCCCAGTTAGGCTGGGCTGGGGGCTGCTGCCTGCCGTGGGACCCCCCCGGGGCGGGTGCAAGCGCGGGGGCACCTCTGTCTGTGTCCCCCCCCCCCCAACATCCAACCCTCCCGACCCCTTGCCCATCCATCTTCCGTGGGGATTCCCTGGCTGGCCTCATGACACGCTCCATGACATCACCTGCCTGCTAATAATAGCACTTCAGTCAGCCACCCGCCAGCAGAGACGGATGGGTTTGGTTACAGACGCACTCATTGAATGACTGTGTCGTGTGGTGTTGTGTCGCGTCCCCCCCCACCCCCCGCCACCATCCCCCCTCCCCAAGTCTTGTTTCTCTGCTGCCAAGGAAACGCAGGGAACACGCTCTTGGCGCGCTCTGCTCCCTCTTTCCAACACTGGCGGACAATTTTCCGGGTTTGCTGTAATGAAATCTCCGCTGACACCAGGCCCAGCTGCTGAGCGTTCCTCAGGAGCATCCTCGGCTGTAGCACCATGGCCATCCTGTTCCTTCGGGGGAGGACAAACCCCTCCGTCTGTAATTTTGAGAGTCTTCTATACAGAACTGCACACTGCAGCTAAGAGTGCGTGGTGCCAGGGTACAGCGATGGAAAATAACTTCTTCATGTTGACGCTTTTTTTGAAATTTGTTCTCCAGCACCCATTAGTGCTTAGCGTAATGGCCCCCAGAATTCTTTTCAGTTTAGAACTTGCCACAGAATTTGCGCATCTTTTGGTCAAAACTATCAAATACACATGACAGGATGAGTATTTTCTCTTTGCACCCACTTCTGAGTCCTGGGCGGATGCTCACGAAGACCTACAATTCCTCTCTCTCTATAAGGGGCTTTCTATGCAGCAAAAGAGCGGTCAACAGTTGACATGGACCTTGGCACGGACCCAACGATCAGGACTTAAGGCCAACAGGGGTCCTCTAATGGCTAGCCTGTCATTAGGCATCTGCTGCTGGTCTTCACTGCTGATGGCATTATCTGTCCTAGAGAGATTTAAGCTGTGATATACAAAGGCCTGAGCCTACCACAAGCATGTCTCCAACTTGCAGAGTCTCAGAGCAGTGCAAGCCACACCGCAACACATTCAGGGCCCCACCTCTCCCTGAGAGTTTTATGAAAGAACAGAAGAGGCTCTGACAGTAGTATGAAGCCAGAACATTTATTAAAATAGGCAGGTAATCCTACCCCTAACACCCTGGCTACTGTGCAAACCTCTACTGAACAAAGCCAACCAGCCTGTGACTTTTGCTGCTCTACCCTCAGCCTTTCTACAAACAAATGGTCTAACCCATGGACCCAGACCACTGCCTTGCAGTCCCATAAATTTGACTTGCACATTGCATCCTTTGCCTGATGGGGTTTGTCCAGGGGTATCTCTATAGTTGTTGCACTGTTTCCTAGTGTTCCCTCTAGGCTTGCACTCTAAAGGTCGACTGTGAAGCTGTCACATAATCACCCCTTGGATGTGGGACATCTGCAACTGATCTGATTTGCTCTGCAAAGAGCAAAAAGATGAACTGCATCTGATTTGCTCTGACCTGCCTGTCAACTACCTGGGAACTACATCTACACGGGAACTGAATTCTTCTCTGTACCAAGAAGGCTGCCAGTCCCTATATATTCTTATATATATTCCCTATATATTCTCATGAGCAATCGAAATACTTAGTTTTAAAAGTTTTATGAAGATGAGCTGACTTTTAAACTCTCAAGACCCTGATTTCATAGCATCAGCTGGTTAGAATTGAACAAAATACAACGTCCTCCCCTCTGAGACAAGTCCTTCTGCTTTTTTAATCAGAATTAATTTCAGCCCTAATACTGTAACTAGCTCTCTGCAAATGGATTTGGCTTCAAAGTGGCTCTGCCTGCGCTGAGCTAACCGTGCAACAGAGGCTAATGGTGAAAGCAAGGACCTTTGGAGGCTACTGTTTCTTGTACTGGGCTCCTGCTCCTTCTGAATGCCAAAGAGTAACAGATTATCTAAAGCACATCTACAACTCTACTTCTTTTGTGCGGTTAAAATGTTAATGTTGCTATATACTAAAGGAAAAGGAGCAAGAAAAAAAGCTGACTATTAAAGAGAACAGGCTTGCACTCTCTGCAGCATCTATACCTCAGCGGGATTTCATGTACTAAAGCTGATACACACTGGGAAAGCCTTTCTCCGTACAGAAGTGCAGTCCATTCAGTGACACGAGCTCTTTTCTCGCCAACAAAACAAACCTTGAGATCTTTGCTTGCTTCCCCCTCTTCTAGTCTCTATGTCCTGCTGTGTTTTTATTTTAGAAAAATAGTTTCAGTTCTCCTCACAGACAGCTTGCTTGAATGTTATGATAAATTTAAACTTGGACTTTGCAATTTTCATCTGTAGGGTCATGATGCAAAAAGACCCTCTAAAGGTGTTATGTCTGACATTTCTATTCCTTTTTTCAAATTACATATTTAAATAACGATTCTTTATCTCAAAATTCAGCCAATTTACGGTGATCATCCCCGAACCAACTACTGAGAGCCATGTTGGAGAGAGAGGTGTAAGGGAGAAGAGAGCAAAGCAAAATACTCTCATTTTTGGTACTGCGGTTTAGTTTTGAAACAGATGAATTTCCTCTTCACCCTCCTTACCACATCTAACATTTTCAGCTTCCCATACCGGCCTTCTCAGAAGGCTACAGTCACATCCAACATCTTTTATTTTTTGTGCGGTGCACGTTCAGGACACTGTACTCATTTTAGACAGATACACATTTGGACTATAGGATTCACATCTAGTAGCAAGTATTTTTTCCCCCATCTTCTAAATTTGCCTTGCAAAGTAACCTAGTTATCTTCTCTATTGAATAATTAGCATTGAGGTACCTGATAATCCTAGGTGTTAACAAGGTGGAGGAAATATTTAAGGTATTACACAAAGAGATATACCTAGGAAGATTTTGACTAAACGCTTCCGAAAATCCTTACACTAAATACATCAGGCTGAAAAAGACTGAAGCCTTATCACCTTTATCTTTTCCTTTACTGAGAAAGCGCTATCGTAACAAATGATCTTGTTAAAGCTAGAACTGTATTATATGATTATAAAGGTCTTTGCAATTTTCTCGTATCCACAATAGGAATTCTCAAACTGGAGCCATGCAGCCTGCAAACTGCCTGGAGAGCTTGCTGGGTCCCTGACTCGCCACTTCCCATTTTCAACCAGTGAACTGCACCAACAGGAATTCAGGTATTTCATGCTTTCCTGATACTGCCTTCTAATGCAGGAAACTGCTGTAAACATTTCAGGAAATATATTCTCTTGGCAATACAAGAAGGTGGCCTGCCTAACAGTAACTGTGAAGGTAGGTATTAACGTAATTATTTTGTTGGTCAGAAAAGCCTGATAACCAGCATATCAAAGGAAATATTTCCTCTTCCATGGGTAGTCCAGAAGTCAACATCATAGACTAATACTTACTACACCTTTTCTTACATACTTAAAATGTTATGACTAAAGAATTTTCCTGCCTTGAATATCACTCATGACTATCCAATCTTCAGAGTTTTAAGGTGAATTAGTTTAGAAAGAAAACCATGTGGTTTCAAACACCACACTGTACATGCAAAAAGAACAGCCAAAATCAAGCATTTCCAGTTCCAGTTTTTCAGACAAGAAGATAAAGACAGCGATGCTAACGACTTATCTGACATACAGGATCAGCCACAAAAGAACAGAGAGCGTGCCTCCAAACTACCGAGGTCTGGCAGTGGGGATACACCGTACTCTCAACTCTCCATCTGCCACACGTTCAACATGAGCTGTATCAGAGCAACCATCTGAGACCCACCAATCAGCCCAGCATCTGCCATCCTGACTCCAACTGAAGCTTTGCTTTACACAACCAACAGTTGTGTTGAAAATGCAGCTTCAGATTCAGAGCAAGGAAAGTGCAAGCACCGGAATATGATCTTTAGACAAATGGACACTCCTTTTAGTACTAGCCTTTTTTAGTCCTTTTTATACCGGCTGCCTCCTGTCTTACAGCACAAGCACATCCGTGCAGAATGCTATTCTTTTTACTACAGCAGAGTAACTCTGAATATTAAGGGTGTGCTGGCACACACATCTTTATATGTTAGGGTGAGCAGTGACAAACTAGACACACGACTGTGGATGGCCCTTCAGAGTTAAATCTGACTTGACTCAGGAGCTAGCTCCCAGTTTGAAAACAAGAGGTCAACAACATATTTATCTTCGTTGGTTGTCCAGCGTTAGCAACACATGCTTCTAAGCAGATAAAATGCAACACACCGAGTATCTTTCGCATTCAAAAAATGGTTGTGTAAGAGGGGCTGCAGTTTTTTTGACTCACCAGGAGATGGCGGCTGAATCTTAGGTTGTTTCTTAGTATCTCCAGTGCTGAAGACTTCTGGAGGGGGCTCCTCCCCTCGCTCGATCTTGCACTCGAAGGCAAACAGGTACTGAATGTATTGTTTTTTCAGGGAGCTGGCTGCGCTGCTTGAAGTGCCAACGTTCAAGGTGGTTGCCAGCTCACGCCACTTCTTGTTTTTATTAACCTAGCAACATAAATGGCAGAATCATTGGTTTGCAGCAAAGTGGTTTGTTTAAGTCAGGAGACAAAAAAGGGGGGGGGGGGAAAGGCAAAAAAAAAAGCACTCAATGTCTTGGTTTACTTTATTTTCCTCTTTTAACTAATGCTTATTACTCCCACACGCAGTAATGCATAGACAGCATTTACAGTTATAAAACCATTAAGGAACCTGCTGATAGCTACATAAAAAGCTTTGCTTGTGGAGAGTCTTCTGCATGGTGCATCTTTTAAATGCCTTGCGCTCTTCCAGGGCCTACGCTCTTCAGTTAGCAATCCATCTCTGAGCAAATGCACCCTCATTCTCCCTCTCTCTGACTCCCACCCACACCCACCCCATTCTAATTAAAAAGCAGCTTCTAAAAACGAATTTAGAAAGCAATAACAGCGTTATTCTGCAATTTAAGCGTTTGAGCATTGATATGAAAAATAAATTTTTCTCCAAAATAGCCACCGGCTGTCAAACAGTTCAGCCTGTAATTTCTGGTCAAGTCCTTTCACTTTAGGGCATCTTTACAGGGACGGATCAATGATCCTTTGGCGAGATGAGAGGCAGAGTGAAGCGAGGCCCGTTAATTAATTAAGGCAGACTTCAAACACACAGGGCTAGCCCAGCAATGCTCTGTATTACAGCGCTGACTGCACAGCTCCGCTGCGAGTCTTGTTTGCAGTGCAAAGCTGAGAATATTGAAAGACTGGTCATGAGTTCCTCAAACACAGCTGATCTGTAATAACAGCAAAGTTCAGTTGTCACCCCAGATGATGCCACTGGCTCGCTCAGCTGTACCACTCAGAGCAGCCAGTATTTTTGCTGTAATACCTGATGCCCCAGAGTTTATTCAATGTGCAATTGTGCAATGGCTAGGTATGACCCAAGGAGGGGAGGCAGCACTGAAATAAATGGGCTTTAAATGTCTGAGCATCTCAGCTTTTTTGGGGGAAAGAATCCTGATTCTTGCGTGTGATGATGCCCTGAGGCCTGAGGTTTTATTGACTCCAACTTTACCTGTTGGACAACCCACAAAGGTTGTCATTAGCCATACTGTTCCTAAGCCTGCATGCCAGCAAAGGAAACATTTGTTAGGTTTCTCTGGGTGTTTAGTCATCAAAGACCTTTTGGTAATAGCATTGATAGCAAGCAGGTTGGCATGGCTATGCAAAGTGGTTTTATTTCTCTGGTACATCCTGCAAGAGCCCAGGAGTTAAAGGAGATGAGATTTTCATAAACTGCCCCTGTTGAGGCTTGAAATCCAGTTACACAGCCCTTTGTGCCTACTGACTTACAGCTAACTGGTGCGTAATGAACACATTGCATAATGCAAACAGAAACATTCATGCCTAAATGCCCACTATATTGGCATTTAAAAGACGACTGCCAACAGCTGGTCTGTTCATGTTGGGACCCCATCAATTGCATCTAGTCAGACAGAGAATGCGAACCGCTGCTGCACAGTTCTGCTCCCCGTCACTCTCTGGGCAGAACCACGAGATGTGGAGTGCAGCAGTTGGAGCAACAGCTTTTTAGGAGAGCATCACACAGATACACTTAAATAAACCTCAGCGAGCAAAACTGTGCACCTCGTAGTAGCCTCAAACAGATGAATATGGTGATCATTCATGTGGGCACACCGGCAAACCCAGGTGCCCTTATTTTCAGCATCAGTTTTTACCAGTACGGAAGCACGTACATTTGTAACTCAAGCTCTTTCAAAAATCAGTCTAAGTGAACAGCATCTATTCTTTGGCAATGCATAATGTCTGTCACTGCGAACCAACACCAAGTGTCCCAAAATAAAATACATTACCATAATAAGCAAACACGAATGACTCTCCAGAATATCCCATCTGCCCCCCACCTTGCTTAATTTTTGATGCTGAGAGTCACACTACGGGCACAATCATGCTGTATGAGGCAGAGCAGCTGCATGATACGATTTACCTGCAATAAAGTTTCTGAGCTAAAAGTAATCAAATCTTTATGATGCTGGGGGGCATGAGCTGATCACTAAAAATGTCAGGATAACATCTCTTACCCATATACAGCATTTAACAACTGGCAAGGTGAACTATATTAGGTTTCTCTGCCTTCCTTTAATAACAGGAATAGCTAAAATCTCTGGACTTGAAGGGCCAATGACCTAATTCAGGAGTCAAATCCCATGTTGTGAGGTGTACTATTCAAAACAGCACTGAAAATGGTACTGATTGCTGTTGGACATTTCTTTCTTGAACTAACCACACAGATTATTAAAAGATGTTCTCTTTCTGAGGATCTAATTTGGTTGCCATATTTTTGAGTTCAGGTTTTGTAATTAGGGTAAAATTATATCTATTTAAATATTATCTATTATCTATTTTATATTAAATATAGCATATACATATTTATTTACATAGCTATGTTTAAGATATTTATTTACATAATTTATTTACATAGCTATGTTCCTAAGCAAAGCACTGAACATCCACAAACATTCTTAGTTCCACAGAAATTATGGGTCTCACCCCTAGCCAGAGCGATCCTCTAGATGCAAGGGATGCTTTGTAAAAGCATTAGGCAAGGACAGATGACTTTGAATACCAAATCTGCCCAGGGAAGTTGTGGCTGCCCCATCCCTGGAGGGGTTCAAGGCCAGGCTGGATGGGGCTTTGAGCAACCGGCTCTAGTGGGAGGTGTCCCTGCCCATGGCAGGGGGGTTGGAACTGGATGATCTTTAAGGTCCCTTCCAACCCAAACCATTCTATGGTCCTATGATCTAAGGCTGCGAATGCTGACCATTTTCTCTTGATTTCCCTTTTGATGGTGCTAGACAATGAAACATTGAGTTTTGCTCTGTGGAGGTCAGTGTTACAGAACTCACAAGTAATTTCTAAATGCCTCTTTGCAAAACTTCCAGATAACTGGTGAGAACACAAACCAAAGCCTCCCTCTCCCATCTGTGACTTTTTTTATTCTCAGCTCTTCTTGCTTTCATTTTCCTTGATCTCAATTAAGTGATTCACCTTTTCCTTGTAACCATTATGTTTGTAAGGCAACCCAAAACGTCTTGTAAGCATTTTCCAAGCACAGGGAAAGCACAGTCCATTTCTATTAAACAAAGGTACTGTACAGAGACACTCAGAGATTAAATGTTTGGGACAAAGGACTGTGTTTCAAGAATGTATCTGCCACTTCTCTGGAGAGATCCAGAGAAGAAATCTCTGAGAAGAGATCCTGGAGAAATTTCCTTTTCCTTTCAGCTCTATCACGTGTTTCTTACTCATAACTTTGATCCAATGGCTTTTTCCTCTTTTCTTCTCTTAGTGGCATTCCTAGATTTGCATGAACAGATAACAATTTCATCCCTCTATAGCAACGGTCAATTTTGTTTCAAACTGCAAAGTTTTATGGCAATTTTGCAGCCCAAAATGAACTCCAGACAAGTATTAAAGGACGAAACTCTGTTTTCTTCAAAAATGTTGTCAATGCTGACCATGTAATGGTGTAACCAGTGGGGAACACTCTAGAAAAAAATGCGTATCGCCTTTTCAAAAGGTTCACTTTCAAGCACTTCTTCTCACCTGTGCCAAACCTCCGATCTCTTTGACGCAGACATAGAGCCTGAACAGGTCCAGGGGCTTCTTGCCCACAGCTGGCAGACTGGCCACAGGCGTGCCCCTCTCCTCCATGAACGTCAGGTACCGATCTACCCACATCTTGCGCTCCGGCTCGTTTCCCAGTTCATAGACTTTTGTGATCTTCTCTCCAGTTGTGGTAGAGGAACTTGATTTCTAAATCGCAAGAAGAAAAAAAAAGAGTTGGGGGAAGGGTGGGAGGGGGAGGGAAAAGAAAGTAAGAAACTCACAACATTGAAAAAGAGAAGATGTCAAACAAACTAAAGCTATCACACAACAGTCAGGAATGAAGGCTACTAGTTCAGGCACAAACAGTACATTCTGTCCATATACGGAAAATTCAGCTTTTTAAATAAAGGGCCCAAACTCCCCATTTTCATAGTTCTTTCACTGATCTGAACTTTGGATCCCAGAAGGCAAGTTTCTGATGTTGCCTCATGTCATTTTAAGAAGAGGTAGCTCTCACATAGTGCTTCTCATCCACTTATCTCAAGTGCTTTGCAAGCAGTAATTTGGGTAAAATTAAAAACAAGTTTGTCCCACATAAGTTTACATAATCCTAAAAACAAACCAAAGCAAACCTCTCCCTTTTGCCCCCAAAAAGGGGCTAGAAAACCTGAAAGTGTTCCTCCAGAACAGAAATTGCACAAACGTAGCCTAAGGTGTGAATTGTGGCAAACTAGTGCAGCGAGGAGCAGAACCGCTCTCTTTAGAGTCCCAAATGGTTATGTTTTACTACCTCTTCACACCACCACTGGCCAAAAGGCAAGATGAGCTACAATACAAGGAGATTGGTGGCAATACTCTTCCTGAACTGCCCATTAGCTGCCTGAGCCAATAATGCTTATGAACAGCTACTGCTTCCCTGCCTTGAAAGAGGACAGAGACAGCCATCTCGCATGTCCTACCTTGCAATGAGGACGTGCGCTATGACCTGGGGAAAACCAGGGATGCGCAGCCATCAGAGCTGAACCACCACCAGGAAAAGCCAAAGAGGCAGAAAGAGCAGAATTCTCTCTCACATGGCAGAAAGGCAGGAGTGAACCTGTTTTCCTTCTGCTATTTGGGCTTTACAGCTAATGAAAGCTCATGTTATCTTGATGCCCTTTTCTTCTCTATGCAGAGATGGCAGAAATCACCGAGGCTGCTACACAAGCTAGACCTTCTCACTGTATCTTTTCTGTGCAATATAACCCTGTGAGCTGGGCTCTGTGCCATGTGTGGAAGGACTATACCCTATCCGAGCTGCCCCTGCTCCTACAGCAGAGGGGCTGCTGATACTGCAGGGAGACCCTCCTGCTTCCAGAAGGTGAAGTGATTTGCTCAGCAGTAGAAGACGGGAGTGGTTCAGCATTAAACACAAGAGGAAAAGATTGATATAAAGCTTTGGGAAAGGAGCCAAATATATGAAGGGAAACATATCCTTTATGTCTGTATAGTAAAATCCTAAGCTTGGTTGTTGATTGCAGTAGACACTTTGTTAGACTCATCTAGTCAATCACTCTTTCCCTCCTTTGCCTTTTCCTTACTTTGAAAGGGAGACAGCACTATTCTGAAGTAAACAGAAACTTATTTCTAGTTGAATGTCTCTAAACAAGACCCTACCTGTACCTCACAGATGCTGCAGAACCACCCACTTTGTCCATGTCCCCACATAGCGCTGGTGAGGACTGGCACTCAACACCACGAAAGATGCAGTGGGGCAGCATCCAACTGCCAATGATTTTAAAAGCATTGCCACCATTCATCTTGCATGTTAGCCTGGAAAATATGACAGGCTCTGTATCTCTCTCCAGACATTAGCTGAAACTTGGCAACGCTGGAGGAGAGCCAGGAGAAAAGAGATGTGAAGCCAAGGGGGGTGACCCAGCAGTTCCATGAGCCATTGCTGTTCTTTCCAGTGAATGGATATTCATTTTAATTAAATAAATAGCCTCCTGTAAAGTTTTCTGCCTTGCTTCCTGATACTGTAACTGCTTCGCAGTAGTCCTTCGTACGGGCAGATATCATTACCTTTCTTACTTAGAAATGAGGTTCACTCCTGAACATACTTGAGCCAGATTCAGTTGTGTTACAACTCCTGCTGAAGTCAGAGTCAAGGTTGAATTTGTTTTACTAATACTAAGTGGCTGGCAGGAAAGTACTTTGACATGAGTCCTGGGGATGATGCAATGAAAGCACAGACTCATTCTGTAATGGCAACCAGTTTACTCTAAGCCTCACTTGCTACGTATCTGGGTGTTTAAGAAAATCTGTTTAACTCTTTTCAACAAATAGACTTTATGAAAGATTTTTTTTTTTGGTGGTGGGTGGAAAGAAGTAAGCAAGTCGTGTTGCTACTAATTTGATTTTGTAGTGAGAACATATGATCACATAGGCTTGAACAGCTGAATAAACTGGAGCTACCCCACTACCAACTGCATTAAGAGCAAAGTTACTCTGCTGCTCACCAGCATTAATTTTAAACCAACAGTTATGATGCCACGGAACTCTAATAAAAATGAAGGTGGGAAATTTCAGCTTTTACCCAGCACATTTTGTATGTGCTTATATTCTAACATATGAGGCAACAAAATAGTTTCAATTTCACTTTTATGGTAGTTCACGATTAAGAATGTTCAGATTTACCAGTTTTATGTTTTCATTTTTATATAGTAAGATTCTCTTTTTCAAATCAGATTCAGAGCAGAATGGAAACCAGTTAAGAATTTTTTCATTCTGGGTTTTTCTACTGTACATTTCAAATAATGCTGCTTTTCAGCAGTGTGGCAGCAGGCTCTAAAATGACAGTATAATCTGAAAACTTTTCACAGCTTACAGAAGGTAAGAAGTGTTTCTTACTGTGTGAGCTTTCAGGTTGTCACGCTTTGTAAAATGGGTGCAATTTTCTTCTAAAATGAAATGTTAACTTTAGAAGAATGCACTGGAGAGAAGAATGCTATTCCTCAAGAGTAAAGATCTTTTTCCTCTTCTCTATTTTTATAAATGTAAACATATAAAAATGACAGATGTGTGCAAGCTAGTCTACACACAAACAAACTTCAGTTCCACATGGGCAGGTTCCGCTGGAAGCCTAAATTTGCCTATAGGTAAATGTTAACCTTCAGAAAAGAAGGGCTTATTACAAAATGATCCCATTAGCAGATTGCTAACTGAGCTTTCCTTCTGTTAAGTTTCTTGGTAATTTTTGTGATATAAGAATGCTTTTATCACCTGTAGCACATACCTTTACTGATTTAGTTGTATCCTATTCTGCCCTCAATCCCCAGCACTCTTCTACGTGATATAACTGGCCGTGTTTAAATGGGTGATTTAAAAGAAGACATATCTAAATATGTGGATACCAAAGCCAATTCTCATATTAAATTTGTCAAACCCCATACTTTATTTTCAATACACCTACCACCCATTAAAACTGTACTATACACAGACTCTTGTATGGTGAGTCTGCAGAATCCTTCAGAGCAACACAAATTTCTGTAGGAGTTCTTTCCCATTAAGGCAGTGGGTAGTTGTTTCTGTACACACCTCTAAGCATCTGTATTTATAGAACTATCTACCGTTTACTTCTCCCACTTCAATAATGCATTTGCTAGTATTACATTTATTACATAGACCTATTTTACTACAGAATAGAGTGTGCATACACAGGCAGCAAAACCTGCCAAAGTCCAATCTCTGGCAGAAGCTTTCACAGGACACAACCCTTTGTCAAGATTTCACCCTGAAGGACTCTGCAGACCCCTCAACAGCTGGTACCATGGAGATACAGCACTATTCAAGTGTACTTGCTGTCATCTTCATGTGTACCTATGGACAGTGAACAGCATTTTATGGGGTTTTCATATCCAACTGTTTTATTTATGTTGTAGGGACCCTGCACAGTTCACACTCACGCTTGCAAATTCTCTTTTAAAGAATTTTAAAGCCTCCTCGCCACGGTCAGGGATGTACCCTAAGGGCAAAATTAGCATAGCAGAAGTGTTCTTTTACCAATGTACCCGAAGAGCCCTCAAAACATAACGTTCAACAACTCCTTCTCCACATTTTTTCATGCCTCACTTCCATATAAAACTGCTGAAAGAGAGGATCCACTTAGTAGGATCACAGGGACACTGTGAAGTGAATCGCAGACCATTCGCCCTTGCTTTTATCTTCTGCTAGAATGGACAAGCTGTGGCACGTGAAGCAGCTTTGGGATTTAATGAACAAATTCAGGCTATTTTCAAGTGTAATGAAACGCCTGCAATCAATCGTTCCAGTCTATGCCAGGCTGCAGTTGAAGTCAATGAAGTTACCCAATACAATGGCCTTCATAGGTAAAAAGCAATCAGCTAATTTACAGCACGTATTTTTCTATCCTTCCACAGCACTGTATTTATCCCTAGCTGTGTACCAAGAAGCTAACTGAAGCTAAAGATGCAGCAGCATTTGGACAGAAGGGCATTCAGAAGAAACAGAAAGCACAAACTACCTCCACTTATTTTTCCCAACGCTACACTTTGTCATATTTATGTGGAAAAACCTCCACGTCTGTTCACAATGACTCTAGGATTTGCTACGCAGTTTATGCAATGAGCTCAGGAATGCGTTCTCATTTGGTAGCCTTGTAGAAGAACTCGATGTGTTTGACAGCCTGTGCAATAACTCTCTTGCTTTCCTCCAGAAAACTGCCCAAACGAGCAATACCCAAAACATTACTACAAAGAAAACTTGCAAAAATACTGTTAAGAAAAAGATGAGACTTTGTGGGAACAAGTAACACCAGCTGCCTTCTGAGACTCAAAGTCGCTGCCAAATAAACATCGAAACATTAAGGCGGTGCATTTCATAGAATCATGGAATCATCTAGGTTGGAAGAGACCCTTGGGATCATCGAGTCCAACCATTTCATGCCATGCTGCCCCCCTGCTCAGGGGATTCACTGGTTTTTGGATGGGGAGACCTTTTTCACTCCAATTGGCCTTCCTCTGTTTGTCCTGAGACACGCTCTTCAACGCATCACTTCCTGAAAATTGCTATGAAAGAATTGTTCCTATTTTAAGTGCACATTAACATCAGAAAAAACCCTTCATATTCCTCACAAAAATATATTGCAGTATTTTTCTACAGAGAAATTATCATCATTATTACTTTTGGTAAAAAGAAAAAAAAAGAACACATATTTTTCTAATTCAAAAAAATCAAAGCAAAAATGACCAAGCGGATATTTGCTCCCCACAGGCCATATCTGCTTATATTTACATTCTCTTTTCTATATATGTATATAGATTTTCCACATGTGAATATATATATACATAGACATACATATGATGAAATTTATTTTTAGTTCCATGCATCTCTCACAGGTTTTCCTGTACAACCTGCACGAGAATGACTATTAATCAAAAAAATAGTTTTCTAAAAACATATACACATCAGGTTTTTTCTACCCACAATCTGAGTTATTTCAAAATAACTGAAGGAAATCAGAAACAATTTTGCTTTAGACTGTGCCCTGATCACCTAATGATTGCATTTCCAAATACACAATTTAAAATTCAAAATGTTTCAAAACTATACATGGCAGCTTTTTCACGGTGCCGAGTCTACAATTCAAACTTTGATGGATCTTCATGTCAATAGGGGAGAAGATTTCTTATTTTGTTTTGTTTTTTTTTTTTTCCTAAATAACCCTAGCAAAGACAAGTGCAGCCACCAGAGCGAAGTCAGTTGTGTGAAGGAGTTTGGGCCCAGGAACAGAAATGGAATTGTCCTTAACAACACAGTCGGCATGCTTGGAAGCTGATGCATTACAGGAAGGATGTTTTCTTCACGACAACTGCTGTATTACCAGACAGCACACTTGCACGATGCACGCAATTTTTACTCTTTCTTATTTCAAAGTACTGTTGGGACAAATTTTGCCCTGGGATAAGCATGCTCGGGCCCCACTGAAGCCAGGCAGTGGAACTTACAGTCATGTGTCCGAGAGCAGAATTTGTACCCAGTGTTATAAAGAAAGAAAACTGTTTAGTGGATAAATAATGAAGAAAAGGAATTTACAAAACAAACAAGCAAGCATTAAAATATAATTAATTACAAAAAAATAAACAAAAACCAAAAAAACCAGAGCCACTTACAGGGCTTGATGGAGTCTTTGGCCAGCCTGGGCTGCTAATGCTATCACTTTCATCTCCATGAAATGAGGAGATGCTAGCAGAGCTTGGGGACATTGGGGAAGGGACTGGCAGGTTGCCTGGGGTTGGGGGCTGAGAAATACCCTGAGAGCTGTAGCTATCCTGTGGTAGAGGAATAAAAAAAAAATAATAATATGACAAAGGCAGGGCAAACTTTATTAAAAACAAAAAAAAATACATCCAGTTTAACAGACTGACCAATTTTTATATATAAAATATATATAAACAGAGAGACACATACAGAAAACACACACATATATAAATATATTTATATATATATAAAAGGTATTAAAACAACATTGTTAATTAGTATAATTTGGAAAGTTTGCTGGATGCTTGGCTAAAGTCACTAAGCCACCATGCTTATTTCAAGCTCAGATGGAATGCTAAGCATGGGTTTCCCCTTATGAAAGAAAGAAAAAAACCAAGCTGTTCACCTTATTTTATCAAATAAGGTAGGAAAGCAAAATATTAAAGTATGTTGCTGCTGCTGAGGCGGCCAAAACAGGAAGCTATAACTGAAGGCAGAGAAAAATGGCTGCAAGTATTGAAACCAGGCAAAGACCCTTCTCTCCCACCCACCTGGCACAGCCGAATCCCCACGCAACTTTTGGCTTGGGTTGCTTTGCCCCCGCAAGTTAAAATGCCGTAAGAACTAGTAACTTTCAGATCCACACAATGAGGAAAAAAAAAAAGAAAAAAAAAAAGAAGAAAAAAAAAAAGAAACAAACAAAAGAGATTGCACGTGAATGGAAAGGCATGCAGGAAAGAACGGAAGTGGGTAGGCCAAAACCAGAAGATGGAAGGACAACACAGCAGACTTCTGCGGGCTGAACCAACACCACGTGCGGAGGTTGTAAATACCTTTGACTTGCTCTCGGGTTGGGGGGGTCCTTCTTCTTTGCCATCTGCTTTGAGAGGAAGGGGTAGTTTGGACTCACCGGGTGTCATCATATCTGCAAGACCCATAGGTGCTAATCGAAAACAGGAGAAACAGTTAAGCGTGACTACGTTTGGTTTTGTAGGAAAAAAACACGCTTCCTGCTGCAAGGCTGCGGTGCCACGTGAAGCAGAGGTTATCCCACCTCTGTCCTGTTATTCCAGAGTCCGGAAACCTGGAAACCTCTTCAGTTGAAGTGAGGAAATAAAAGAGAATGAACGAGGCGAGAATACAAGCACCATGGAACAACCACCACAAACACTTTACAAAGTAAAATTCATTCTTCGTGCTGCTGGTGGTCTTCAACTGTCTCCCATATTTGGCCACTACATTGTAACACAACAAATGTGTAATGTTAATGACTACTGCACCTTCCCTTCAGCAACAGACAAATGGAAGTGAAAACGATGCACATTTCGCTTGCAACATTGAATCTGAGAAAAAGGCTGATTTTCCCAATTACATCTATATTAAGGTCGGTACCCAGCAGATAATTCCTGCCCCTACCAACTTCAGTACGAATGGCTCAGCCACTGTGAGCCTTAACTACAGAATTACAAGCTGTAAAACACTACTCTGTTGGAGAACCATTGGCTCAACTTCTTCCCCTCTTGCCAAAATGAGGTGGGACTATAATGAACACACAAATGTCTTTCTCTGATAATGGCACGCAGTTGCTTCCCAGGGGTGTGAGGAGTTTAAGGGGTTTTTTTTTACTTGAAGATGCAAGTGCTAAGTATAGTATTATGGCTGCGGAGCTGCTGGGTTCCTGGATTTCTGGAAAGATGCAAGGAGAAACGTTCAGATAAATAGACAGAAAATACTGGGCAGATCAGATGCTAGAAGGTGCTGTGACACTGAATCAATGCAAAAAACCAGAGAGCAAAAGCAAGACACCAGGTGATTTTTTTTCCCTGCAGAAAACCATGTGCACAGTGCTTATGAAATACTGGAGTATCTTCCCTCCCTCACTTCTCCCCCCGCCCCCATGCCCTTCTTTCAAAGAAGGATGTGAGATAAGGAAAACAGAGGATAGAATAATCTACGAGGCAATAAAAAGGAAAAAAAAAACGTATCCCAAACATACAAATTTTAGGAATCGGCAAAGCATCATTCTTAAAAAAAAATTTAAAATGTGATCATTACCAGACTAGCGTTCCTCTCTGCAAAATGACAATGCTGGCTCGCACGAAGCAGCAGGCACACTGCATAGCAAGCCAAAGAGAGGAGGGGGAAAAGGAGCTTTAAAAATACTTCACAGATTGCCCACTACAAAATGATTATTGCACATATTCATGTATTACTGTGTTTTAGAAAATAATTAGTTTTAATTACAGCAGTGAGAGCATGAGCAGGACTCTGGCGAATACGCTGGCAAGCTTTGCAGTGCTAATTTGTTAATATCTTTAGCATCACTGCAGGTTGAGACTATGGCTCTGCCAAAAAAACCTACCCAGCCATGTGCCATGTGAGTTTACAACTGTATGCTCAATATTCAGCTTTGAACTGCCGGTGTTTTTCATGGGCACATTTTCTTGTTTTTTCAAAGCACATTTGTAGCCCAATCAAGCCCTTAAAGTCATCACAACACATAAATCATAATTGAGATTTAAAAAAAAAAATAAAAATTACTTGCAATACTTAAGACTTCAAGAATTGGAACAAAAAGCCTTTTTCAAGTGATGCAGCTGCAGAGAAAAATCTATTGGGATCAGCTAAAAATGCTGTTATTTTTATGTATGTGTGTGAAACCTCAACAAAACAGCCAAGCGATATGATACTGGGAAGCCAGCATCCGCTAAGCATTTGGTTTGAATGCATTTTGCCCTTACACTCTGTTTGAGGAGCTGGGGCAGCTTGTGACCATTATGAAGTGAAGGATGGCAGCCTAACACATTTTAGTTTCGAATTCCACAGTTTAAAAAAAAAAAAAAGTTATTTTTCTTTTAGAGATTTTTAAAAAGTGGATGTATGAAATGGTCAAATATATGCCACAGTCTGGTTTCAAACTGGGATGCAGAACTGTTATACTAAATCCATTTTAACAGTTAACACATTTCATGCTGTGAAAGCGCTAAAAAAGAAGTCTTGGTTTTAGTTTCAAAGCAACCAAAGATGACCCTTCCCCTCTAAAGCAATTTTAGAGAGGTCAAACAAAGCAAAGTTAACAATCACGCTTCTTCACCAGAATTCTGCATGGCTAAATCCTCTGCTGGTATCTCACTCTTATCTAGGTTGGCACATCGTATTTCTGTTACAAAGAATATAATAATTGTGCCCACTCCTGGTAGTCCTGTTTCCATCAGAATTCCTTTATAAAATCTCTTTTCCAGAGAGGCTGAAGTTAACACCTCATGTAGAGGGCAAGTAACTCCACTCTGCATATTATCGCGTATATTCTGACTGTATTGATCACGTTTAGAAATGTAAAAACACCAATTCATTTTGGCTTTTGAGTATTTCTTGTTGGCATATGCAAATATAACTATCAGGAGTCGGAGACAATTAATAAAGTTTCCCAAATTATTTTGCAGTCTTTGCTCTGAATTATTTACTTCATCTACATCTTTTCTTTCTACCTATAACAGGAGAACTGCAAGGATTTTACCAGACAAATTCCAAGGTTGTCTAGCTTCCCTCTGGCTTTTACCTAAGATGTTTCACAGCTACTTTTCTATCCACCGTTGAAATGCTGTTTCATAACTTCTTGCAAACGTATTCCCCAGCGATTTGCAAACAGACATTCCTTCACCTTTTTTTTTTTAGCAAAGGGGTACAGCGAGAACATTGTTTTGACCCTTTCTGAGCAGTGAAATACTGTTATTGTCACGAAACTGCTAAAATAAGACACGGTTCTCTTTCTACACAGGTACTAATAATTCTGCGTGTGAAGTGCAGACCAAAGGATAAAGCATTTTAGAGTGGAGGATAACAGGGAAATCTTGACTCAAAAAGTGTTGTAGCATACTGTGAATAGGTTTCAAGTACTAGCCTCTGGCTTATTATAAGAATTTAAGAGCTAGAATGATTTCAAAAAGCAAGTATGGGTCACGGTCCTGAATTAACTATTCCACACTGAATTTAATGTACTCAAAGGCAGATATTGACATGAGTAAAACTGCAGCAAAGTATTCTTTTTTGCTAAAGGCTGCTCTGTCAATCCCAGAAGATGATGAAGTACTGGAGGAGCAGCAATACACAAACATTGTTTTTCTCTTTATTGCTAGTGCAATAACAAATCACACTCTACAGAACAGAATATTACACCCTTCATAAGACATTCCTTCCTCCCTTCCGCCACTAGCACTCTCCCTCTGAAAAAATCAAAGAAACCCAAAAAAGAAAAAGGCAGCAAATTTGTGACTCATGGAGTTGGCAAGAGGATTGCCACTGGAAAAATGGGAAGATGGACAACAGCATTGCCTAATGTCCTGCCATGAATGACTGTCTGCCACTGAAGAAAAGCACAGCCAGGGTGCTTGGGCACTTTATCTGAAAGGGACGAGTGGGCAACCAAGAAGCTCAGCGCCGCAGCTCCCTCCTGCCTACCAAGCCTCATCCAGGGGATGACAAGCGCACGCGGTTTGGGACGCATCTGGATTTACAGGCACACAATGACCATGGGATCATGGTCATCACTTATATCGAGTATAGGTGTTGGGATGCTTCAGCTGTTACCAACTGCTGACATCCTCCAGAAAGTGTATTTTAATGCGCCTTACATAATAGCTCCTATGAAGATATGTATTAGAGAAAAAAAATAGTAAAATAAATGGAGGTTTCCCTTTTTCAGAAAAATTTATCCAAGCTGCAAAACACAGAAAGCCAATTAAAATGTCTAAAAAATGCTTCACATTCATAAATACAATTGGTTTCTCTATCAGAGGTTCCTCCAAATAAATGCAAAGTAAAATATATATCTTTCATATATGAAAAGGTAAGTGTTGTATCTATGTTTTATGTTAATTTTAAGAGCCTTCTTTTAATTCCTTTAGTGCAATTAACTTTTGCTAGAACTTCGTGGTTTATGTTAAGTATTGCAATGTTAAAAACGCATTGGGAATAATTATACCCAGAAAATGGAAGGTTTCAGTAGGACAGAGGTAGTGAAATTAGGAAAAGATCCTAGGGCAGTAAGGAGATTAATGCTTTTTTTATTATTTTCTTCGCCCCCAGAGGTAGCAGAGATTACGAGTGCCAGTTTCTGTGCAAGCACAATACGGAAATCTGCGAGATCCAAACTCCACATCCCTTCTTTTTAAAGATAATTTCCACTAGAATTAACAGCATGAAATTATTTTATTTACACTGGGGTTTGTAAGTTCCCTTTTATATATATGGGAAACGTGAACCCATCTAACAAAAGGGCAGTGGAGGTTACACAATTTTTCTGAATGGCAGTTTGTTCTGTAACTGTGAAGGGATTCTGGCACTTCTTCTTGAAGCTTTTGTTACTGTTATGGATGGGATACTCTGTCAGAAGGATCTGTCTTCTTTGATCTCATAATTTCTGTGTTCCTAAACTGCTCTACATCAGCAGAAGCTGGTGATCTGTTGTTTGATCCACAGTCACTGCTGAAGTACCAGGATGCGTAACTGCAACACGGTTTTCCTTTCATTTGTGACATTAATTAAAAAAGAACTAAGGCAAAAGAAAGGATCAACTGGTAATAAGGAGTTATAAATGCTACTAAAAATGTGTAGCAAAAGCAGTGTTATACTTAGCTATACTGAAGCTCCAAAACCACATGAAAAAATTCCACAAGCATCAGCAATCTTCCTCTATTTTAGAGCAAAACCTAAAAGGGCATTTGATTAAAATGACTATAACCAAAACCTACCTTCCTCCCTCGCAACAGGCAACACAACTGCACTCTCCAAGACCCAGACGACCAAGAAACCAACTTGTCCCTATTGCTTACCTTAGTTTTTCATCGGCCTCTAATTGAAACTACAGTCCTTCATGCTCATGCACGTGAGGAAGGTAACGACCACCCCGCACCGCACTCCAGCAGCAGCCACTCGCTTCTATTTGGTTTTGGCCCCACACATTGCCTGAACCCTGGTTTAACCCACAGACGTGTGACTTTACACAAAAGGGGGCAGAGTTGGGGGAAACTGGTCTTTTGTGTCACAGAAAATGCCTTTTTCAAGCCTGTAAGTAGGTATCACCTGCAAGTTCGTCCCCCTTCTCAAACGCAGGGCCAGAGCTGACCCTTGAAGTGCTCCTCAACCTCAAGACATCATGGTTTCAAGCACTGTATTTACACTCGCCTTAAGCTCGGCCCTTCATTTCTGTGACCCAAGCAGAAGGATGAGTGAGGAGGGGGGAGGAAGGCAGCGTGTTCCCCCCGCAGCTGCCCCCGGCAGTGTACTCACACCTCATTTTCTCCTTTTGCTCCCCGGGTACCACCACCGCCCGGGCGCTCTCGGAGGCCGACTCCATAAAGCGATGGAGATGCGTGTCTGCTCACGCACAAGGGGAGAGAGGTGCTCTGAACTCCTTTAGTTCATCTTGTACTTACTTTCCATTGGGTAATCTTTGAATTAATAAAACTGGAACAAAAGAAAACCTCACAAATGCACTGGCAGGGAAAAAAACCCACCCTGATAAATGTTTAAATTATTAAAAATCCAATATTTCAGAATGCATAACACAATAAAAAGAGTATGACTACCCCATACAAAAGACTGCTAGGATAAATGGCCTCGCATTGAACAGATTTTCACTGTATGAAATAACGAATGGCTGAATTATCTGAACAAAAAAACCTCTGTGAATCTTCCTTTAAACTGGTTATTCCTCAGGAATACATAAATCTTCTTAGGCAGGGCACTCTGCCATCTGTTTGCTGTTGGTTATTTTTGCAGCTCTGGGGGCCAAAGGAAAAGGGGGAAAAATTACTTCTGCTAATAGCAAAACAGAATTTATAGCACAGTTTCAATGCTCAGAAGTAATTTTATTTCAGCAAGCCAGACAAAACACATAACTACACAAACAAAACATAATATTACCTGGGACAGCTCTGGTGGGGGAAAAGCAAGCTATTATCTAATGGGCTTTTCAATAGCTTTTCCCTCTTCATCCAGACGGTGAAGTGTGCTGTCTGGACTAACCAAAGCCAGCACTGCAAAAAGCCCTTTTCTGTTGGTTTTCTTTTCTTTTTTTTTTTTTTAAAAAACTTTACTGATTAACAGCTTCCTTTCTGTTTCTTCTGCTAATCAAAAATGTAACATGATATTCTTGAAAAATAAGAGACTGTTAAGTGTCACGGCAGCTCCTGTGTAGAGCAAAGAAACCCTCTGGACATCCTAGATCCTAGAATCTCACAGTGGCCATTTTCTGCCCAGGAAAGCAGGGACACGTAAAACTGACAGGGAGGAAAGACAGGGAAAGAGACAGAGGATGAAGGAACAAAAGCTAAGCAGGGCAGAGAGGAAGGTACTGAAACACAGCTCTTGGTAAGCTACAATTTAATTAATAAGGTACCTCTAAAAAAAAAACCAAACAAGTAGAAACAATACCAACTAAGAAACAAACTCAAATCACCTCAGCACAACCTATCCAGCTTTCAGAAAAACTTCAAAACATTTCAAAAAGTGCTAATGTAATCAGTAAAGCACGCACAGAAACTCCACGACTGGAATAAGTATTTGGGAAGATCCACTTCAGGGTCACTGAAACTCCATCCAAACCCACCCCAATCATAGAATTGATCTTTACTGAAGTATTATCTTGATGGAGGATAATTGTTAGGAGTTCAAGCTGAATATGGACTATAAGGCACACTTGCACAGAATTACATTCACCTGTCTTCACAGTCACATTAAAAACTGCAAATAATTGTAAATTCACAAGTCATGATACGAAGGACAAATCCACCAGTGACACTGAATATGCTTTTTTTTTTTTGCAAAAGGAAGCTATGATTAAATTTTATATACTGATATTTAAATAAGTAAACGAAGAAACCCTATATATGGTTATATGAATTTTGGAAACAGTAAATATGGCCTATGCTTTCAGAACAGAGCAATTATTTTAAGTGCTCAACTTACAGCATCTTCAAGTCACAGCAGGTGCACATCTCTTTTTTTAAACCAGCACCACATTAACTATCTGAAATTGCAATCTTAGGAAGGAAGACACTGAAAAGCAACAGCAGCCTCTTAAAAGATGAGGTTTTTCTCCTTCCCTCTCTTGCAGATACACACACACACACACAAATATACGTGTACTTGCTACTCAGCACCTACGTCAAACTGGGTCCGAGTGTTGCTGGAACTGCTCAAAACACTGTACTCATCTACATACCGTGCAAAAGGATTAATGAAAAATGTATGAGTTACTGTACAAAAAAAAAAAACAGTGAACACGTTAGCCTAGTTTTGAACCGCTCCAAACTACCCAAGAGGGGGCGAATGGAATGAAGAAGGCTTTCCCTCTGCCACCAGCCCAGGGCTGGTACCGTCAGCAGATGGATGGTGGAAGGCCACTGCTGGAAGGGTACCCACCATTACCTGTCGAACTGTTCACCATGTTGGGTGCCATGCTGTAAGGAGGAGCCTGCGGGTTCATCAGGCCGGAGTTGTTGTTCATCGGCTGAGTGTAGGGGGAGCTGGATCCCATGATACCGCTCTGATTCATGGCAGGAAAATTGCCTTGCCTACGAAGAGAGAAAGCACACACACCATGTCTCATTACATCCCCCATCGCTGAAGATGCTGTGGTTTGTCACAGAGTACATCTCCTATTGTTTGCAAATAGCTAAGGAGAAGGCACGCAATTAGATCATTTTACCTACATGGGGAGCTATTAGTCTTGAATTAGTTACCGTGTGTCTCAAGACAGAATAGGACTGAACACAAATTTCAAGAGATGCATACGGTGTCTTTTTATGTCACAGCCAATCAGCAGAAAAATAAACCTCGTATTATTTATGCTATGAGTAGACAGCAATGTCAAAAGTCAAAATCAGAACCTAGGGCTGGCATAAAAAAATTTCAGTGAATTGCAATTTTGACCGTGCTGCAGAACTCCTTGCCTGTCATAGCTTAAAAAAACCAGTGAAATGACCAGAATAAAAATGGGTACCATGGAATCTGTTTCAGATTTCTGTATCTGATGTTATTGCACACACCTTGTTTCCTGTAAAGCACTTCTAATCCTAGGGGGCAACGGAGAAATCCAACTGCACGTGAGCATTGATCTTGAGGACACCTCATGACCAAAAGCGGCATTCACACAACTCCCAATGAATTCATACACACATAACTTCCTGCTTCTTTTTGTCCTCAAAACAGCTTTTTTTTAAAAAAAAAAACCACAACAGATGTCCCCATTTCCAGTCCTGATCTAGGGCTCAAAGTCATAGTCATTTAGCAAACACCATGTAAATGACCATAGATGTGACTGCAGTGTTGAATAAAATGTTCATCTTGTTGTACGTGTCACTTGTGCCCAATCTTTCAAAAGAACACGTATGAACTACACTTTGTTGAAACAAGAAACCTCATCAGAACTGTTTTGGTTCTGAAAATCAATCACATATTCCTATAATGCTTTCATAACTGAGACTTCTGTTTGTCTGAAAAACTGCTCTGAGTCTTCAAGATGTGAGGATCTTCAGACCAAATATTTTTGAAGGCTAAACCTTATCTACTCCTAAGTTCTAAAAAGCATCTAACTAGGCTTTCTACTTGATGTAGCAAATTCTATAGATAAACTGAGGCATAAGGAAAAAAATTATCCAATTCAAGTAAGCAGAATAACCCAATGTAATGCTTGATCCAACTTTAAAAATAACTTTTTATTCTTTTAATCCATAATAAAATCATCTTTCTTTTCTTGGTATACTTGAAGACTGCACATATTATGATATGTATGTGGATATAGACTTCTACATATAAAATCATAGATATAAATCACACATGCAAAAATATACTTACTTGTATATTCATAGCCTACTTAGGAAAAGACAAACCTCAGACCTGTTTCTTCAGTGTACCCCCTGTAAATTTATGCTGTTTATCCAAATCAAGGAGACAAGAAAGGAAGCAACTACCTCTTTACATAGCTTTAGTACCTGTCTGCTTTTTTTTCCTCACAAAAACCAAGGCATTTAATTTTACCTTACAGGCAGGGAAAGCTGCATGACCTGGTAGCAAGATGGAATTTTGGTATAAATTCTACTTTTCATTATTATACAGCATTCAAACAAAACAGACAACCCCCCAAACCAACAACCCCGAATAACTTCAATGGCTTCTTGTCTTCCCCAAATTCACGGCAGATTCTTAACGCGACTGGAAGAAACGGATTTCTTTTTTAGGAGGTACGGGAGGAAGACCATTAAAGCACTATTTGGCCTAATTTTTCTTGACACACTGTGAATTTCTTCAAAGGGAAAGAGAACGTGTTATCTAAATAAAGCATCTTTTTCCAAGTCAGTTTTGTCCTTTACTCTCTGAAGACAAACTTTTCTTCACTCTTGCAAAGAGGCAAAGGCTTTCTTTTGATATGAAGGAGACAACTGCCACACAATGTCATTTCCCCGATGAAGCTTGCAACGAGGAGAGGAGGGAAAAGATTTAAAATGCACAGTGGTGCAATGCTCCAAGGGAAAATTACAAAGGGAAAAGAGGAGAGCGGGACCATTTGGCAACAACTTTAAAA
This sequence comes from Tringa tobata, assembly GCA_033628505.1. Lineage (NCBI taxonomy): Eukaryota > Metazoa > Chordata > Aves > Charadriiformes > Scolopacidae > Tringa > Tringa tobata. The sequence continues at coordinate 2,683,265 of JAHREE010000095.1, read as the reverse complement.
GATTTCAGTCACACAATCAAGCTTTTCTTATGTAAATACTGTATCTTAAACACCCCCACTTCCCATTTTTAGCTGAAATTTGCTGTATTTCAACAAATGCAGTTAACTGGGAAGTTATTTCTCTGCTGGATAAGCGAGATCCTTTCCATTACTGAGTAAAGCTACTGGTTCAGTAGTAACTGAAGATGAAGAAAGTGTGCATTTTTACACTTTAAAAAGGAAGTAATAGATTTCGAAAGGTTCTTTTATGGAGGAAGACTGGGATTCTGCAGAAGAGCGAAGTCTCTACAGGTATCTATCTCTCTAGCGTCCTTCTTCTGCTTTAAAAATACACAGGAGATACGCACCTTGCAGGTAAACTGAAATTGGTCCTGACCTACTAATATTTCAACACTCTTGCTTCCTAGAGCATGTTTATCTCCTAAGCTATGGGGCAGTTCATTGTCTCCAATTGAGGTACAACTGATTTCGTGTTACCCACTACGGACATCAATCTCAATCGCAGTTCATGAAAGCACACTGCCGTGCAACAGCCCTAAATCAAAAAGTAGGAAACTATTTCCAGTTTAGACAGAGAGTGGAAATTAAATAAAAGGAATACACTAGCTTTGGTCAGGACAGCAAGAAAACAACTGAAGTCTAAAAAAATTGCTTCTGTACCCAGAAAGGCCTGAATGGCAGAACCTAATTCCGAAATCTCATCTGGCAAGGCAATCCTTTCATCCTCCCATGTAAAGCCACGCTTGGAACAGACACAGCTCTCCATCGCTGGAAAGAGCCCAGCAAGTGAAAAGACTCGGCGCTGTCCCTGGCAGAACCCTGTCCTCCCCTGGTCCCCTGTCAGAGCAGCGGCCGCGGCACGTCTCGGCTCGCTCACCAACACCCACAGGTGACATCCTGCAAGAGCAAACGCCATTTTATCCTGAGACTGGGTGCCACGCGCGGTACAGAGCTCCTCCACGTTATCCTCTGCTCTGTGATGGCTTGGAACGGAAAGTTTCTTTAGGGAGAAATAATCAGGTATTACTTCAGCCTTTAATTCTCCCTCCGCAGTGGGCCTCCTTTGAGTAAAGACTGCCGACTGTGACAAATTGTGCTGCATCAGTGCTGGAATATGAAGTGGAGTCCATTAAGAACCGAGCTGAGATCACCAAACTCATTTTGATTAACCTCCAGGTCACTAAACACTTATAAATATGTTACACAGCAGCTGCTAAACATATTTATATATGCTTAAGGTCACAGCATCATCTGTTGGTTGTTGGAGTTAAGTCAAAAATCTTATGTTTCCTTCTGTGCTGCTTTTAGTAAAGGCATATCCAACATACTATTTAAGAAGTAGTTATCTCAAAGCATACTACCAGACTCTCTCCTACATCTCCCAATTCCCTCCTCCATTTTTCTGAGAGGCTAAATAAAAAGTCTTTTAAAAACAGTCTGCTGTACATGTACTGACATCTAATGACAAAAATTCAACTGACCAGCTATGAATTCTATAGCAGAATAAACCCAGTCAGGTATACAATTTTACAATACCTACCACATAAACATCAATGGTTGGGTTGCTTAGGGATTCTGCAAGTGATAATTTGGAATAATAGGAAGAAATTAGGAAAAGAAACATTTATGTTGAGTATAATGTAAAAATGTCCTCACGGTGAGATGCAGTTACCCTCCAAGGGAGTGAAAGAAACCCCAACACTTGACACCTCTGCACACAGACAACACGTTAGAAGATGCACTGGTGAGAGAAATCCTGCGTTGCACATGAACTAGATGACCTGCCAGGTATTTTCCAGCTCTAACTCCTCCAATACCATGATCCCAGATCACATATTTTTCCCCATTAAGAAGAAAAAGCACCTGGGCTAATACAAATTTAGGATTATGCTATCAATTTAAACACTATACTTAAGCCTACACGTTTCTTTTTTCTGTGCTACTGCTACAAGTAGATCTCCAAGTATTCAGCAACTGGAAGAGATTAAAAACGGGAAAGGGGGGAGGAATCTGCTTGCTTCTGTGGTTTATTTACTCTGTTGACAATTTAGCAATTCACAGCACTCGCGTAACGCCAGAGCCAGTTGTTACGCTCGAGGAAAGGGCTGCCACCCAGGGGGACCCAGACAGGCTGGAGGAATGTGCTGACAGGAACCTCCTGAAAGTCAACAGGGACAAGTGCAAGGTCCTGCACCTGGGAAGGACGAGCCCCCTGCAGCGGTGCCGGCTGGGGCTTGACCGGGGGCAGCAGCTCTGCTGAAAAACCCCCTGGACATCTTGGCAGAGAAGGAGCCGAGCGTGAGCCAGCAGAGTGCCGTGGCAGCAAAGAGGGCCAACAACATCCTGGGCTGTGTGACCAGGAGCAGAGCCAGGAGATGGCTCAGAGATCACCCCCTCTTTGCTCGGCGCTCATTAGACTCCATCTAAAGTATCATGTCCAGTTTTGGATCCTCCAGTAAAGGAAAGATGAAGATAAACTGGAGTGAGTTTAGCAGAGGGCCCCTTAGATGGTCAGGGCTTGAGCACTCGCCCTGGAGGGGCAGAAGGACAAGGGCTGGTTCAGCCTGGGGCAGAGACAGCTCTTGAGAGGAACCTAACAGCAGCCCCAAAGTCCCTACAAGGAGGTCAGCAAGAAGATGGAGCCAGGCTCTTCACAGTGGGGCATGGTGGGAGGATGAAAGACAACAGGCAAGAGTTAAAACTTGAGAAGTTCAGACTGGATGTAAGGAAATCCTTTTTCCAGTGAAAACAGTCAGGCACTAGATCTTGGTGGCCCAGGGAGGTTGTGCAGTCTTTGTTCTTGGAGGTTTTCAAGACTCAACTGGATAAAGCCCTGAGCTCTCAGCTGAGTCTGCTGAGGATGAGACCTCTTGAGGTTCCTTCCAGCCTAGCTGTCAGCTTGGTTGTGCTGTTGAGAGTCTGGTGTACTATTTGGTCCAAAATTCAACTGGTCAAATTCAAAACACTCCCTTTTAAGAAGGTCCTGTTCTGGTCTTTTGCTTTCCTTCATTTGCAATCTACCCGAAGCTTAATCTGCACTTAATCTCTTTTCTCTGCAAAACAAGCAGCATCAGATCTAATTGTGTCTTCTGAGCTAATACAGAAGCCCGTGTATTTAAAGAAAGGAGATGACATGCGAGATCTGGTCATCGTTAAAAAGCAGAACAAAGAAATTGTAAGAAAGAAGAGCACTGACAGTACAAAGGAGCGCACGAGTGATCACAGCCGCTGAGAAGTCTCTCTTAAACTGAGATGTCTACCTTTAATTGGACCTGAAATCACCAGTAGGTTAGTGTGTTGTCTCCCACTGCTACACAGAAGTCACTCGGAACCCCGTGCGTTTCATACTGATGTGATTTAGCACCTCCTCCCTGTTGCCATCTGATGGAAGTTTTTACTCTCATCTTCCTCAGATTTGACCAGACAACTAATTACAAAACTGACTTCAGAGGTAGGTGTGGTTTAGCCAGGGACAATGACAAAAGAGGATCACGCTTCTCAGCAGGACAAGAAACAAAGACATAACTTTTCCATAGGGAAACATGTCAAAGCTCAGGTTTTTGCTGTGTGCGGAGGGATGGAGTTCTACCACTTTCTGTGGGTTTTCTGGCCTGCATCTGACATTGTGCTCTCCCATAACATTGGAACAAAGTCCTTCACACAGTCAGAAAAAATGATCCATGTTCTGTAATGAGCCCTGTGGCTGGCTGAGCACAGGAGTCGAGCACGGAAACATGCAGGGAACAGAAGAAGGGTTCAGAGGTGGAGAGTGTAGAAGGGCTGGAGGTGAGGAGAGACTGGGGCAGAAAAGATGGAAACGGAAGGGAGAGCAGGTGGAAATGAAGAATGAGCAAGGGTTGGGAGCATCCTCACTAGATGCCAAAGGTTTTTAGGGCAATGAGGATGATGGGTGCTCCGGAGAAGGGAGATGAAACAGAGATAAAGGAGGAGGAACATACAGCGAGCCGCTACTCCCAGGGTAAACACATGGAAGGTCCCTCCAGCATGAACATGGAGCCTCTCGGCCACATCCACCTGATGGAAGGGAGGATTCACAGGTGAGCCTCTGAAGCAGGGTCCTACCAGAGATGCGCCTTTCTGCAGCTCCTCTGCTGGTGCTCCACGGCCAGGCTCTGAGGTGGCCATCCCGGCCAGGAGCTGGGCAAACACCGGTCCAGCAGCAGGGCACAGCGGGGTGATGCCAAAGGAGCAGCGCTGCACGGATGGGAGCAGGGATGGGGCAGGCTGCCCAGGCAGGGAAGAGCTGCCACCGAGTCACACATCCTGATGGCCACAATTATTATTATCTAGGCACCTCTGCACCGCGCTTCCCGACGCTTCCCACAGCACGCACGTAACGTAGGGATTTCTCCCTCTTATCCTGCTCCAAGCATTGGACCTGAAAAATTATCCTGTTACCGTGACCTGGCCACAGGAGCAATCGGCTGGTGAAAAAGAAAAATAAGGAATAAAAAGGCCCACAAGCTCATGGAAGTTTGCCATTTCTGCTCCAGATCTTTAACCTACATCAGTTTTGCAGCGAACGCACTGTAGCACCTCAGGGGAGTAATTTGTGTAAACATTTTAAAAGGAACATTTTTTTTTTTTTTTTAATGCTGACACACTGCTAAGGTGGCTACTTGATTACAAACTGTGAAAATGACTGCGTGAGGCTGCGCTCACAAATCACAGTTGTACTGACCAAATTGCCCTGTGCTTATCTGTGCCAGGTCTGCAGCATGACAATATTTCCTCTCTCTTTTAAATGTCAAAGTATGATTTGGGGGGTTGTTATTTAAACACACTGACCTGCACAATAACCAGAAGTACTTTATTTAAATCTGTCTCGAGCTGGGGACTAGCCTTAAGCGCTTATAATCTGTCATACTTTGACACCAAATGGGTTATTATAATGAGAGTAATTCAGGAGTGAGACCTGCAAATGCTTTCTCCCCAGAGAATTTACACATAAACATGTGCATGCAGATACATATGCTCTTTGTTATGGATTTTCCTTCTTGCTACATTATGGGCTCCCTTGGAGAAGTGAAACCGTTTCTGTCATCAGGGGATATGGGAGAACTGGAGGAAGGAGAGGGGAGGAAGGGAAAATAAACTCCAACATTGCTTGGACTGGAAGTTCATCGGTGCGTCCGCGCCGTTAGCAAAGGTCATGACACACGAAATCTGAATATTGGCTTGGGCAGCTATAAAGAGGCATTAAAGGTGGTTCCCATGCAAATAAACCAAACAAATTTAACATCACTGTCTCTGAAAGCTAAGGATCCCCCTCTCGTTAGCTGCGGCTGGAAGTGTACTAACCTGGATTTACGCTTCCTCCTCTGCTCAGTTACTTACAGTAACAAAGTTTTGAAAAAGCAACCATGAAAGATGCTGATGTGACAGGTGGCAGGTCTGCCACGAGATTATTTTTTTCCATTTTTCAGGTCAGAAGGAAAAACAAAATTTTATATTTGTGTGTGTGTGTGAAAAGGAGAGGCCAAAGCCCTGAACGGCACTGACACCAACAAAACACTAGAAAACATAGATTAAAGAGCATCCAGATTTGAAAAAGCACCCAATTTTGTACTGGGGTGCGTGCGTGTGAGTGTGTCTGCTGACACAGAACCAACACCGAAGTATTCCTCCTAACGACTGGGCTTAAATGGCAATGCTAAAATGGGCAATAATCTTCTAGCATTGTGATTGTGTGACAGTGCACATCACCTTGTAATCCTCTGCGGTCTGACCACACAGATTGCTTGTTTTCTTCGTCTGGCTGATCTAAAGATTATTGCGCAAGATGCTTTTTGGAAGAATAATAGAAATAGCCTTTTTTAAAATATATCTATATATATAAAAAAATGTAATATATTCTTTTTCTTCTGGCTATGCAATTACTTGTGCCTTTAGCATCATCACCATCCCTTAGATGAAGAAACAATCAAGGAGGGAGAAGAAACTTAAAAACTAGTTGTTCCTACCAGGCTGATTCAATGCTCCGCCCCTCAGAAAAGCAGCCACCAAAACTTACTGTTTGTTTACATGCTATTGTCATCACATTAACCATTTTTCCAGTGAAAAAGTCTCCCCGACGGGCTACCTAGTCATTTAAAGCCCGGTAGTGTCACAGCACATCAAACACTGGAAGAGCAAGGTAAGAGGCAGGTGTGATCGGTGAGTATTGATGCTAATAAGAACACAAGCACACAACCTTTGTACTGCTGAATGCACGCTGAGATCAGAATACATCTCCCAACCCCATTTTTACAGATAACAAAAACTGAGGAAGAGATCCAAGATTAATAATGGTCTAAAATACGGCCAGAAGAATAATAAAGTAGTTGAATACAGTGAGGAAAACACAGCACAAGCCAGAAGAAAAATAAATCCTTAACTTCATTTGATCCTAACGATGTAAAGGTGTGTGACTGAAAGGGTTTGGTTTTTTTTGGTTGGATTTTTTGGGGTTTTGTTTGCTTATTTAGTAGGTTGCAGCTGTTTGATTCCGTTTTTATAAAGCTCCTTTTGTGTTAATTAAAGTTTTTTTTTGATCTGCATTTCAAGGTGACCACAGCATTTGGTCACCAGCCTTCAGACCCACGGGGATCCCCTGAAATTACTGCGCAGCATTCTCCTGAGTGCAGCAAGACCTCCGTGTTTGAATTTATTTGTGTAAGAACAAACTAAGCCCTTTGTACTCAGTGCAACCTGCACCCAATAAATACAATATAATGCTGTGTGTCAGAAACCACAGGTTTCTGTGACTGAAAATGTGCCCTGTGTGGCACGATGCAGTTGGTCTGAACCAGGATGCCAAGAAGGGCGATTGAGCCCGGTGTGACTCGCTATCAAAATGGGGATGACTCATATGACTCTCTCACTATGTACCTTCTATTTTTGTGCAGGTTTATAAATAGCTGTACTAAAAAGTCGGAAGGCCCTATGAACTCTCTCCCAGAATGATTACTTGAAAGTGGGTAAGAGTCTGTTCCCAGCGCACCAACAGCCAGGAGGTCACCAAAGCGTGGTGCTAAAAAGCTACAGGAAGGTAAGGACACACGGCGTGTCCCACTAATCCAGCCTCCTCCGGTGCGGCACTGCCTCGGGAGAGGCTCGACCCCTGAGCTCCCTCCTCTTCCACCTGGGGACAGGGACCTCCTGCCACCCCTCACCGTGTTCAGTCACGTCCTCGCAGCGGGTTTGAGCACCACATCAGCTCCACGGAGCTCACTGTGCTGCTGGCAACCAACTGCAAATCTAATAAAATCCTCACCGTTTGATGCCAGCTCTTCTGCGTATCTTCTCATAGTGAAATGTCATCTGGCTGACAGCACACGCTGAACGCAACTGTGCCTGTGCAGCAGCACGGCGAGGAAGTTCTCCACGGGCATTTCCCAACAGACATGTTTTCACCTACCCATCCTTGCCCAATAGCCTGGAGCTGTTGTATGTTTATCAATATTATTACTACCACTATTACCATCAGTCTCGGCACTCTGGCACTCCAGACAGTTTCACAAGAGCAACGTGGTGTGTGTTGTCAGCGTGGTTTCAGCTGGCTCTTTTCTTCATCTTTGGCTCAGAAGACGCCTGAAACCTACTGTGACAACTGCAACAGGTATTTAATGTGTTAGTGATTTAATGATTCTTACAAGGTTACTCACACGTCCAGTTAGAACTGATGCTCCCATCTGAACTCCATCAATAGGTGAAGGGCTCTCCCCACTCATATTTCCCCAAGTAACATTGCTTAAATAAAATTGTTTCATTTTCTCTCAACTATCACTATTGTGAAACAACCTAAAACCTGAAGCCCTCCTATCACTTTTTACGTCTCTCCCTTTCTGTCACAAAAATCTTATGCTGTTCAATCACAGCCCTGTACTCACACAATGCACGTGCCAAATCACACAGAGCAGTCACGGAATTAGCTTTCTTCATGAGTCTCATTAAACAGATGGCTATTCTCCTGTTTTTTACTTGCTTTTTGGTGTTTTTTTTTTACTGACTAGTGCTGTGATTTAAACTAGTAGATCTTCTGGTTAATAGGGAAAAAGACAGTATGAAAATCCAGTTTCCTCATCTGAAAAATTTCTTGCCACCCAAGAAAAACTACTCGATCGAAAGCCCTTATTCTTTACTTTTATACAAGTAGTGGATTCTTAATGCCCTAAAGATCAGCTTTTGAGGCACTGAATTTCTACGTAACTGACTCTGAGGCAGAATGCTAATAAACTACACAGAGTCCTACACTGCAATTTTGTTTCAAAATAATTAGCACTTCTATAGAAGGCAACAGCTCTCCTAAATAACCGAACCAAGCCAAAAATAATGCCGCCACAATAATAATCAAATTAGAAGTGTCTCCAAGATGAATGAAAATTCTCATTCATGACTCTGAAAATCACCCTGCCTTCCTGACACGCTCCTGCTTTCACCATTTCAGAACGGGTTCCTCTCCGGAGGAGGGAAGGAACAGACTCCCGAGGTCCGTGGTTAATCTGGGATGGCACGCACAGCGTACAGCAGTCTGCTTGATTGATGAGTAACCAAAACAGAAAAAAAAAAAAAAAAGCCTCCCCAAATCACTGGCTGCCTGCACGAGCTCTGCAGCATGGTGACATCCAGGGCTCCAAAATGATGGATTTACCTTTTAGCAAAACAAAATTCCAGATAAAAATATATTTCTCTCAGTCTCCCACAAGAAATGGCTTTGGTTAGCTCAGCATGTAAAGTTTCTTCCAACGCTCGCACGATTTTATCAGCAATTTTGAGCTGATCTACAAAATGCATCTCCGTTTAAAGAAAATAATCACAGAAGTGTGATTCTCAGCTCTCCCTTTGCTATAATAAATACATATAAGCTAAGTTGTACTTCACCCCTCCTAATTCATTGTAGAAAAAAGCCATACGTGGTTCCGCTTTGAAAAGCAAAACACGAGGAAAGAAAGTGCCCTTTCAAAAAAACAAAGAATAAAAAAATCAGCTTGATATAAATGACTACTTCTCATGAAGAGGGAAGAAGCATGGGTCCTTTTGAAGAAAAATAATGTCAATAATGGTTAATGGCTCCCTTAGAAATTACAGTTACAGTAAGCATTAATATTTGGACTTTAACCCCTCGAATCACACCGAAACTTGGCGTAGAGAGAAAATATTCCACCTGTTACTGAAACGCTGCCAGCCCCAGGTGGAGCAAGCACAGCAGCGACTTGGAGATCACAGCCACACCACCAAAATGCAGCTTCATGGCCTGAAACGTGCTGCCTGGGTATCCGACCCCCACTATAACAGAAAAGCAAAGCGGGGACCGTTTGAGGGGGATCCATCAGGATCCCTACAGGGAATGGGAAGTCTGGGAGCGTTGGGAGGAGCGGAGCAGAGGGGAAATGACCAGATGCCTTGAGACTGGAGAATTGAACGGCCTGAATTTGAACAGGAGTAATTCCTTCCCAGTGACTGAACGTTAAATAAAAGACCCAGCAGAAAGAGCCTTTCTGCTAGGGGCTTATTTCAAAGGCAATAGATAACGTACCCTGGCACCGGCTCCAATTATGGCTACCAGCCCTATCTTAGCCTAGTTTACTTTGGGGATTTCACAGTTGGCAGCCTTTCATCTAGAAGTAGCCTGGTTTGAATAAGCAAAGAAACTTGAATGAGTACTTAACCTTCCTGCACTGCGCTGCACTTCCCAGCAGAGAAGAACAGCACCTCCAAGCTTAAGGGGAAAAGGGAAAACAATGGAAAATATATACTCTCTCCAGGGATTAAAGACGGTGAGTTTTACTGTAGCACTTCAAGTCTTCCTGCTGCATAACTGCAGCTTTTAAAATCACAATTAGAATTTTAAACCCAAGCTTCGAGATCAAAAGGGCCAGAGTGGAAAATACCGCATAGAAACTGACAGGCTCTAGGATGTAAAACACCTAAAAGAGTTCTGGTTTTTATTTATATTATTATTCTTTTTAAAAAATTTATTCCCCATTTCCGCTTCGTTCTTTTTCCTTTTGACATTTTAATGCACCATGTCCATTACTATATTTCCTCACCAGTACCTTCTAGTCCATCAGCAGTGCTGCATTACCCCGCTGTTGGAGAAAATAATACGGAAAAAGTGCTTTGCTGGCACCAGCGACATGGAATATGAATTATACATACAGAGCAGAAGTGCTGATGGAAGGTTAGTCTGTGCCTATGTGTGCGAGCGTGTGGGTGCATGTAGACACACACAGACTAAAAAGAAGACCTAAAGAATGCACATTTTAACCTCATTTACCCCAATTGTAACCGTTTCTCTGTACAACAGAAATTCTCTAATATCAGCGCAGCTTTCATAGATCCGTTTTAGGACTGAATGAAAACTTACCTAAAATCTTCTGGCCTTAGCACGACGAGGCTGCAGTATCTAAGCAGCTGCTAAGCAGTTTAGAACCAGGACCACATTCTAGAGTGCCTAAAAGTATGTCAGAGCAAAGCAACACCACACATTACTATGGAGACTGAACACCATTTCTCAGGTGGCACGGGGAGCAGCAGACGATAATGTAAATATCCACCTCAATTTAGCAACCCAATGACCGGGATTTAAAACGGTCAGAGGTTGCAAATAGCTAAGCTGGATCCCAATTCCTCAGTTTAATAAACCACTATGTCTAAATCATCCCCTCTAAAATCAATGACACTGAATTCTAAATTCATTCAATCTATAAAAAAAATTGCTTTAATTTACAAAATTGCAACGTGCAATCCTGAGAATCATATTAAGGTACAGTACACCGAGGTCAAAGACGCGGCTTTCAAAGCCAGGATTGCTCCTCATGTAGGCACATCAAAACTCATTTTATAGTATTTAGTTCAGGTATCAATAACTGCAGCTGCACCAGCGAGAGGCTCATTTTAGCGTCCAGTTGGATGTGTATTTTACAGACAGCTAGTCCCAAATTACGTTTTCCTAAAGCTGCACTGCTAGCAGTATGTAAGCCAGCTATTTCACAACTACATTTTTACCTTTCCATATACTACAGCCACACATCCAACTGCTACAAAGACATGCTCAGAATGACACTCGCTGCTAGCACAAGAGATGCTGAAAGTGATGATGACAAGCACCTAGCTCCGCAAGCGTCTGTTGACTTCAGGTGTCAACCTCGTAATCCATTTTCAAAAGTGTGTCCTGGGCACTTACTGTAGGAAACAAAAACTCAGAGAACACGTAGTCCTAAAAAGTTTCAAGTTGGGCATCTACAAACTGAGGAACTGGCTGATACTAGAAGATCTTGGCTAAATTTGCCAGGGAAAACACTATCTCATTTGCTCAAAATTGCTTGCTTTTACTGAAGGCTTACTGTGTTGCAGGTCTGTATGCACATCTATCACTATAAATACATGTACTATTCTAAGAACTACAGTGTGATACAACTATTTTTTTGGAGCCACCTGGTCCTCAGAGGCCTCCGCTGGGTTCTAACCTCCAGCAGCAGAACCAGCCCTTGAGATCTTGGCCAACGCCAGCCTAGGCTATGAAAAGTCTTTCCTTGGAGTTCAGTGGATATGGATATGTCTTCAACATACATTCCTGACCAGTCAGTGGCTGTGCTGAGAACAAGATGGGAAAACACTGTTTTACAGTTCCTTCACACTATCTTCCTGAAAATAAGGGGAATTTAGCCTTGCCGGCTGTAAACAGTTACCCAGACCAAGCTTAAATAGTAGTAGTATGAAAATACAGATACTGCTGGTTCAATGAAGAGGTCTTCCCCTTTTTTTTCTCTAGCTTGACATGCTAGATATCAGTTGGGAAACACCAGCCTGCCTGCACAAGACAGACCAGCACATCAAAAGATTTTAGGCTACAGGAAAGGTATTATGTAGCTGTAGAAATTAATCTAAGCTTAACACTGAGCAGGCCTCAAGGTGAGGTCAAAGGCTAATTCAAATGGTGCAAACCCACTATCTTCCACAGCCACCACTTTTATTTATATGATTTTATCTTCTCTAATTAAAAGGGTGGTGGTCCGCATGGAGGATGATACCTAGGTATATCTGGCTGACACTCAGATCTTGATCATCCAACCCTGGTTAACGAACATTGATTTTTCTGCCCCAGTGGAAGTGATTTTATTCTGATGCATGCCATTTAAATTCATTTTACACAGCTGCTTGGTGTGGCTTGGCAAGGCAGAGACAAACCAGCTTTCTATGTCTAAATGAGACTCCTGAGCTGGTGAAGGATAGATCCTGTGGATTAACAGCTGAAGACAAATTCCTCTCCCCTATTGATACTTGGCTACTGATTCAACAAGTTGACCTTGAAGGGGATGACAACCAACTTGTACAGAAATACTGTTGGGTAACAATCACTCTGACACAACCATTTCATTTTCTCCTTAATTCTACGTAGAGGGGCGTGTTTTATAGCAATAAAAATCCAACAGTTTTTGAACCCCACAGCTGACTCTTACAAACTCAAGACATTCAAAGGAAAAGGCTGGGTACTATTCATGCACTCTGGCATATAACAGTGGATGTCTTTCCAGTTAGACAAAATAGTACAGTGTGAGTGCTCTCCAATTTCACTCATTTTTGCTTTTTGAACAGGAGAACCAGTAGATTTGTGTTCTTACTTTTTGTTTTGCTTTGTACTTTTTCATTTGCACATATATGAACGATATTATTAAGAAAACAAATAAACAAACAAAAGCAGCCACAGAAAACTGGTAATTAAAACTTGTTAATAACCATGAAGGCAGCAGTAATTTGGGTATTATAGATTTCCTACGGAGGTAACAACTGAAATAACAAGATGGCGGGGAAGTCCATGAAACCTGAATCTCAGGTGAAGTTGGACTTGGTTGTGAGGGAACAACAGGCTGGGAGGCAGTGTAGATACCTTCTCCTGGTGCTGTGATTTATGGTATGGTTACAGAAATCAGAGTGTGAAGGACTCTGGTGAGAAAACAGTAGCTGCATTTCAGGCGAATGCTTTGCACTGGGTACTCTCCTAAAAATTGTTCAAGAGACTTACTGAAATTGTTCAAACACATGCACGCTCAATTACAGTGTAATAAAACTTTCCTGAAATTCCCATTAAGAAACCCTGTCATCATCACTCCTGCAGTACACCACCTCTCAGAAAGGGGTCACGCTTTGGGGGTTGGAGCTCACTGCCCAAGCAGCAATGACAGTCCCACCACCAAGTCAAGAAGATGGGGTAGCTACAGCATCGCTGCGAGAGAAGAACACCGGCAACGAGGAGAGAAAGGTGATGCCTGGGTCAGGGGGAGGAGATAACTCATTCCTTCTCAGGGATGAGGTTCTTCATCTTATGCCTCTCAGGCATAAGGAGACTGAGCCATGGAGGTGTGTGAGTGAGTGGCATCCAGATTTTCATCCTACTCTCACAGTGGTATTAGTAAGAAGAAAACAAAAACCTAAAATCCCCTCTAGATGCAAGTATTCGTGTACCCTTCACATAAGTTTTATATTCCTTCAGCAGCCAGATGGCATGTTCATAAACATTAAAAAAAATTGCCAAGGTCCTGCAGGAAGCCCAGCTTACATTGCTACCTACCCGTACTGGTCAGGCTGGTGCATCAAGGGAGCCTGACCATTGCCACAGTTGGGGTGCTGTGAAGAAAAACATGGGGCGTCCGCCAGCCCCAGACTGGCTGGGATAAGCAGGTGACCTAGTGTATGGTGGCCTAAAGCAGAACAGCCTCTTTGGATTAGTTCACAAATACGAATCACTGTCGAGCACATTCCTTCCATATGCAAGTATGGAGGACCTGCAGGAACGGCCAAAAGCCATTACGCTTTCTCCCCTACAGTTGACTTGAGATCAAAGAGGAGAACAGTGTGCTTGCAACCCCTGGCATCACAGGGGTGTGACAGGTTTCGCTCAATTTGCAGTTTATAAATAGCCCTTTTGCCAGTATTTCCAATAGAGCTTCGGTGACCGCACAGCCCTTCCACAGGTGCTGGATCACTCGACCAGGCAGTATGTGATGGAAAGGCTCTGAAATGGTGAGGGTTTGCCCAGGCAAAGCTAAAAACCCAAGCAGTTTTACAAAACCGACTGGGGAGGAAGGGTGTGAGATAGGAGTGGTAATCATTTCCCCTAGCTTTTGATCAAACACCGCACACTACGCCCGAAGTGTAAGCTGAATCACAACCAAATATTTTCCGCTTCACACAAAATCTTTTCTTGCTGTATAGACCGAGAAATGTGATCTTTCATTACACGATTATAAAGAAAGTTTTCCTGCAGCTGCAGTGATGGCCCATTTATTCCTTCATGCCTGACCTATCAGCTTATAGCCTAAACCAGAGAGACAGAAGCAGACTTTCGTAAATCCTACTAGACAGGTCTGTTAAAACAAACGCCACAAGCAAGAGAGTGCTGGCTCACAGGTATCTGCTGGAGCAGGGGCTGTTTTAAGGGAGTGCGGTTCTATTTTACTGAACAAGGACGTGCAGTACACTAAATTTACTATTATTGTTTTAAGAGTTTGCTATTGCTTATCACTAGAAGCCACCTGCCTTCTAAACTCCCAGAACAAGAAAGCAACAGATGCAGGGGACACATTAGCTTCCCATTTCCAGTTTTACACCGAGCCTTGGAATTAGAGCAACCCTACTGTCCGGAAACACTGGTCTTGAATGATAAATACCTGTAGGTGTATATGTGCATCTGTATGCATATGTATAAATAAATGCAAGATGCTTAATACAGGCATATAAATACGCTTACCAGAAAGTGCAACCAACTTCGTGTAATTCTCAAATGTAATGGAACTACTTGTAACAGAAAAAGATAATAAAAACACCAGGAGTTATTTGAGTCCAGGGAAATGTGGAAATTACTTCATCTGAAAAATTTCCCAGAAAACATGATTTCATTGCAACTATTCAGGCATCTTAAGAATAACCACGGACAGAAAAGTGCCTTTGCCAAAATCCACGCGCCAGCGGCGTCATGCAGTCACGCTGCCTGAAGGGAAGACAAGAAGACAGATGATGGCTCCAACCTCTACAATCCTGTTCGCAGGTTCTTACGGACGTGTAAGTGGCAGTAATCAACTCCAGATAACTACAGATTGCTTTTATGCCTCCCTTCTGCCTTTCCCCTCCAGCTGCTCCCCTCAGCCTGCCCAGGACCAAGAACACCCTGCAGAAGAGAACTGCCACCAGCGCTGCTGCTCGCAACGTGGGAAG
Organism: Tringa tobata; assembly: GCA_033628505.1. NCBI lineage: Eukaryota > Metazoa > Chordata > Aves > Charadriiformes > Scolopacidae > Tringa > Tringa tobata. Next base: position 2,668,049 of record JAHREE010000095.1, on the reverse strand, counting down.
TAAATCTAAGAGCTGATGGGCAGCTTCAGAAGACTCCTTACTCTCCGGCAGGGGCAAGCTGCCAAGGACATGTTGGCCCTCTCTCTACCGGAGATAAAAAATATATATATCCAGCTAATTAATTTTAAGTTGCAGAGGGCTTCTTTTCGACTCCTAATGTCACTGCAACCCTGTGGGGTTTTCCTAAAGCCTACAGTGCCGAGAACCAAAGTGGAAGTGGCTGTCATCTCCATTGGCACAGCTGCTTTTCCAGAGGATAATTCCAACGCACAATAGCATGCCTTCCCCTTACGTTTAAGGAAAAGTATTCTTCCCACATGTCACCATCTCCCAGAGATAAGGGCACAGACAGAACACGTATAAATGCATACGCACACACCTATACGGTGCCGTTACTTCAGAAATGACAGGAAAAACATTCCTACTGGTTTAAACTCCTTCCACCTGGAGGCATACCTGCTCTGAGCGGAGTTTGCAGCAGCCTGCATCACCGCAGCAGCCGCCTCCTGTGCCTTACGGTTCACAGTTGGCATGGGTGGGCCCATCCCGGGGCCTCCCTGCTGAGACATGCCAGGAGAATTGGGGGTCATGCTGCTCATGTTTCCAGGAAACGGTCTGCTCTGCATCCCAGCTGATGGCATCCGTCCCAGGGGCATGGTACCGCAAGGCTGGCTTGGCCCCTGTCCGTGCATCTGACTGTTGGCATTTATACCCATGCCAGGTCCTGGGCCACTGTAACTTGTGTTGGGCACGCCGCTGTACGTCGGTGGTCTGGAGTAGTTTCCTGAACAAAATGATAAAAAGCACAGAGAAAAACATTTTTTAACTTTTTGAGCAAGTATTTCTATTTAGGAAGTCAGCAGCTGCAGAACCTACACACGTGAACCGAAGGGAACAACGCTGGCCTCGAGTCAGAACAACTTTTTCACCATGAGGAGAGACAAGCAGGGGAACACACTGCCCAAGGAGGTTGTGCAGACTCCTTCCTCGGAGGTTTTCAAGACCCAGTTGGATAAAACCATGAGTAACCTGCTCTGATCTTGTATCTGACCCCAATTTGAATACAAAGTCAGCCAAGAACAACTCCTGAACACCCTTCCAACCTGAATGATACTATGAACTTGATTTTCAGGTACCCTCAAACATTTTCTGCCTAATATATGTCATAGGATAGCAGATAATACAGAAAAGCACAGCCTGCAGAGGGTTAACAACATAGCACACAGCACAAAACCGCCTTATGCAGTAAAGAGATACGTGGCATGTAAGAAAGCCATTACATAAGCTCAAGGGAGAATCTTATTTTTGTAATTTCATCTTCTCATTCTTCATCTTTCTGCCATTTCAGCAACAGGCTACTCTCACCAGCTTCTTCCTTCTAACCCTTCCGCCCATGTGTGTCAGAGATGCTTTGGCACACACCAGTGAGGATGGGTGCCTGGCCCCGAGACACGTTCCCGCTCCCTCCTGCCCCAAGTTCAAAATTTGGCTATTCCAGCAGATGGGGTGGTAGCTTACAGCACACCTCCTCTGGGAAAACTAGTATTACAAGAGCAATCAGCAATAGTACAAAGATTCTAATACAAACAGGTGCCTTATGAAGCATGGCATGAAAACCTGGCTGACCCCAATCTACGTTGTCGCTGGAGCAAACCACTCCACCTGCAGCAGCTTCACTCATTCCAGGGCCGATTCTCCTACCACGTTAAAAGCTTAAGAGAAAACGAGCGTGCAGCAGCATTCAGTGCTACAGAAACACACCCAAGCAGCATGAGAAAGAGAGGAAAAAAAGGTAGAGATGTGATAGAAAAGTATTTTGGGAAACGGATCACATTACACTACTTCAGTCATCAGTTTTGACTTGTCTTTATTTCCATCTCATCCAGATTAGTGGAAACACGACCCGTTCCCTCCCTGTGGGATGCCGCAGAGCAGAGCTTCCCGACTACTCTCAGATATTCCCACGCTCGTTCAAAGGCAGCAGCCCTTGGACTCTTCCTCTGAACGTGGAGATCAGCCACGTCTCTCCTCAGGCCTCAGCTACCAGGCAGAGGAGTCAGTGGCGTGCAACTCCTGTTTACGTTTAAAATAAATACATTCATCCATCATTTGAATGCACACATAATTAATTCATACGCTCCTGCTGCTGTGCTTTGGCTAATCCTCTCCTCCTCCCCACTTGGTAACTGACTCACTCCACTACAAGTTCTCCTCAGCAAGAGCGCGCGCGACCTACGCTTCCCAAGGAAATGGAGAAACAATTATCTTCTGTTTCAGAAACCAAGCTTCTGCCTGGCAGTCTTCACGGAAGGATCCTCAATACGTGGTTCAACGGAGATGAAAGGCTCCAGACTCAGCTTTATGCTGACTTCAGGCTGCCCTGTCACTTCTCCTCCTCCTCCTCTAGGCTTGGCTGCTGGCAGCTGACCATTTCTCCGTCCAGCGAGCCATCGCCCCTAGCCAGAGTTCTGGTTGTGAGACCTGCTCACGCCACACTCCTGATCCAACAGACGTGACCACAAACTGAAGGGTTCATTAGCTTCACGCCGTTCTGCTTCAAGGTGCAACACACCACTCGGACGTCGCTCTGGTTTTCCAGTTGTTTTGTGCAAGAAAAATGTCACGCAGCAAGATGGTGTGTGTGTGCTTTCCAAGATTAACGCATTTTATGGACATGCTATTAGTAACATTGCTTCCCAAAGTGAAGCAAATTCCCTCCCTAGACCAGCAGACACAATATCCATAATCACTGGGAGCTACTGTCAGTCCAATTTACATAAAGCCAATGTGTTTTGTCAGTCAGGATCCACAAAGTACGGTTCAGCAGCACGCTTGGAGAAGCAAACACCAATACTAAACACTATTGCTGTTTTGATGCTATTTTGAATTGGGACAAAAAAATCTCTTCTTTCGTGTTTTGGTTTCTCCAGTGTAAGCACAACACAGAAAAAACAGCGGAATCTTCTCCATAAAAATATGTGGCTCAGTTAAAATAGCTCCTAATCATGCATCTCCAGGGATACATGTCCAAGAGCACAGGGAAGTGGTATCTTTTCGGCAAGGAAAACAAGTTTAAATGTTTTTTCCATGTTTTTTTTTTTTTCCTGAAGCATTTCCTCAATACCTCAAGTACTAGCTATTCTTATACCTTTCCCAGACCATGAAAAAAAAAAAAAAAAAAAAAGGCAAAATAAAAGCCAAACAAAATACAAGAGGAATTGCCAGGAATGAGGAGTGCAATCTTATTTCCATGTTTCTCTAATAGATTAGTAATTTGTTGGCAGTGGCTTTGACAGAAAACAGATGGATGCAGCATTAAACACAATGAATGCAGCAGATGCTAGGCCAGCCCACATCAGCTGGACGTGTCAGGCAGCCAAGTCCAAGAGCCCACACTTTTCAAGTGGGTACAAGCCTGGCAACAGCGGCTGTACGATACTACTGAACAACTCCTCCCCTCCATATCCCAGGAATTTTTGATTCCAGCTCCCCCTCGGCAGAGTAGAACTGCACCCAGAGAGACGACATCTCAAGTGCATGGGAAAAACCAAAGCAGTAACTGGAATCGGGAAGAAAAAGAGGAAAAAAAAAAAGTGCAACAAAAATAAAATATAAAAAAGCCTACTAACAGCCTGCCAAAGACAGATGTTCATACTTATTGCTGAAACTCTGGTCCACTTTGTCCAGGTTTGCTGAACAAAGTGCTCTGATATCTTGCCATTTTAAGGCAAGCTGAAAAGAGGGAAATTTGAGAACTACCTGTGAGTTTTGCTTTCTGCTTCAGAGACACGGGTCAGATTCATGGTATTAAAAATAGTATCTTAAAATCGTTTTAGAATTTTTCGCATGTTCACTTAGCCATTAAGTTTTTCTTGTACAGACAATTTAAAGCTGTTGTTCTGAGTTCCTCTGAAAGTATTTTACCTAGGGGACTTCAGCAGCTACAGGTCATATTTAAGTTTTAACTCCACAGGCTGCTGCATATGTGGGTCTGGATTTGGAGGTCCAGACTCTCGAGACACTTAGGGCATCTCATCCTTGAGATGCTACTGCTTTAATTAAAATCTAGGATTAAAATCAGTGGGAGCTAGATAGCAAAGTGCTTTATTGAAATGAGCCCAACATTAAAAGATTACGAAGCACAAATACTCAATTCATATTACTTTACTACAAACAAAAGGGGGTTAGACTTACTGTGAAGTTCTGGGGTTGTAGTTCAAACACATTCAGCAGGAGTCGCTCTCTTTGTTACGCCCAAACAGAACAGTTTTACTGGTGATTTGAGTAAGAAAAGTTAGGCAGATGGGATGCATTTCTGTTATGTTTTACTAATCCACAGGAAGTTTTTCTCTGCCTCAGTCTTAAAAGACCCAACTGACTACAGCATCCGACTGCTCTCCAGAGTGCATTTAAGGGACATTTTGCTGTGGCAGCAGTTTGATGCTCGGGTCATAGACCAGAGCTTCATTAGCCCTCGAGCTAGATGCTGTCCAAATACAAACCAAAGAGACTGCTTCTTTCAGTAACAACTTCCATTCTTGCTCTGGTTTTTTTCCTTGGGGACAGGAAAATGCTGGGTTTTAATGCAAAATTAAAACTAATGTTCTGTACTGCGTGCTCCAGCGTTGTATCACAGACGCACAGAAGTGTGGAGCCAAAGCCATTTTTTATTTTGGTAGGAAATGGTTTCACAGGATTGGACTAGGTCCCCAGTACAGGACTGCTTCCTGGGAAAATATATTCTACTCTTATTATAGACCTAAGTGTCATGTAAACACATGAAAACCAAATAAATCAACCATATGCATGAAATGGATCATTCTGCTCTTGTGAACTGGGGGCTAATAATTCCTCCCAAACTTACTGGTGTAGTCTTTCGTATGGTAAACAATTCCTCTGCAGAGAAAGGACCCTAGCCCTGAGCAATGGTTCTCAGGACAGCACATAGTGAAATCTAGCATTCAAACTAAAAGCCTGATGTCACAGAATGCTTTGATGCATATATAAAAATACACGTCCTGTCAAACTCAAGCCTATGCTTAACAATATTCTGGAGGAAGGCCTATGTGAGCAAAACATAGAAAGCAAATAAAATCCTTGAGAATTATTTTAGTTTAATAATTTAAGAACTTGGTTGCAACCCAGGTAATTTTTAATATATTTGTTATTTTGGCAATAAAAGGCAAATGGGGTAACATTATTATATATTCATCATTGCTGGCATATAATTGCGCTTTGTAAGAGGGTATGTTTAGAGTTGCAATTACAGATTGCCTTCATTAAAAATGAAAAATGCCATTAAAAACTTAAATCCAGGTAAATACATGACTTTGAAATATCACCATCTTCATCCCCGGATTTTACTAATGGCCAGATTAGCCTGGTGAAAACGTAGTATTCTTCTGCCCTATATGTTACCTGTAGAGCTGAAAGCCTGCGGGGCCCTAATTTTATGATGACCAGTGCACAGGATCACCAGTACACTCCAAAAGCTGGCAGAAGAACACGCTTTTCATCCATCACACTATTCACCAGACCCCTCTGAAACGGCCTGCTAATGACAATGATGCTCATTTTCTTCCTGCCCCTCAAGTTCACTTTTTAATAGCCGTCTCTTCCTGACCGCGACCCATAAAATCATTACATAGGCACTTTCATCTGCAGAGGGAGGAAAAGAACTGCTGAACTCAAGCAAAAAAGAAAGTAGTATTCGGCGTGTTACTTAAATGCATTGATTTAGTACAAAAACCCTTCCATTCAATCAGTGTGGATGGCTAATGTTTTACTGCACTTGACACCCACTATTCCCATGGTTCGGAATCTCAGCAGCAGCAGTACAGCTGGAAGTCAGGATAGCACATCATAAATCCACCGGATTTTTACCAGTTAAGCTAGTTGCTCACTGTGCAGATAAAAATAAGCACTTGGACAGCATTTTATGGCCACAAAATGCTTTCCAAATAAAAGGAAAGCACCAGTCAACTGGAGTTAGGTAATTAATCTTCACACATGGCTATAAGGCATTACTAGCCCCATTTTACGGTTAAGGAAAGCGAAGCAGAGAAATGAATCTACTTGCCTAAGTTGAAAGATGGTGTAAAAGGCAGAGCCAAAATTAGAAACCGGGAAATCTTGGCATGTAGCCCCGTGTTCAGAGCACTACAACAAATGTGACCCAGAGATGAAACAGAAAGGAACACTGCGCAGGGCAGCGAGGCTCCCTGCAAACAAACATCAGAACTAGTTCTCAGAAACTCCGGAGACGAAAATAACCATCCTTGCTAGCACAGGCGAGCCACCCAGCCCGCCCTTGCAGAATTTCCCATCGCTGGCTCCAGTCCTTTTTGAGGACTTCAAGTAAGAAAGCAATAGTAGGAAGTGCTGAAATAGAAAAGCTTCTTTATATACCTCTAAAGAAAACACTGCCCCTTATATATTCTGTGGCTTGACTTCAACTTCATTAAACCCTTTAAGAGATGCATACTTTATAAAGGTTATCCATTAAAGGCAAAACAATAGAGAAGCTCAAGGTTGTCCAGGGGCAGAAATTGTGTATTCTATTTTTGTTTTAGTCCTCCAACAATTCTGTCAAACAAGCAAAATAAAAGGAACTGTCTCTCAGTCTGAGGGGTTAGTTAAGATTCACAAACCGTATGCATTAGAGCTCAATATTATATTCCCACAGTAGCCGCTGTATTATTATGCTCGTTAGAAGACTTTAACCCTCACAGTCACCACACATTTTAAGACTGGCCTTGAGACTCCATCTAAGAAAAGAAATCCTATTTTGGGATCGGTGCCGAGACCCTTATTCCATGCTTGGTCAAACGTGGCCTCATTGCAGAGACGACATGCTTGGGCTCCTAAACAGTGGCCCTGACAATGCAACAGATTCATCATTTCTTTGCCCAATTTAAGGTCACTATTTATATACAGAGAAAGGTGCTAGCAACAGAAGCAGCTTCTTCCACAAGGTGCAGCTGCACCTCTGAATGACAGTTTTGTTTGCTGGGGGGAGGGTGTTGTGGTTTTGCTTTTTTTGTTTGTTTGTTTTGTTTTTAAGAAATCACATACCTACCAACATACACGATATAAATATATATAGAGAGATATATATATAAATTATCATACATATTACCAGCAAGCATTTTACCTTGTGGTGCATACTGGCTCATCTGGGGCCCATAAGTACCACTTGAATTACTCTGCTGAAAGCTACCGATTCCAGGATGCACCTGGCCTCCAGGTGAGGGATGTGGTGACATGGAAGGTCCAGTTTGCTGAGGTCCATACTGTGACATTTGAGGGTTCCTCTGTATGCCTGCCATAAAACCTAAGGGGAAGAAAAGAACCAAAGCAAAAAATTAATATTCAGGTAACTGTTCTTTATTTAAGAAACTTTTGCCATTCAAAAAACCCAACCCTCTTTAGTTAATCTTTAGGTAAAAAAAAATTAAAGGCAATTATCAGCATTACCTAATAAGTACTAGGGAATTTGCCTGATGACTTACAGTGGGAGTATCATAACTTCCAAAATTATAGGTTGCTTGTAATGTGAAACTTCAGCATATAGAAATCCACTGTAAATACTCCTATTGTGCACAAACTCTAAGGAGCTAAAATTTCCCTTTATGTGAAGACTAGTTATACCAACCCAAAAAACCAAGTCATTTTGGTGTGTATTGATGCTCTGGGTCCTTCTTATGGTCTGTCCCCAGCACACCTGGGGACAACCTCCCCTTTTTCCCTTCCGTAAATGTATTAAGGAATCCCAATTCCATTTAAGGTTCAAAAGCTACAGCAAGAGACCTAGTGAAATGCTATAAAATCTAGATGCTTCATCTAAAGTAACAGAACAAAGCCTATGAAATGGAAGAAAAAGAAGGTTTCGTGGCAGGTTTTTTTAAGTTTTCATGATAAACTGGGAAAAACCCTGCAAATCCCTGCCCATGAAAGGTCTATGCAGGGACCTGGAAGGTTTAATGCTGCTTTCAGTGCTGAAGAGGATGCACTGAGAAGTCAGCGAGGTCTGATTTCTGGAGGAAATTCGCTTTCTTTTTTCTCTTCTGCTTGCATATTACATTTCACCTTCCCGTTTCTCTAGTCTCTAGCAGACTGAAGGTCAGAATTTGCTCTGCTGCTGCCGGCGAGGCCGATGGGGGCTCAGCCGTGGCCGGTGAGGTGGGAGACGTGTGCTGCTGCCGGTGGGCCAACGAGCAGAAGGAATTCTGCACTTTGGGCTGTCCTAGTGCAGGTTCTGTGCTTTGAGAGCTGAACCCTTGCTGGTGAAAGGTGCTCGTGTCCCCTCCCCTCCGCTAGCTTTAGTGGCAGGTATGAGGTTAAAAGCCAAGAGACACCTCGCTTGGCAGCATTAGCGACGCCTGTCCTTACACAAGGGAGGGAAGAGAAGAAAGGTAAGGTAGGGTAACCCCTGACAGCGAGTGGACAACTGGACTCTGCTGAAGGGAAGATCAGAAAAAGGAAAAAAAAAAAAGAGAAAAGGGGAGAGAGGGGCAAAGACGAGTTAAGAGGACTGAAAGAAGTGGGTGACAGGAGGAGGGAGAGGTGGCAGAAGGATGACTATCCCAAAGGGTCAAGGTGTCCTCCCACTAGTTAGCGTCAAACATCACACAGACTGAATGCTCAACACCTGATTAATGAAGAGGGCTAATTTTTCCTGAGCCACATACAGACACGTGAGCATGAAAACATGGAGGTGCTGTGGCTCTCATGACCAGGTGGCCCAGAGGTCTCTGTGGGGACCACAGCCCCGACAAGCACGTCCTGAACTCGACAGAGTAAGTTCCTCATCCTGGCGCTGCTGTTATGGCCACAGTAGGTGACAGTGGGCAAACAACCTTCCCGTGGGTCAGCCTCCCTGTTTGTACACTGGTGACAAAGTGCTGTATGAAAGGGGACAGGTATCCACGTTGCAGAAATGAAAGGTGGTGTGTACTCTACCAGAGATCAGGCTTTGAGTCCAAACACCTAAACAGTTTCTGAGTCCTCCACAAACCTTTGCTACACAGCATACTTCTCCATCCACTAAAAGCCAACCAGAGAGACAACAAGGTCAATGCTGCAGGTCGTAAGGAGAAAAACCAGGAGCTGGGATGATCTTGCACCTCCTTGTGCCCAGTTCTTTCATGCTATGGACATGAAATTCAACTCAACTCAACCCATAACGTGCTAAAACTCTAATAACCGCAAAGTTTGGCAGAATATGCACAGAGTTTTCCTCACCTTTGTGCCAGCCCCAAGACAAGGGGTTTGATCACACGTGAACTGCAAAGTCAGAGCCTGGCACCTGCTCTGGAGGAAGCTGGACCACTGGCACGGCAAACAACCGAGGCCAAAACGAAGGATTGGAAACTGGTCGGTACTCTTTGGAAAACTCTGTGCTTCTGCAAAGGAAAGCTCGTATGACCTTCTCCTCTTAGCTTCATTTTGAAACAGGCCCCTCGATTTTTAAAATAGTTCCACTCTGAGCACAAATCTTATTACGAAGCCTATGCCTTCTGCCGACAGTGCTGTAACTAATTTAGAAACCTAATACAATCGTATGTCTGTATGAAATAAATGCTCGCATTCCTGACACACATACACCATATATATCACACTCGTGGGATCCATTTAAATGAAAAATTTTGTACTGGTCACAACTAAGTTTTTTATTATAAAGATAGTAAAGTTACTCCTGCATCTAGTACAGAAGTGAGGGTTTTCTGTTCACCGTGGGCCTCTTAATCTATAGGAGATAACTTTCCAAACATTGTGCTAGTGATAAAGGTTTTTCAGCCCAGTTATTATTGCAGGCAGTACTTTTCGTAACACCACAAGGACGGATAACACATTGAAAAGCTATCGTTTGGACGGGCTGCAGTGATTTCCAGTAGTGATGCAGAGGGACTGCTGGTTGTTGAATCTAATGGAGAACATGGACTAATGTCTAACGGAGAACATGGAGAACATCAGTTTTAGCCAGCTCTGTTGTTGTCAGAAGGGCTCCTGAAGGGACTAGAGTAATAAGTGAGATAAGTGTTTCCACTCAAATGACCTCTTCTTCAGGGAACTTCTCCTAATCTGTTTCTGATGCTGGAGTGGACTGCGTGGCTATGTGTACAGTCATAAATAAAACACGCCAGGACCGCTCCCTGGCCTGGAGAGTGGTGTGTCACGCTCACGTCCATCCAGCTAAACCTTCCCACTCAATCCTGATATTCCTATCTGTAGGACTCCTGTGCCCAGCCCCTTGTGCTGCCTCATCTCTGCCCTGGGCTGCGGCTCAGGTCATGGGCATCGGCCAAAACCATGCCGTGGGGCACGCCAGCAACTCAACAGCAGAGATAACTGTGTGGGACTACTCAAACTCACGCTCTGCTCCTAGTTTACAGAGATGTTGATTAACACAGCAAGAACTAGAACAGACTCCTTAACAGCTTTTGACGGGTGGCATGAGTTTCACCATCCCAGAGGGTGCAAGATCCCTCTCAAATGAGGTTGACTCTGCTATTTTCTCTTGAGCATGGACAGGTAAGGAAATAAGAAAAAGGAAACCTTTTCCCTTTTTCCTTCCTGTTTCCAGGAAGGACAGCTGTGCCATATTATATTTTATCACTGTCTGTATGGTATGTTGAAGCACAGCCTTAAAGTAAGTCATGCTCCAGCTTCCTTCCAGAGGCCAGATGAGTCATTTCAGCTATAGATGCGAGGTGGTAAGATCAGGTCTTTACTGTGATCTGGATTCCATTACAACAAAGAGGAGTTTATCCTCATCTACCTCAGTGAGAGCCCAGTGAACTTTCAGAGACCTGTGCGTGAGTTCAAAGTGTTTCAAATATTTGCAGAAAGCTCAGATGGCTTAGAGAGAAAAGGGGTTCCTGGTCAAGACATTAGCATTCTTGCATCATAAAGAGAAAACAACATCAATTCTAGAAATCTTATCAGAAATGAAAGGGAGCAGCTGGCATACATTCATTTTTCCTTATTTACACACATTTTCCCTAGTGTTCAACTTCATTTTATAACCGATACAAAAAGAAATAAATTTTCTTCCCAGAAAATTAGATCTAAGATAAAGTTTGCTTTTGTAAAGAAGGGAAGTAGGACTACATCAGAGCTGCACAGGAGTAAAGGCGGTGGAGTGATTCAACAGCCAGACTGCCTCTGACACGTCAACCTCGGTGACAACAAGGTGGGATTTTTTGTCTTTTAAATAAACTGCTAGGAAACAGCTATGAGTTAAGACTTTAAAAAGTGCAATGGCAACATGCTCATCAGTGAACAAGTCTACTCCCTTCCCTTAATATTAGTGATAAACGAGGTACAGATGATGCTGTATGTGGTGATGCTCTCCATCACAACAAGAGATTACTTGCCGAATAAACACTTGAGAGGATTTTGGCAAACTAAGCTATTTTGGGAGCAGCTGAATATAGTCATCCTGCCAGAAGTATTCTCTTCCTTTTCAGTTATTTTCTATACTATATTTACACACCTAAAGAATCGTTGTCTTTATTAAAACCCAATTTAAAGTTGTAGAGTCATCTTTGCATTTTTTTTAATTCTAAATGAAACACTAGCAAACTATGAACAATTATCACCCCCTAAGAATAACAACCTATGTTTGCGTCTTCAAAAAGAACAAGCATATAAGGTTTAAAAATAGTCAGGTAGCAGCATATTTTTCTTCTTTCTTTTTAGCAAAACATAGAGAAAAACCACAAAACGGGTAATGCTTACGATAGCAGTATTTCTGCTCCTTTGATAAATGAAAAGATAAAAATGAAGCTTCTGTTGTCCTATGCAGTACTAACGTCTGGTAATATCCATCATAAAGATAATACCATTTATGATGCCTTTGTAAACCATTTAAAATCTTGTTTTTCCCTTATGCGTACATACGCACAAAACAGATAAGCAACAGTAAATTACTAAAGCTTCATGAAATTACGCACTAAGGTTGTCTTAATTAGATTTAACACCCTGACCAACACAAAATCATCTGTTTGTCGAATACTATTCTCCTTAGCGCTAACCATGAAAAACACCCACCAAAATGTGCTGGGTGTTGCTGTAAAATCTGAAACGGGACTCTTTTGATGTTTTAAAGTTGTGAATATGAAAAAAAAAAAAAAAACAAACCACCTTTCTGGGAAAGCAGGAGTTCAAACACAAAGGAAGTGACTGCAAAGTAAGAGGTTATTGCCTATCTGCTGACTGACAGCAGCCCTGTCTCCGGGCACGCACTTAAGCCACAGTCGATGCGAGGTCTTTTGACTTAGCCAGGAGTAGTGCATCGATTTTCATGAATGAATTAAAGCTGAAAACACGTGGAACACTTACTCATCTTAAGCTCAGGCAAACTTGGGAGTTTACGGCGATAGCAGGCCGTCGTTAAATTACACGTTTGATAAATAAAAAATGAGGAAAGACACAACTCAAAGCAAAGGTACTTTGTGAAAAATAACTTACGTAAGAAAAAAAATACATCAGGCTATGGCTCTTTCTGGAGAGGCAGGCTTAGTGACAGAGCACGGGACCGAAACAACCGAGGAACCCTTCTGGGAATAAGGAAGTTCCCTTTGTTCAAGGGCAGAGGCTAAAGCAGGGGAAGACAGGTCTATTACTGGGAAAATCATGGAATAAGCACAAAGAGACTGGAGGTGCTTACTAATCATCAAATAATTAGAGAAAAAGAACATATAATTATCTACTACAAATTTAAATATGTGAGAAGAGATATTTTTGACTACCTATAAAGGAAAAAACTTGTGGTTTTGGGGGAATCACACCAATTTCCAATGCTTGGTATGTTAGCAAGGCACTGGCCAGTATGCCTGAGAAAAAAAGAGCAAATGTTTGCACACCCATGACACGGTTTCTGGCAGACTTTCCCTCCCTCAGACAGCCATACGGGCTGCCTTCTCTGACTCAGCATACTCACCAGAGAATACAACAGAACTGAGACAGATCTAAAGTGGCACCTCCCAAATGTAGCTCATCCACGGGCAAACAACACCAAGACAGACGTGGTAGGGTAAAGCTCAACAATTTGATGATTAAGGGCCTGGAGCATCTCTCTTATGAGGAAAGGCTGTGGGACTTGGGTCTAGAGAAGAGAAGACTGAGGGGGAATATGATCAATGTTTATAAATTCTTAAAGGGTGGGTGTCAAGAGGAAGGGGCCAGTCTTTTTTCAGTGGTGCCCAGTGACAGGACAAGAGGAAATGGGCACAAACTTGAACATAAGAAGTTCTACCTAAACATAAGGAGGAACTTCTTCACTTTGAGGGTGGCAGAGCACTGGAACAGGCTGCCCCGGGTAGTGGTGGAGTCTCCTCTCTGGAGACATTCAAAAGTCACCTGGACAAGTTCCTGTGCAACCTGCTCTAGGTGGACCTGCTTTGGCAGGGGGTTTGGACTAGATGATCTCCAGAGGTCCTCTCCAACCCCATGTGATTCTGTGAAATGAAAAACAATCTTCTGTGCTGTGGATATAACAAAATCTGGCAGCCTGCTAGCATGGCAGGAGGCTTGGGAAGATCTCAGTTGGACTGAAGCTCGCCCTGGCCCACCTGTCTCAGATGGCAAGGACAGGTCAGGAAGTCTTTGGACTGGTGAACCAAGTCTGGGGTTTTGCCCAGCTAAACATATCCACAGCCAACGCCTCAGAGCACTGTGAGGAAACATCCAATGGAACAAAATTCACACATTAATGAAGTGTTTTAGTAACTGAAAGAGTTTGTTCTCTCACATGAGCCTGAAATATCAGGACCCTAAATATGCAACCAGGTTGTCTGCTCAGACTGATGATGGTGCTGGAACAAACATCTCCAAATGGTGTGTTCAGACCTGGAGATGAGCAGCTTACAGACTGTAGGAGCTAAGAGAAGACTGTTGTGCCACTGCTTATGGGGGGACACGGCTACCAGGTCACAAATTACCTATTGTCACTGGCAAAGAATGGCATGGTACCTCCCTAAGCTGCTACTTAAAATATATATTAAAAAGGACACAAGGAGAGAGACTCAGATACTGGAAAAAATCTAAGCAGCCAAAAATTTTACACAAGTCTAAACAAATAACAGCAATGAAGAAACTGGGGAAGGTGTAACCCACGTACCAGAACACAACCCAAGTAAACCAAGTGAAACCATGTGGGTGGCAGAAGAAAACCAGCCTCTAGAGCAAGCAGGCACAAGATTTCTTTACATCCAAGATAATGTACTTTCCTCAGCTCTTATTCTCACTTTCCAGAAGCCAGCCTTACTAATAGATGCCCAGCTGGACAGGTGACAGCAAATATGAAATCTACGTTTGTCATACATGGAACATCAGACTTAGTGATATACACTACAGTGAGACGGGCTGGTGAGCATGAGTAGATCAGTTTGCAGTGTGAACCTCATTTAGATGATGCAAATACTATTTCTCAATATTTCTCTCCAGTTAATTGCCAAAAAAAGAGTAATATTCAAATAAATAAAACACCTTCACAAACAGATGGCAAACAAGATTCTGATCCAAATTTAGCACAGCTAAGTTGCAGCACTGCACCAATACAGTATCTCTGGACGGGCTCTGGTAGGAACCTGTTAGATGTCTCCCAAGCAGCAGCACTGACAGGGCTAATACTTAGGTATTGCATACACCAGATCTTTGCTAATATCCTTGGTACCAAGTAAACACTTCTGCTGACAAGCAACTTGGGCAACTGAAGGGTAGCAGCATAAAAAAATAGTACTGAGACCACTGACACAGAAGAAATGAAAAGACTTATTCTTTAGCCTCTAACAAGAAGGCTAATAATCTTCTCGATATTAAGATTTTTGCTCATATAAAAAGCTAAAAAAGGATTTTGAAATCCTCATTTATTTAACAATCATTTTTTTTAAAAAGTCCCAAAGAGCTTTTAGAAGAAAGTTCTTTATCGTTTCCTTGATTACCATGAAAAAAAATTATCTAATTTCTACATTGAGCTCTTTCTTCGGCCCACATAAAACATTGTCATCTTCTCCAAGTCCCTCAGGGTGCCACTAAAAACATCCAAAGTTCTCTAGGCCAGAGTAAGAGTGACATGGTCCCTTTAGTATCTGGACATTTTCATGCTGGCATCTGCTAATATCTGCAGAACCACCACCACATTTCTTCACACCCATTCAACAAAGGATGTTTCTCTCCTTATGTGAAAAAGAGCAGTCACGAAAAACATCACCTTCACAAAATTGGGGCCTCCTGCAAAGATCACTGTGGTATTTCTCCCTTTCACAAAAGGATCTACGTTCTGTTTAAGAGAAAGCACTGGATTGGTTTTATTTATTTTTTTTTAAAGTATTTTCTTATTATGCTTTAATATCTAGCTTACAGTCTCCTCACTGTTTATTTGTCTGACTGCTTCTCTTCACAATGTGAATAGCTTTGGGGAAGATGGAAACTAATGACCTAGCTAAGGTTTTAACCCAGACCCCCCAGTGTTTTACCAGCTGTGCTATTAGGTTAACTGGCTGAATCTCTTCTGCCTCTCTCTCTGATATTACAAAACCTAGCCTATGTATAGCATGCAATAATGTTTAAATTTTTTCCCACCCCTAAACGTCCCTCTGCTACTGCCTAGCCTTGAAATTCATATAATCTATCATTGATAAATTAGAATCTGGGGAAGGATCAGACAGATTACCCAGATGGTAGCTGAGGAAGAAATATCCAACCTTTCCTAATGCAAACCTTGCGTAATGCTCTCTGATGTAAATTATAAGTGCTGAGGGCAGGGAAGGAAAGACATTTGTGGACATGCTGATGCACAGACAAAACAAAAAAACATTGCTCATCCACCATCTTACACATAATTTGTTACTGTGACATGCCTTACGCAAGATGCTTTTACTACGGTGCTCGGAAAATTGGGGTAACGGTGAATTGCAGTACAAAAGCATCCCACTACGCCCTCCCAAACGCCCCCGAAGCAAATCCTCAATTTCAGCAGGTAGCTTGGGCTGCTGGAATTAATTTAAGCAGCAACATGAAAAACCTGAGGAGTCCGTCTGCTTTACACAATCAACATTTGTCTAAGTTTCCCTAATACCATGCATACTTATGAAAATCACGGAGGAGAGCAAAGAAGGAGAGGCATTTTTCAACGCGTAATGTGCAAGGCCTGCAGGCTTAATGGTCTAAATTTCAGGTTTGAAAAATTTACCCTCCCTGGAGATTCCTGTTCAAAGCTTCCATGGATCAACTCAGATCTTCCTTTTCATGAAGTAAATATATTGAATACCACGAGATATATATGGATTTTGTGGACAAGACTAAAATACACACGACATGCCTTTTCTGTCTTGCACACATGTAAAATAAATCATAGTGTTTTTTCAAAAATACAGAATCAGCGTGTTGTCCTCAGTCCCAAAATGCCTTCATCTCAGTCTTATTTTACCACGAGCTGTGATTTGACTGATTCTTCCTTTCCTTGATTTGCAGTTGTCCCCTGACAAGTGTTTATTCTGCAGCCTTTTGGAATCCTTTGGGACGGAAAGACCTACCCAGCGTTAGCTATTAATATACACATTATATAGATTTCAGCTCGCTGCCCTATATATTATGAAGACATAAAGGGTCTTAGATCAGAAGTTCTTTATTTTTAGAGAAGCTCCATAAAAAGGTTAACTTAAGTACCGAGGGGGAGCTGAGCGTCCTGGAAACGATGGTGCTGTCGAACAGGCAGAGCACAGGCGGCTCCCAGTTTACAGGTCACCATGGGAAGCTGTCCCAGGGACAGGGATCGTACCCAGTAACCTCACCTCAAGCCTGGTGACAGGAACATTGACTGTCACTTTGTCAAGTTCTTCATCACTGACTGCTTGTGGCTTATCTCGCTCCCTGAGCCCAGAGGCAGGGAATCTGATGGCTGCCTAATGAAGTCAGTGGAAACTTTTCTATTGAGAAGTCTCTCTGCTAGCAACTATATAAACTCTCTCGGAATAATTTAATTCTGCTCCCTAATCTCAAAAAGAGAATCCCCAATTTAGTTTAAAAAATGAAATAAAGATTCATCCCGGAGTATAACAAGATTTAGCATCAGCAAGAAGAAAGCAATGACCAGCTGCTAGTATACAAAATTTACTTGGGAGACCTGATTCCGGGTTTTGATTGTACAGATATTATTATCTACTTCAAATCCTACTTCTGCAGTTTTGCTCTCTCCCAGCGTGACTTATCACATGTAAATCATTCCCTTTCCTCCGTTCTTCTTGCAGATGGCCAATACTGCTCTATATTCAGCGTAGGCCACAATTAATCAGATCAACCTAAAGCTAAGACTGGCTGGTACATGTTAGAATTCCAAGTACAGCCTGAAACCAGCATCTTGAAATGGCAACTGATTTCTTTAAGAATTAAACCAGGTTTGGCAGAGTAACATCATTTCTAATTCTTTCGGGCAAGAAAAGCAGATCTTCCTGCAATGCTTGAGAGACAAACAGACCCAAAACTATTTGTTCCCACAGCTCAGAGTGAAAACCAGCGACTTCTTACTAATCAAAGTTGACACATTGTAAGCTTTTTTTGTTGTGCATTGCTACAGGATGTAGTGCAACACAAACAGGTACAAAAATGGGGGTGTTGGGTGCTGTTGCAATTAAAATAGCAAAGAAAAATAGCGCATATACATTTAAAAACCCTGCTCATCACACCAACGCTACCTTTCAGTGCTCTACACATCCACTTTTCCAATCAAATTAAAAACGCACTGGTAAAGAAAATGATAGACTGATCCTTTTTAAAGACTCTTGATAAATTTAGCACTCACTAAATTGAGAAAGGAGCGTAACGTTTTTGAGTCGCCAAAGAAGTTTGGTGCGCGGCTCTGCCTTCACATCCAGATCAGCTCTGTACGTTCCTGTGCATCGCGCTCCTATTTCATCACATCACTTGAGATGAAGAAGAGATGCTTTACAGAGACAGCCTTGCAGTGAAACAACTCCTTGTAAAGAAAGACACGTGATGGTTTCAACTAAAACCTGCCTTTCCTCCCTGTGCCACGCACTTTTCTGGCTGGGTTGAGGGCAGAATTCCTCCGACCCCAGTTTTCTTTGCCTGAAGATGTCCCCCCAGCCCGGCAGGGTGTTCCTGCGTACCCGCTGGAGCCCCGGTGCTCCGTGCTGACCCAGGTGGAGATGGTTAGGTGCACTGTGCAGGAGAGGCACTCACACATACCTGTGGCTTTGCACTCAGAGCATGTCTCAAGCACCTTTCTTTAAGAGCCTGAAACACTTCAGTCTACATCAAGTAAACTTATTACCAAGTCTGATTTAACCTTAAGTGGTGTCATCGTTAACACGGCAAGCAGAAGAATTTTAATGACAAGAATCATTTTATTCTCTAGCTCCTCAGTGCTCTGAATAGATCCCAAATCCCCAAATGAGAGCAAAAAAACATATTCTAAGGGAAAAAGTCTTTTTAAGATCTAAAAGCAATCTACCGTATTTTTTTTTTTGCAATAAGAATTCTTTGATCTATTTTCTACCTTCTGTTTTCTTTTTTTAAGAAGAAAATAGATTTCAGGGAAAAGAATCTCCACCATTAAATGTCAGTATTAAGCCATAAATCTGATCAGGAATTGTAAGTGCAAAACACCAGATTGGTATTCTGTGTCTTCCACCCAAGCAAAAACATTTATATTTTGTTAGAACAAAATACATGACAGTGGAATTTATGTTATGACTGTGTACAAATAAGCATGCCCAGAAAACAGTTGAAGGGGAGAAAAAGACCTATATGAAATCTAATGGGCAAATTAGGAAATTGTAGTTACAGGAATTCAGTTGCTACTTAGTGTTTATAGGGAAGCACAAAGAGAACATCAAAATGCCTGATCACATCCCATCTGTTACTACCTCTTGCTGGATAACGTCTTGGCTGCCTAAAAAGCTATTTAAATTTACTACTTTGCAGCTACTGATAAATATCACTTCTGCAAAGATCTAATACTAAATAAGGACTAGATCTGAGGATAAAGCTTACAAGCAGTTGTGTCAAAAAGAACCAAATTTTGCTTAGTGTAACACCTGTATCCTACAAGCCTGCAGTTTCTTACTCTCTGTCTGTGATATGTTTTTATTAGAGCACACAACTGTACAACAATCCTCAAAAGCTGGATCATGTCAACAACAGGAAGAAATAAAGCTAGAACGGGAAGAATGACAAAAAAAAGACAAGGTACTGGGAGGAGGTGACGGAGAAGAGGAAGGCTACTATTCAACAATTTTGGAGGTGCTTACTCCAGGCACTTTCCACATAGATCTGACAGGCACAGAATGGTGCCATGAAACTGCCTCCAGCAATGGAATACATTTTCCAGCACATCACAGCAGCTGCAATGGCATCAATTCTGCTTGCAATCCATGTCCAAACAGAAAAGTTCTCAGTGGTCCTATTTCAGCATATCTCAAGGACTAATTAAATCCTCATTACTATCTTGTAATTATTCCAGTGCTCTGGGATTTCACTGAGCAAGTCCCCAATGGTGCATTAGATGAAAAGGGTTAAATAACCTGTGTTGATTTTGAGACTCCAGATCTATTTCAGACCTTTAGCATATCATCAGCATCATCATGAATATTTAACTACGTACCGCTGTGAAAATTATAAGGAGAAAACAATTAAAGATTTTTTAAAAATTAATTCTGACCCATATACATTTGCACTAATAAATAAGGCTTCTTTAAGTATCCCCATTATGAGAGTGCTTGCTAGAGTAATAACATGAAGTCATTAACTGTTTCCATTAAATTCAATGGTTTTCAGGAGCTCCCAATTCACTATTTTAATATAAGACTGAAACCTGACATGTACGTATCCAACTGGAAGAGCATGAAAAAATACCACTTTAAAGTTGGTAAGTTTTCTAAGCTTTTTCAAAATTAGGTAAGGAACTATTCATTTCTGCAAGGGTAAAAGTGCCTATTTCATCGTTATCGTGACACATATTCTCCCATTGGCATTTGCATAGGTGAGTATTCGTATATGCAGACAGACATCACCCTTTGGTTACAAAAGTAAGAGTGGGAGTACAAGCTGATGGCCAGGATGGGAGGCTGCTTTTTTACACTGACACTTCAGGAATCTGACTTAGGGGGTAGGTTTGGATATGCTGGGCTTCTATTTGTTCCATACAAGTAACTTCTAACCCACTGAGCAGTTCTGCCTAAGCGTCTCCCCAAAAGTGCAGCTTCCAAGCCCCAAACAGGTGATATAAGTAGGTACAGCTGAATAGAAGGAACTCAAGCGACTGTGCACCTTAATTATTTGCTAAATGGTTATGATGGCTGCGGTACCACTGCTGCCCTGCCTCTGGGGGCTGATGTAACTAAAGTTTTTTAAAATGCTTTGACTTCAATAAATACGAAAAACCAAAATCCTACTTTCGATCATAGTAAAGAAAAGTCTGGAGTAGCTGTATCAGGATCAAAGAGCAAAATGTGCATCCCTCTTCCCCTCAAAAGCATAGCGAGTTGAAGCTTAATTAGTCATTACTACGTTTTCAGGTGGTATCCCCAAGTAACGGTAATTGCTGGGATTCAGGAGCAGTCAAATGCACGCGTAGGTGAGCGGGCATGGCTACTCCTGCTTCTCCAAGAGACTTCTGACCCCAGTCCTGCACCGCCTGCTTCCTCTGTCTCCAGCTCTGACAGTCCATTAGGGTGTGTTGGACTTTACTTCAAGCCCTGCTTTCAAAGACAGGGGAGCTGTGCAATTTCTTCTTGCCTAGGTAGGCAACGTGTGGTGGTAGAACTGAAAAAGTTTCATCGATTGGGCATCAAACAACAGGGGCCAGACCCAGGTCCAAATGTCCTACAGCTTGAGCAGGACATGAAAACTCCTCAAATTATTTTTTAAAAAGTAAGCTTTTTTTATGCTTATTGCAAAAAGTATGGAATAATCTATAGAAAAAGCAAGGAGAAGAGCACACAAAAATCCAGTCCCCCAAGAAATTCTTATTACTGTACATAAGCATATACGTTACCAGTCCCCTACTTCCACACGCAGAATCTATATGTAAAAATATGCTCATTGCTTCATGCTGCACTGTATGACTGGGGATGTATAGTCTTAGGCAGGCAAACATAAAAATCCCAGCTGGGTGCTGAGTAACCATGGAAAGTAGGGTAAAATATAATCAAACACTTTCATACTAAAATAAATAGGTGTAAACTTAATGGTTCAAGGTAGTGGCTTAGCATCCAGAAGTGCTAGAGCTCAGACTCCACCTGTCAATCAAGCTTCACAATATCTCATAAATAACATCTTTTTCAAGTATTGAGAACAGAGGATTCTGCTCAAGAAACGATTAGTAGTCTTTTGTTCATTCAATTTTCTCTCTAAACAAGGAAAGAAATATTATATGAAGTGCTAAACCAAACAACATTACCTTATCCTACGGAGGGTTCTGGGTTTTTTGTTCTAATTTTCTTTTCTTTTTTTTTTCTTTCTTTTCTTTTTTGAGGGGAAGTGTATCAGTAAGCCAAGAGTTTAAATTACTGTAACAGATGCCTATGGATCAGGTGTCCTTAGCAGCAACGATTTTCTGCTCAGGTTTTTATCAGTAAATGACAAGCACCTTCCCTTTGAGTTCCCATCGCTCCCCCTCTTCCCTTTCTTCAAGTTCAGTGGAAACCAGTTCAAGCAAGCAAAGGAATCAACTAATGTAACAGCCTTTTTAAAAGGTGAAGTTTTCCATTTCAAAGGAGCCTCTAATCAATGACAGGGCGCAAAAGGGAACGCACGCGTGTTTATGCGCGTACGGCACAGACTTTAGAGAAGCTTTGGGGAACATGTTCTTCAAAATCAATATGACCTAGCCAGTTACAAATTTCATATCTGCTGCATGAAACAAATGGACTTCTTGTACGAGCTGGGTCACGAGGATCACGCACATTCCATCGGATTTTGCATAGGAAGAGTGCAAAAATCGCAACATTCCCAAACACATTTTCTCAAAGAACATAACCCCAATTCTCACCCCCCCGCACAGAGAAAAAACCCAACTAAGTCAATCTGTACATTTTATTTCTCTCACTGCTATTTGCTTGTCTGACTTCCCAGTTATGACAGCTGTCTTTTCTGTTTTACTTTTCAATACCCCTCTGATCCTACGATGACCCCCGTTTTTGTTCTACAGCAGCAAAGGAGAGGTTCAATCCCTCCAGCTCTGCTTCATTCATCCCCCAAAGCCTGGGGAGGAACACACACCACAGAAAGAACTATTACTGGGCAGCATTTACATTTTATGCTGAGACCCAGTTGTGCCATGAAATGCACACATCTTTCTGAAATATCTGGGTCTTCGAAGCCTCAGTCTGATCCATTCCTGCTGCCTTGTGACACTCCCACAAAACATCATGGATTTGTACTGGGCACAAATAAGGCCATCCTTTTCTTACCAAACATGTATATTATTCTAAAAAAAAAAATTAAAGGGGAAATTAAGTCCCTGCACTAACAACTGTGTATAAAGAACG
The DNA here is from genome assembly GCA_033628505.1 of Tringa tobata. Lineage (NCBI taxonomy): Eukaryota > Metazoa > Chordata > Aves > Charadriiformes > Scolopacidae > Tringa > Tringa tobata. The sequence continues at coordinate 2,645,532 of JAHREE010000095.1, read as the reverse complement.
ACTGAAAAGAAAACAAACTAGTTGAGTGTGGAATTCTGTATTTCATGTTCTCATTAATCAGCATTCCTGAAGGAGGGAACATCCAACACAGAAAAATAGCAAAAATCAAGACTCTTTCCTCTTCTTTTTGAGTCCTCTTAGTTTCTCCTGGATGCTATCCCAGAAATTTGTCATTCTGTGAGTTCAACTTGTTTCACTGTGAGAAAACTTCTAGTATTTATGGTATCCCCATATGGTGCTACTTGGAATATTCCTGGTAGCAAGACATTTTAGGAGGGGCATTTCATAAATAACTCCATGTTTATCACAGTTATCATGTGTCTGTTTTGCAAGCTTCTCACTGGCACACGTTAACCACTGCCTGGACAGGATGCCCAGTTTACAGCAGTTGATGGTGTGTATGGCCAGGCAACAAAGCTGTGACAACTATCTTTCAGGAGCTAGGGAGGAAGGAGGCAAAAAGGAAAAGGGCCTAAAGTTTATAAATGGCAACATTAAGAAAAAAAACCCAAAACCACTCTGTTTATTTTTGGGAGCACTTGCCAGGAAGCACCCTTTTTAGAACAGTGCTGTTGCCTGCAAGGTTTTCCCTTGCAAGACTTCCAAATCTTTGAACCATTTCACCTAAACAGTTATTTTCCCTTTAAGGATATTTTTATTTCTAGAACTGGCTAGAGGACTAGCTATTGTATCCACGGAAAGACATCAGAGATGAGAATTTTAAGAACAGTAGCAAAACTGCAGTGCTTGCAGCTAGTACTATTTCTATACATCTTAATTCCAAGAGAGACAAGGAAAAGTTGAATTCTCTAGGATATGAATCAAGTATTTACAGCAAACTGCCTTTATACTCTGGGCATTCACTGTATTTTCAGAAAGCCTTGTTTCCAATTATATTTTGGTAAAACCTGCTATTCAGTTGTTCTTTCCCCAGAGAAAGAACCCCTCCCCCTGCCCCCCAAGCCTTTTTACGATGAGGACTGTCATCATTTGCCCTGAGAAAAAGAAAAGAAATACCAGGAAATCTCCCATTGCTCACGTGTGACTTAAAACCAAGGCTACATTTGGCACCAACTAAAAAAGCCCCAACACCTAACAAACCTCGGTCCTGTGGCATTGGTGACTGGCTCAAGGCAGGGTGGGAGCTGGATTCTGACTGGCTGCCAGGAGGCTGCGGTGGCATCTGACTGCCTGTAACACACAGAGAAAAAAAAAAAGGGAAAATAGACTTGCTTTTAACATTACAATGCACAAAACCAAGCCTTACCGCATTTTTCAACCACTCAACAGCAAAGCAAGTACCGGTTGTATAAGGTAAACACCGAGCTCAACAGGTCTAGAGTTTTTTCATTTTTTTTTTTTTTTCCTTCTTTTTCCTTTTTTTTTCTCTTTTTAAAAACCCACGGAGGAAACATGCATAAACATATTTAGCAACAGGCATGGCGAAATGTTCGCTTTCGTATTGAGGGAGTTCCCAACCTCACCGACACGATCCAATTTATAGCTGCAAATCTCCTGACACGTATTTCTGTTGGAGAGTTTAACAAAATCCAACTCTGCTGAACAATAGGGCTCATCCTGCCGAGCTTAAACTGGCCTCCAGCCAGGCAGACGTGGACTGCTGCCAACAATATTACCAACGAAAAATTCAGTCAATACAAAAATGACTAACAACAACAGTTTAGAAAGTATTTCAATGAATCAGTGGTTTTAATGTTATTTGAATGTCCACACAGAATATGGGAATAAAGAAGAGTATGTAGGCGCACGTGGTGAAACTGAAGCACGTTTGAAAGACATCAGGCAGAAAGGGTGTATCTTATTATTCAGATAAAGGCAAAGGGAAGATATTTGCTTATTAAAATATCCCTCCAGAACAGACAGACACATTTTTATAGCCTCCTTCAAAAGATACCCACGTGGTTTATCCACCCGGAGAAGAACGGTGCTCACAGTGCTGTCTGCCAGGCTCAGGACACGAAATCTTCCCTTTTGCTATTAGTGCAAGGTAAAGCAGGTGCTGATTGCGTTGCTGTGAGTCACTCCTCTGGGTCACCACTCAACAGCACGTCAAGCCAGGGAGGTCCACGCTGCCACGACACCCCGACGGGCTCGTGCCCAAGAGTCAACCTGCCAGAGCCCCAGACTTGGATGTCCCCTGGGACTCCTCTCTGCTGCTGGTCTCTTGACAGCCCAAGCAGCTTGAAGACCACCTCAGGTTAGGCAGCGAATATATACTTTAAGCATTTAGACTCCGTAGTGATGAGCGCGGTATAAATAGCAGCAGACAGATTTATACCCTTCATTCTCAGGAACTGCTCGGATTGTTTTCCATTTGAAAGAAATGGAAAGAATAAAAAAAAAAAAAACACAACACAGGCAATAGATTTGTGCCTGCTGAGACTCATTTCCTCCTGCTCAGCGGCCGCCCCTCCGCAGCGGCAGGAACGAGAATCCCGTGGCTGGTCCTGGCGCCGGGAGCCCGGCTAACGGGGTGGTGAGGCACTGGAAGAGGTTGCCCAGAGAAGTTGTGGCTGCCCCATCCCTGGAGGGGTTCAAGGCCAGGCTGGATGGGGCTTTGAGCAACCTGGTCTGGTGGGAGGTGTCCCTGCCCATGGTCTTTAAGGTCCCTTCCAACTCTAAGCATTCTATGATATGCAGGAAAACAAACGTGTCTGCTCTGCCCCATCCACTTCCCAACCCCAAAGCAACTGGCTCTCGGCACTGTCTCTAAAGAAAGGCCAGATTGATAAAGAACAAAAAGAAAACCCATCAAATGTAGAGCGTAACCACTGCCTAGCTATTCAGATGAGGTGCATTTGCACTAAAAAAACGACAGCCAACATTACCGGGAGCAGCTGTGACAACTGTCTCAGAGATGCAAATGCTGGACCAGAGGCAGAATTGCTCCTCCAAAAGACCAAACATGCCACTCAGCGCCGGAGGCTTTGGGATCCACGGCCCATTCATGAACTCCGAGGCATATGACAATAATATTCCGGCTTATGTTTTGATGTCACTCAAGAGCGGGCTGCGGAGACGGTAAGTGCCTGCATTATAATGAACGCTTTCTGCTTGACAGGAAGGATTCAGTGACTCAAGATTGTAAACAAACAGCAATTCCATGTTAACACGGGGCACTGCCACTTCCACTGTGTACGCCCGAGGCACCGCTATCAGAACACTTCGAGTAGATCTGAACCATCGAAGATTTTTATAAATACTTGGGGAAAAGAAAAAAATAATAAAGGCAGGGGTAGTCCTGACTGCACCACCCAGCTCCCAGTGGGACACCCCTCTAGGTGGAGGCTCGGCAAACTCTGAGAGATATTAATAGTGCGTGGAAGATTTATGCTCGACAACATAATTTTGAATGCGTTTATACAAGGTCTTTAATTTTTTTCACATCGATAATAACTTCAGTTATCTGGCAGGAGCCTTATCCTGCACAGGCAGATGTGCAAGCACGGACCGGGAGTCAAAGCCTAGAACAGTGCGTGTACGACACGTACAGAGAAATCATTTTCATCTGCATCCTTAGGGAATACAGGCTCGGAAGCTTTTCAGATTCACTGAAATTATTAGCCTCTGCAAACATTAACGCTATTTTATTAGTTCACTTTTTAAAGTTTACTTCTAGTCCTTTTCTCTATTGAAAAAAAAAAAGTAAAGCAAAATTTGTATTTCACAAAGGAAAACAATTTTGTAAACAAGCCCAATGCTACACGTATTCAAAGAAGTAACAAACTTGCAAGAGAAGTAGCCATTATGCTAATTATCAGTGGGTGCTACAAAGTATCCAGGTGCTGGACATGAAAGTATCACACCAAAATGTTTTCAGTCAAGCTGCCATTTTATCCTCAGAAGTGATCTGAAATGTAAAGAAGAGGTTAAGCACCCAAATACCTTTGAAGACTTGAACTGAACTCTTAATTTGGGTATCTAACTCTTATTGATTGGGAGCTGATGACAGGACTTTACAAACCTTTGAAGATCCTGTCTGTCATGCTTTTTAAGTTTCGTTGTCATGAAAAGAAATGACCTTAAAGATCTTCCATTTCTTTCCTTTAAATGATATTAATCCTTCTCTCTTTCAACCACTTTCAACCACTATCGTAGCTGGGATTCTTGGAAGACGCTTTAAATAATACATGAACAGACTTTTGTATTTTCCTTGGGAAGGAAAACTCCCACAAAAGAAAAACAACCTCTTTTCTTTTTAAACATAAATTCTACAGCTATTTAAGAGAAGGAAATCCTCAACATATTTTTTTTCACTGACAGACTACTGCCTCCTTTGACCCAATGACACACAAATGGAACTTTAAGCAGGGATGACCATTTCTCATATTTTGTATATTATTGTTGCCGCACTGGCGAAATACTCCACCTGCCCAAACTTATGCAAAGTGAACACTATGGATGTTTCACAGTATTTTTGTTATGCGGGATAACAGCAAATACAATAACGCATGTTAAAAGGACAGATGCTGCCACACTAATTCTTTCACCTATATGTAACAGAGAAGCAAAATGCTATTCAAATTTATATAGCTACCGCGTAAGATCAGTTGTTAGAACTACTAAAACCAGCAGCCTACCTAATATCATGTCTGCTATTTAAAAAAAAATAATCAGTTGAAGAGGTGAGAGAATTTAAAAATGCTTACTAGCACAGCGGTAAGCTGGTTTTCTATTTTTTAAATTATGTTCGAAATGCTTTTAGATATTTTGCAGGAGATTTTGAAAATCTATGCTTGAAATAGTCAGGACAGACTGCACTGCACCTTCAGAAAAGACAGTTTGAGAAAAGCACTAAATGGTGATTGCGTTATGACCACAGCCATGAAATCTGCAGTTAAAGTGTAAAAAGTAAATTCCTTAGAGCCAACATAACAAGGAAGAGCAGACCTTTGATATCCTGCTGAGGAGGGGTCCTTACGATGAATTACGGCCCAAATTGGTACCGTTTTGAACCATGCTGAGGGCTCTCTGCTCCCGACACTGCAGTGACACTGGAGGATGCTCAGCAGCAGTAGCCTGTAGCAGGTGGACAATGCCTCACAGAACTGAGCCTGAACATCTGAATCAAGAAAGCACTTCAGCGGTAACGGGTTCCCCCTGGGAAATTACTAGTTAAGGAGGGAAGGAGGGGTATCAGCACAGGAATGTTAAGATGCATGAGGGACTGGAAAATGGGGGGGACTGATCACAGCCTGTGTTGAAAGGGGAACATCGGGCTGGAGGAAAGCCAGAAGTTAAAGATCACGTGGGTTGTCTTCGGGATAATTCTCAATTTAATTTTTCAATTAAGAGCTAGGACTGGATTAATGACATTGCCTGATTACAAAGCAGTCAATACAGAAGATGATCAAAATACTATCTGAGAAACTGGACCACCTTTTGGGCTGGAGTAACAAAAATGTAAACATTTATACTCACAGACCAGAAATAGGCCTTTTCTAACTGAAGAGCTCTAGGGTTATCAGTTAGAAATGGGAGAAGAAAAGGAAGGAAAATCGGACCATATTGGTTGACCTACAGATGGTTACGACCTACAAACAGCTATAACTAACCCTTTGATGTCACCCTGAATCAAACAAATTTAGTATTAGGATGAATAAGGAGAATTGTTTCCAGTAGAGGTGAGGAAACGTAACGCCACTGCTGACGTGTCAGTGGTGTGCCTTCACACAGAAAAACCCAAAAAAGCCTCATGCCAACTCAAACGGGAACTGAGAATGGCTACCAGCATGACGTGACAGGAGGCTGAAAGAGTATTATTTAGCATGGCAAAAACTAAAGCTGTGATTTTATGACTTTTTTTTAAAAATATATTTGCGGCTAAATATCAGGGAGGAAAAAGAGCACAATGTTTAGTAGGATAATCAAACCATTACTGGAATTTGAAACAACTTCCTTTTAGGAATAATGAGGTCCAGGAAACCTAGTGATTAAGATGAAATGTGATAAAATAATGGGATTATATCACACAGTCGATGTGACAGTAAAAGCCCACAGACCGGAAGGGATATTCTGGGTCTTGGATCCCTACATCAGAAATGAAAGATCATAAATAGGCTTCTATATAGGATTGCTTTAAATGAGCTTTTCAGGAAATTGGAAGTGAGGCGCAAATGACCTCAAAGGAAAGAAATTTTTCTATGGGTAGCATAAAGGGAAACTGGTCATGTGGTTTGTGTTATCTCTTTCATCTTACAAAGCCTATGACCCCTTAAGAAGAAAGATTATTTTCTTCCTTAATTTATGCATTGTAACTAAGTTTCCTGTTGTATCAACCGTATTTTGTAAATGACTTATTCACGGGAGTAAAAAGCAAGGATTGCCTGCATATCACCCCAGATTAAGGCACGCAAAATATTAAAATCTTCCTCGTATCCACACATGAACCTGAGCTCAGCTGCTTGAAAAAGGCCAGTGACACCAGGACCCTTTCAGACAGAGCAGCCGTGGCCCCGCTGAGCCACTCTTAGGGGGGATACATGGAGTCAAGCACGCTGGAACCAAGCCTCCTGGCTCTGCTCAGCACCAGCCTGCAGCTGATAAACCCCTTGTAGGGGGGTTATCGTGGAATCACAGAATGGTTTGAGTTGGGACCTTAAAGATAATCCAGTTCCAACCCCCCTGCCATGGGCAGGGACACCTCCCACCAGACCAGGTTGCTCAAAGCCCCATCCAGCCTGGCCTTGAACACCTTATGGGTGCTCCACATTACAGAAAGTTACCAAGATTGTTGTTGGGCCTGACCCAGATTTTCTCTATTACCTTTTAAAACAAATGCATCGTGCTCCAAAGACACGAGATTCCCTAACACACATGACTATTAGTCACAATCCACATAAAATCAAAGTTAAAAAAAAACACTTCTCATGAAAGTATATAATTCTTCGACTACTAATCCTTGAAAGTTACACTCCATTTTCTTTTTCATATTTGTGCTACATTTACCATATCAAGGACTGGGTTGCAAGCAAGTTCCAGAGATGTCACTGTACCCTAAGAGCTAAACTGCTCTCAAATCTACATTAAAAAACACAACGCTGAGCTAAGGTGCCTTGCAGAACCCTAACTCTGACTTTTCTCCACACACATGCAATAGCATAAACATCTTAATTTCATGACCACAAGCTACTTGTTTGACATGATATAACATTTAATTCAAAGCAAAGTTGACACTGACAGGATGAGGTAGCTATTCAATATTTTGTTTCATCCTCATTATTCAGCGTGTAGTCCCAAGGTATTACTTATGGAACACCATCCAAATGTCACCCTCACTACAGAATAACTCATTATATTATGGACTTTTTAAGAAAAAAAAGGATTAAGTAGCTGAAACTGGGGTCTGCCAAATTACAGATCCAAGTTTTTATTCCCAGGTTGTGTAACCTCTGAGTAAGGTATGAAGACTTTTAACAAATACTCAGGACTATAAAGTGAAATAATTGTTAGTACTGATTAAACTGACAAGGGGGTGAGCGACAAGGGGCAGGAAAGCAAATATATTGCCCCCTCCAAGGCCAGATCTCCCTTTGTTCGGGATGGGAAGGGAGGGCAGCAGCAGCCACTGCAAGAGGGCCTGTTTCATCCACACCCCATCCAGAAGCCACCTCTGCCTCTGGACGGGAGGGAAGCACCACAGCATTTTTTTTTTCCTGAGAATTTCTGGCAGCGAGCCCGTGGCAAGCTGTCAATGGAAATCTTCAAAAGGCTGGGACTCACCCGAATAATGAATGGGTTTCCAGTAGGCCACAGCGAGCACCTCTCTGCCCGAGGACTATTCCTCTCCAACAGATTTCAAAATCCTGCTGCAAACCGGGAAGGCACTAGAGCTCCTCAAAATTAAGGAGGCATCGTTTATTTATTTACGTAAACGAAGGCATAAGTTGGTCTAAATCTAGGGATCTCTGCTTCTCCAGCCCCAGTACCAGCCACCCCAGGCCTGCAATTTCTCTTTAGTTACGAGAAGTTGCATTTGGGGGGCAGGGGAGGGGGGGCACCAAATTCTTTCTGCTTTCACCCCTGCCTTACTCCGCGTTCATTTAATGCGTTATTTCCATTAAGCTGGGGAGAGTTCCCAGCCCAGGGTGTTGCTGCTGGAGGCCGACGGAGAATGGCGCAGCCCGGGATAGCAACCAGTTAAATCTTTTCTAATCCCCGCATTCAGGAACGGTGGCGCACAGCGGCGGGCGGGCAGGGGCTGAATAGAGGCAGGCGAGCTCCTATTTCTCTCACCAGGCCAAATTAATAAAAACAAAACCTGATTTCTCCTTCTCGTTCTCCTATTCTTCTCGCTCCCCAATATTTTTCCCCTCTTTCAAACAGTTTATTATTATTTTTTTTTCCTTTTTTTTTTTTTTGTTTGAGAAGCTTAATGTTTGGCTGCCTTGTGAAGAAACGGGCACGGTGACAGATGAAAGGCCGTATTCATCGCCTAATTCAGAATAGGGAAAAACCGACTGCTGTGCATTTAAGATTCTAACAACCTTGCAATTTTGTATAGCCGTTTTCCCCAACCCGTTCTTTTGAAGAAATCTGCTTTTATTCTGTTAATAACTAACCACAGTTGCAGCAGCATGGATCCGATTAGCAGTTCTTAGGCTACAAAGGAGAGGGGGGGGGAGGGCTGTGAACAGGGTTGCCAATTTGTCCACCTGGGTCCCCAGGAGAAAGATTAGATGAGGCGCTCGCTCCTTTCTTCCCCGCTCGCTCGCTGCTCCGCACTAGACAGACCTCTTCAAAGCTCAGCCACTGACTTCATTTTATTTTATTTTTTCCCCCTCTAAAGTCTCATTTATCCGCCCCTCCACATGGTTTGCGCTCCGTGTCACCGCGTCCCTCCCAAGCGACGGCGTGGATTGGGATGAGAGGGGTTGGGAGAGGCTGCAGCCACAGCGTGCCCGGCGCTCTCCCTCTTTCCCTCACACTCTCTATGGGGCCCTCCGAATTGCTTTCAGATTTCGTAAATTATATTCTCTTAAATTTGTGCAAAACGATGAAAGAAAGGGTCTATGTTCTTTAGGGAACAAGCCAAACCTCGTAATCATGCCATATTTTTTTTTTTTTTTACTCTGTCCTGTTAAAGCCTTTCATAAAAATTATAGTTTTGCTTGCATTTAGACTGAAGTAGAAGATTGCAAAGGGTTGCATGGACTTAAGTCATTTGTAATTACTTGGGACATGACATTACATGTTTGTTAATGAAAAAAGCATATGCTTCAGCTACAGAAAAAAACATTCTCAATTTCTTTACAAAATGTCAATTAACCAGAATATAAAAATGTAATTGATGCAAGTGCTAAATATCTAAAAGCTCTTAACAAAGGACAGGGTAGTATTTCTTCCTTATATTTGGCTCGTTTCTTCCTTCCAGAAATGAAATCTACCCTGCCACACACCTGAAACTTAAGACTTCAGAATTCCATTTAGGGAGCTAATCCAAGTTCCAAAAGGAGTAATTTTTCATTATCAGTGCTCGTTCTCTAGACCGCATTTATAACTATGAGAAGTCCTTCTCTAAGCTGTTCCTCATTGTGACTACTACTTTCAAGAGCCTGAGAAGCACAACAAATGTAGCAGAAATACACTTCTAGCATTTGCCATCTAATAAAAACCTTAACTCCTAATTTTAACATGGCCAAATTTCTGCAAAACCACGTATCAATTTTCATTTATACTATCTGCAGCGTAAAAACATGCAAGATACCAAAGGAAGGTTGACTGCGAACTGCAATTGCTGTTTCTTATTCACATCTCTTTTCCCTTGATCCAGCTACGGGTAAGAATTGCTCAGAAAAAATATTCATCATCGGGGGGCACTAACTCGGAAGACCAGCAGTGATGGAGTTTCACTCCTCCCTGCTCCTCTCCAAGTTCAGGCAGGCAGGTGGAAACTGGAGCAGCGCTGATATGTGGCAATGAACTATTCTGATAGTCCTGCCTGCTGCTTCCCATACAAGTTCATTGCCTGTGATTAACGGGCCTTTTAGTAGAAAAATGTTATGTGCTGTCATATATACCATCCTCAAAAGGAAAAAAAAAAACCAAAACCAACCTCTTAGATAATCTACTTTTTCTTATTGCATTATATTGCGCATTACACAGCCACGGTCTCAATGGTTCTTGGGGACGGGGGAGAAACGGGCGAGTCGAATGCATAAAGGATAAAAGCACCTTGAGGCAAACCCGCTTCCAAAAACCATTTGGTGGGTCTGATCTTCCTGAAGACAAGATCTATCATGCCATATTTAATCTCACCCGACAACGATAAGCTCCAAAGACCGGTGCAGAAGCGGAGCGATTCTTCATGTATTTTTAATCAACTGAGAACTTTCATCCGGCGAGCTCCCTCCGCAAGGTCACACACACACACCACGCGCGGCCACGTGCCTCTCATGCAGTTTGCAAAAGCCAACTTCTATGTCAGCTTCTGTTTGGAAGGGGGAGTATCAACGTTAGCAACCCCTGGTTATATCATTTATAAACATGCAGATGTGGATTATTAAAGATTAATGCATTTTGGGATTGGTGTCGGCATTCCGTTTGTCTCACGCCGAAACCAATTCTGTTCTTCATTAGTCAACGACAACCCACATCACCCTTTTGTGGAAGAAAAATCAAAGGTGCAAGCGTGAATTGAGAATAAGTGATGAAACTGATTACTAAGAAACTTAACGGCTGTAATCAATCAACACATCACAATAATTTGAGTCCACCGTTATCTGGAGATGGGGAACAAACAGAAAAGCTCGCTGTCGGAGTGAGTTGTTCTTTTGTGTTTGCTTTCTAAAAACCCACTTTGCAATTTGACTTCCATAACTACCTACGGAGCGATGCTGTCAAAGGGCCATTCAAATCTTTCAAGCTGCAGCTCAACCTGCGTGAATTCTGTCCCTAAGGAAGGGAGACAATATCTCGCTTTTCATTAATTTTTTTTTTAAAAATTATTATCTGGAGGTAGCGGAAACGTTCTTTTTTTGAAGCTAAATGGCTATTTTCTAGCTGGCCCAGAATTAATTCAAGCCATCTTTGCAATTGTTCGGGTTCCTTCTAAGAAGGGACGCACCACGTAGCTGTCTAGTCAAACCTGACACTAACTATGAAGCATGAAGTCCTCTTCAAGGATCTCTAATGGCAGTGATACACGGTCCACAGGAAAAATGAAAACTGCATCAGCCTATCCCATCACAGAAACCAAACCACCTCCCACATTTACGCTCTATTTTATCTTGGTGTAACAACCATTAGTCAACAACAACAAAAACATACTGATGGGAACGTGAGAGACTTTTCCCATTCACTCATCAATCACTGCTCAGCATTGCAAAGGACGAGGGAGTGAAAGACAACCTTTTAATTTATGGTAATGCATAAATTAATGGCTCTATTTGGCAACACAAAGAAGGAAAGAGAATCCATGTTTGTGTAGCCAAATAATAACTACAGAATAAAAAAAACCCACCCAAACGTTCAAAAACAAATATACACTGTATTAAATTTCTTGACAAAGACATAAGAGGGTTGAGCAAAAATGTTAGAAAGAAACGCACAGGTTAATGATTAAATGTAAACAATAATTGTCCAATGATGGCCTTAAAGTATACACCTAAATCTAACAACAAACATACCTGTCAAATCTTGGCGGCTGCGGTTGAGTATATTTGAATTTTGTTACGTGAACCAGAGCACATGAATAATTATGCAAAGATTTTAATTGGATTTCAACAGCCGTCATGCTCTGGGTGGATTTGTACCAGGCACGAGGCTACCCGTGACTCGGAGGGTGACAAGATGTGGCCTGTCCTACGCCTGCTGCCACAGCCCCAGCCACCCCTTCGGCAACCGCCCCCATGGCCATTAACAGCCCTGCCAGCAATGGACCAAGAGGACAAACCAGCTATGGGGCAGAGCACAGCTATGGGGATGTGGGAGATACCCATCTGGTCTTCTGGAGGAGGTTTAGATGTTTGTCGGGTGGGGGAGGACCCTCGGCGCCACGCTCCTCGGACCCCGCAGGGTGTTCAGCCCACGGGGCAGGAATGTTCATCGCTGGCTCACATGGCAATTAAACACTGAAAGTGAAATGTGCCACCGTGAAATATCAACGCTGATAAACCAGGTATTAAGCAACTGAAAACACTCTGAACTAAACGCCGAAAACTACCCCTAAAAATAACCAGCCAGGGCATGACGGTTTGGGTAATTTATTGTTTTTCTATCTGACGCTTAACTCAGAGCTGATGAAAAAACAGCAGGTTGGCGGTGCTGGAATATGAAACCCTCTGTCATCAGGAAAACTTAACAGGAGGAACTCGAACAGCGTGTCTCTGCCTCACTTCATCTCCTGCACCTGTTCTGGGAAGACCACCCCTGCGGAGAAGGACACCTCCCCGATCTCTCTGGCCAGACTGATGGTACCATAGCAGCTCTGACAGCGCTCTTTTGCAGCACGGGCTTTCCTCAAGAAACTAGACTGAGGCTCTTTCATTATTTCAGGAAGCCTTGGGACAACAGATTATTCATCATTTGTGACCTGGGCTGAATTCTTACAGGTATCCCAGGTTAGATGCTCCATATGCCAGAAGCAATGCCTCAAGTTAGAGCACCTCACAATTTGCTTATTTTTCCTCTTATCAAAAGACAGAAAAACTCCCAGTGATCTTCAAACCCTTCAAAAGAAAGGGTTTTAAACTACGGCTACGTGAAACGTTCACATATTTCATCTGTGAGCATTCTAGATTTGCAAAACTGCTGAATAGATGTTTTGTGCACTAGCAGTGATTAAGAACACAGCTACGTCAATGGCATTTTGTGTTTTGTTTTTTTTTCTGGTCCGGATGCCAATGAACAGCATGCATCTTCCTCGCAACAAGCTGTTGCAAGGTTTTTGCCTCCGGAGAAGCCAAGGGGGAAATATTGATAAATGTGTTAAAATAATCTTTCTAGACAGGGGGATCATATCCGTTTTGCAAGGATATAATCCCCTTTCTTCTTTTGCAATTATTTTAGGGTATCTGTAAAGCTTCAACAAAAAAATATAATATTACAAATTCACTTTCATAGGGCAGTCTTCTCTCCCTCAAATAATGCTGGAAAAGAGTCCACGCTGTATAACGTACCAGCAGTGGTGGTCAATGGAGTGAGCACGTGGAATAGCTCGATCCCAAGCAAAAGGTTTTTCCAAATTCTTGTTTAAAACAAAATCTGTCTGATTGGCTTGTCTTACTGCAGCCACTTCTGGAAACAGTTAAACTTGAAGGCTTCTCCTCTTATAAGGCATGAAAGAAAGCATCACTTATATTCAGGTTTTTGTATTAAAATGTCCTTTTGGACTATGATAGACTATTGCTCATTTTTTCCTCCTCTCAGCATTTTAGTCACTCTAGTCTATCCATACACTGACTAACACGCACACCAAGGCAAGATTTCCTGCTACAGCTCTTTCTGGGCATCCCATTTCCCTCTTGCTCCTTTTTATTTGCCTGGAGAGCTAGAGCTAGCTGTAATTCTGTAATTCTGATGGGTGCTGGATTTCCACTAAGCCAGCTGATCAATACAGGAGGGGAAGACCTCCAGGTTTGCAGAGAGTAGAGCTGATCACTGAATGAAACACATCCATTGACTCATAATTCTCAGAATTAAGAATGCAGGGTCTTTTTAAACAGAGGAGGGTGCTGGCCACTGGCTAGCATGAATTAAGGTGACTGATAATAACATTCCTAAGTGAGAGTATCCACGCACGGAGTTCCTTCTGAAAATTCTAACTCCAGCTGTATCCAAGCTCCTTGGTGAAAGAAGACATCAATGCAATTGTAATAAAAACAACAATGCAGTTGATGCTTAACAGAGTGAAAATAAGCGTGTTTGTTCAAACGTAACGTGTATTAAAAGCACAAGTCAAAATACTGATCTATGTGAAAAAAAAAAACAACTTTTACGGATTTCTAAAGACTGCATTTGTTATTCATTATGAGTATAGCATACCCTTCGCTTCTTAACAGATAAAAATTGCTGCACAGGTTTAAAAATAATAGAATCGATTAACTCATACAAAATCTGCTTGTCCATCATGGGTTAAGGGATTCCTGGGCTATCAGCAATCTTCCACAGAACTCTTAATATTAACAATTTTTGCTGCTTACACCGCAAGGGAGAAAGAGCTGACAAAAGCCTTTGGCCAGTGAGATCAAAATTGGGGATGGGGGGGCGGGGAGAAAGGGGAGTTTAGCTTATTTACATTTTTGCTTTGTTAGTAAACTGGAATGGCTGGAACAGGAGGGAAAGGAATAAAAAAAAAAAAGACAGAGAAAAGTGAAATTAACCGCCACTAAATCTTCTGGCAACAGCAGTGCATTTTGATGATGTGCTGCGTCAGCTTCCACTAATGGTTTAGGGTTGAATCAGGCACAGTTCAAGACCCAAAGCAGTGCGGGGCATCACATCTCATCCTTTGGAAGAGCACGTCCCCTAATTACGAAGATGGCTACAAAATAAAAGAGATGAGGATTTCTGGCAAAGCAGAATAACGATCTGCTTAGCAGGAAATCAGAATGCCATTTTGAATCTCTAAAAATCTTAAAAGGGTAGGATTTCAGTCCTGTAATAAACGAGCGCCTGAACGAGAAGTGTTACCATTTTGAGAGAAAACTGTCTCTTTCTCAACAAAACCCGTCCAAGTTGCTTTTTTTTGCTCTTAGGGGTTAGTCTCCCCGGTCTATTCCGGTAACGCGGCCGGAAACAAAGGCTGTATGTGCATGTACCACTTTACCACACAAAAACATATCCGTCCAGTATTTCAAGAGAGCAGAGGAAGGAAATGCCCACTGAGCTAGGGACGTGCCAATGTCACTGCTGCCCGTGCCAGCCCGTTCCCGTGACATTGGCGGCGTGCGGCAGAGAGCAACGCGGGGCGGCCGGCTTGCCATGGGCTGGGGAGGCAGCTTAAACAGGCGGTGGAAGAGAATCAGCCATTTGGGAGGTTTAATGGGGAGGGGAGGGGGGGGGGGGCTGTTTGTTTGTCTGCCCTTCTGGTGTTAAATTAGTCTTCGATTTTGTCGCGAGGAAGGAGGCGCGGGAGGAAGAGGGATGCTTCCCTTCCAGTAAACCCCGGGAAAGCAACACCTTTATTTTAAAGGCCTTTCCCACCACGAACCCCCTGCAACATTTTGGCTTTCCCTCGCCATAGCTATCAGCAACACAACAGCTGCTCATTTTACAATGACTTGCCGGAGAGAGAATGATTGAAAGAGCCAATCTATGTCACACGGAGAAGCTGTGGCACAACATCGCAGGAGGTAATAGGAGAGGAATGAGGTCAGAACAAACAAGGGTAGGGTGAGAACGGAGAGGAAAATAGCAGCCAACAAAATTATTAAAGGCGAGGCGCTGTACTACACAATTTGTGTCGAAAAAACGGCCGCAACCCCAACGCTGCAAACAGCCACGGAAATGCAAACATGCTCTGTGCTGGGTCTCCTAAAAAAAAAAAAAAAGACAGATGGAAAAAAAGCCAATGATGAAAAAAAAAAAGCCACCCAAGTCCTAGTAATGAAGCACAATGGTGGCTGAGAGCACAGCCTAATTTGTATGGCTTGAAAGCCCCAACACCCGGTGGCATCCCACCGGTCCTGGGGTTTTAAATAGCAGCCTCGTGTCATCTTCCAGCTTGGGGAAGGCGGTGGTGGCAGCAGGAACGCTCCCCTCCGGAGAGCCCTGCGTTAGCTTCTGGCCTGGGAGTTCACCTTCAGCAGGAGGAGCTGCAGAGACCAGGAGCTCGCCCACGCCGGGGAAAGAGCGGCGGGCGGGTTTTGATTTAGCACCATTCATAAAAATCCTTCCTGGGAAAGAGTTGCCTTTGTGTTACCGCAGCAGACCAGAAAACAACCACGCAAGATGGTGGCAGGGTTTGCACGAAGAGGAAATGCCGGTCACAAAAATGAGCTTTTGGGCTCAGCTGAAGCGAGGAAGCGACTCTGACCCTGACCTTTGGGCACACAACACTTCTATTTTCACCCCACAGGGATCGATTGGTTTCATGAAAGTTACTGCTTTCCCCTCCACGCCGTATTGTTCCCATCCTTATCTACCATGGCTACAATAAAGCTATTTTCAACGTCACAACATTCTTTCCCTATTCAGCAGTCAGGCTGCTAAAACGCCAATCCATTTACATGCCTAAATCCGACTGTGGGAAAATGTTACCTTTCCAGCTTGGGGGACTATCTGGCTCCACTCAACAACGGGGACGGGAAATATACTGCAAATGCAAAGCTACCGTATTGCAAATAATGCAAATACTCCAGTCCTGCCACTGCCCCTGCTGTTCCTGCCCCACCTGAGCCCGTGCTTGCCGGTCAGAGCGGCTGGAGAGGGAAGCAATGACTGCAGGGCACACGTGTAACATCAGGGCTTGACATGCTCAGGCCAAGTTCAGCACACAACGTTCCTGCATCCCCCCCTTGGCTCATCCTAGTTTAACCTCTGTAGGCAAAGAGGCACCTAACATTTCCCACAGTTACCTTTGTATGGAATACCGAAACTGAATTTCACCCTGCATTTGGTTTACAGCACATCTAATGAAACAGCATCACTGGTTTTATTTCTTTTAACTGAGCTCCATGTCGATGTTTTTGTGGTTTTGAAGCAACTGGTGTTATCCCTGGGGTACTGTCAGCACTCTCCTCCACTTAGGAATTCCCCTAGTATTCCAAGTGTCAGAAAATAATCAAAAACTTGAGCATTGGAAAAAGAATAAACTAATCTGAAATACCAAATACACACTGCTGCCTGACCACCTGCAAGTAACACGCTGGATGAGTAGGGACAAAGTAAGAACTGGAATTAATGCATCCTTTTTTTTTTTTCTTCTGGGTATCTTTAAGAGATTTCCACAAAGTTCTGAATGTACATGAACTGTGTCTTACTCCGTGTGGCACAAGACAGCGAGTGGCAAGCATGCCACTGGCATTTCAATTAGTAATAATTGGGCTGGATTCCTAGTAACTTGTTGACCTTTGCAAATATTAAGAAATATCTCATGCAATATTCTGTAATCGTCTCCAAAATTACACTATCACAGTAAAGAGCTGGAAAACGCCCGCCTTATCCCACAGGTCTGAAACCACCACACAAGTCCAAGAGTCCAAACCAACAAAAACACACGGTAAGCACAAAAAAGGAACCCTATAAATAAGAGAGAGAAATATCCAACAGACAGATGACACGTGAACCAAACACAAAAATTACGATTGAGTATTCTCATCTGTCCACGATAAAGACATTTATCAAACACATATGTGGAGTCAAGTTCAATTTTGAGCATTTCGAGGTCCTGGCAGCTGAAGTTTAGATGGAATTTAAGCCTGCTTTAAGCATTTTTATTTGCAGAAAAAGGCCCTGAAAGTGCAGGATTCTCAGAAAATAAGTGAATTTGGAATGCAGGAGTATTTATTTATGTAATAAACCCACGTAGCGTTTTAATTTTGTTTGTTGGAACAAACTTACCTGGAATACTCGCTGGAGAAATGGGACCAGATCTCGACTGGTTGCTTCCAACGGGAGAGCCTACGGGGGAAGGCGATGGGCCCCCGGGGATGCCAGAGAGATGCGGAGAAGCATGAGGGGAGAATGGAGACTGTGCAGGGTTGCTCTGCTCCCCTTGGCTGCTCGTAGAGCCCGACGCGCTAACGGCCGAGCTCAGGGTTGCTTCCGTTCCAGTCGGCAAGTCGTCAATGGATCCAGATAAATCCTGAGGAAAAAGCAAAACCAAAAAAAGAAGAACGTAAGTCGTGGTATGAACTAATAATCAGGCCACAGGACACAAGAGCTGGCACGGCGACGAGGTCCATTTGTTTACGTATCGCAGCAGATACCAAGAGGTTGTCTTTCAGGTTGGCCCATGTATTTAAATGATGGCAGCAAACAAGGATAGTACGTAGAATTCTCCACTTAATCTCGAATTCTTTTGAGAAAAAGAACAAGCGAGGGCAACAAATGAATTGGAACCAAATTCACTCAACATTGAATTTAACCTTTTCCATCTGGATTAAGCTTTCAAAATTAATCCCACAAATTCTGCCTGAGCGTACTAAAACTAATGAAAATGATATATCAGTTTCACTTTCACACAGTATTTCATTTTGGGGTTTGCTACCGTTACAATCACAGCTTATGCACTTCACTCTTTAAACCATCACCTAAACGAGAGAAGAAGGGTGTAAAATAGGCAGCCTTTCACCTTGCAGAAGGGATACGAGAAGATGCCCTCACCTCAGCAGCAATACAGGACCTGCTGGCCACCTAGGAGGAGCAAGGAAGGCAGTTTCTCTATTTCCAGATAATCCAGTTCCAATCCCCCTGCCATGGGCAGGGGCACCTCCCACCTGACCAGGTTGCTCAAAGCCCCATCCAGCCTGGCCTTGAACCCCTCCAGGGATGGGGCAGCCACAGCTTCTCTGGGCAACTTGTTCCAGTGTCTCACCACCCTCACAGCAAAGAATTTCTTTCTAGTATCTTACCTAAATCTCCCCTCTTTCAGTTTGAAACCATTACACCTCATCCTATCACTACATTCCCTAATAAAAAGTCCCTCCCCATATTCCCTAAAGCTGTAACGTGGGAGTTATACTGGTCTTTGGATCTGTGGGAGTAATTTGTTTGCGCTGGGCTTCCATGACTATTGGCAAGGCACAAGCTACGGAGCACGTTACTATTTGTATTAGCGAATTAAGGTGCACACAAGAGGCAGAGAGCTACCTCACGTATGAAACAGGTCATCAAATGACCTTTGAGGCTTCCAGTAACCGGGACGACAGAGTGTGTTCCTTCAGCTGATACTGACTTCACTTGGCCAGCTCACGCGAGGGGTTGCACCATAAACAACGGGACCCATCACCCCAGTAGCACAAAAAGAACGAGCGAAGAGCTCAGGAAGCAAAGCCTTGCTGCTGCCTAATTTTCATGACAAAAAGTATATTTTTAGAACTTACAGAACTTTGCATTTCATGCAAGAGGTGTATTTTGATCAAGAGTCCTGCCCGATGGTGGGAGGCTCACAGCCAGCCCCCCCTAACAGACAGATGCAGTCAGTCATCCTGAGCCCAACTCTCACTGCAGGTTGATTCTGCTTTTACCAACAAGCACAAAATTGCACCTGTATTTCATTAATTGCACGTGTATTTCAATAATTTCATTAATTTCATACGAAAAGCAGAAATTAAGTTTGAAACTTAAAAAAGTAAATCTATGTGTGGACTCCACATTCACTCCAGTAGACTCCCAAATCCCTACAAGTGGAAATTTAATTGCAAAATGGGCAATAAACTATTTTCATTGTTTCTCTTTCGAAACCATTAACTGTAGAAAATGTAAACAAGAAATAACACCACTTGATACTGTATAGAGCAACGCTAGAGATTTTTCACAGTAGAATGTATTTGGCAAACAGGTAAGCAATTACTGCTTTTCCATACATAATATGGTATTCTTCTAAATGGAATTAAATCGCTGCTGTCGTGATGTGTAACAAATGCTGCAGGAAGTGCTGATAAAACAAATGCTGCTGAAAAGCATATAATAAACCCCTGAAAACCGAATGTAGCAGAAGAGAGGCTATTCTAAAGGAATACAAATTCTATATAAAAAAAAACAGACACCCAACTGATAGAAGATATAGAAAACACAGGGTTTTACATTGAGAATAACACAGAGTTTAAAAGGGTGTGTGGATTAAAGGTTTCATTTGTTTCAGCAAGCCACGAAGTACTTGAAAAACAAACATGCCAAAATAACCAAAAGCCATGAAGCTGTTAGCACTTCCCGTGATGAAATTATCTGTTGTCCAGGGACCAAGGCAAAACCTGACGGCTCCACATAGCACGTACCCAGTGCCAAGCGTGTGGGTGGGGAAGAACTTGGGGACAGGAATGAAGTTCTCTTTTCCCATCAGGTCGCATCTGACTTCTCTTGCCTCCCACGGGGTTGGAGTGACTGAGACATCCCAGCCATTCCCTCAATCCCTGCCTTCCAGGGATTTCCTCACCAACCTGATGCAACTGCTTCAACCAAAGTGGAAAAGGAAGAGGAAAGCTTGGATGATACCAGTGTCTTTGAGGAGCGATGCCACGCCAGCATCCCCCTTCCCCAGCATGAGCACCGGGATTTCCTTCCCGGGCCTGGGAACTTCACCATCAACTCATCTGCCAAGGATGCCATAGTAGCACTCATTCATCAGACCCATCTATAATATATAGAACCACAGAATATCCATGGTTGGAAGGGACCTTTGAGATCATCGAGTCCAACCCTGATAACGAGGTTGCTCTCAGCACAGCACAAAAGGCTGTTGCCTGTCTAGATGCCTGGGGTGTGCTCCACAGCCTTTACCTTGTGCTACAGTGGACTGAAATGAGGAATATGGACCGTTCTGTGTAGGGTGGTTTGCAGATCATCACCTTGTATTTTTTGTTAGCATACACTTCCTGGCCTTACCTACTCTTCTACGGTAGAAAGCCCGAGTAGGCGAGCAACTGGGAAACTTCCAGCATACAAAGGCTTTAGAAACACCTCTGTTATCCACAAAAGCTAATTGGGAAATTAAAGAGAAGGGAGAAGAAAGACACCTGGAAGCACCTGGACAGAAAGAGCAGAAGTCAACTTACTGTTCTCCTATTATCAGTATTTTAATGCTTGCTTTTACCTCCGTTTAACAGAACAGTAATGAAGTCATGTGCAATTTCCACATTGCAATCATTTATTTATATATAAAATATGGTACACATACACATTATATACGTAAATTACACGGATATACTTGCATTTACTTAGCATATCCATATGTAAAGCTATTAAAAAGCCTACTAATAAGAGAAATTCACAGTGGTTTAAGCATACAGCCTAGTTAACAAAGAAGCTCTGTAACTAATACTCCTCTAGAGGACAATTTAGTCAGCAGGGCACCAACTCTATTCTTCTTTTATAAGTACTATCAGATCTATGATGCCTGTAAAGAACAGAGAGACCTTACTTACTGCATCTCATTCAAACCAAGGCACCTTCAAGCTACAGTGCTTCCATTTATCTTGTTGGAAAGTTGGCAGGTTAGGTAATTGCTGGGATTTTTTTTAAGGGGATGAAGTCCCCATACCCTAAGGCATGCCTTAAATTTTGCCTCTTTTCAGAGGCTTTTTCTGGAAAGCACTCGTTTCTTCTAGTAAAATGAAGCAAGTCTAAAATTACCAGAAATCTCTTGTTTCTTGTAGATCCGTTTCTTGTAGAGTAATCTTTTTATTCTTGTCTACGGTATTGGTATGACTATATTTTCAAATGTGGCACCAAATCTAAGAGAAAATGAAGGACAAAATAATTCTTTTCCCCTGTCACAAATCCGTATTACACTTCTGTATTCTCTGTGTCAGCTTTACATCCCAGGACGTCCCAGCCAGCCTTCAAAGTTCATTTCTAGACAATACATTGATTACAAACTGAGATGTCCCTGCACAGGATTTATCTCTTTAAGCAAAGTGTTTTATCTCCGACTATCTTCACTTCTAGCCTCACCTTCCACCCATTCACAACCTTTATTCTTGTCCCTCTGACAAGTACAAGAGCTAAAATGAACAGGATCACATTGTGCTTGGGATTATAATGTTATGCCTTCCTGGTGGTACGATCTTATCAGACTGACAGGAGAGACACTCTTGAAACTGCACACCAATTTACTATCGCAAGGCGGCCAGCAAGGGGTAGAAGGAAGCAAAGTGCTCACATAGAGCCAGGAAACCCAAAGTTATTTACAAAGAGAGCGTAAGAAAAAAAACCAAACATCCATATATAATACAATAACGTTAACTCACTCGAGGAATACACCTAGATCCAATAAACAGGGAAAAGGAGACTAGAGTAACTTGATAATACCACCACAATTTTACACGCAGAGTGTGACAGGATTAGAGCATTCACCACAGACCCAAAATTTACACCGCAAACATTTCACACAGCTCCTGGTTTTGCTCAAGAGTGTCTCAGCGGACACAAACCAAGATTTTACTAAAGGGATCCCTTCCTAAATACCTACAGTTGAAAAATGATGAGCACCTTTCTCTGGAATCAGTGAAAAGGGAAAGTGTGGAGCACCTTGTTAACTGAGCTCCTACGCCACTAAATTACACCCTAAATTCACCGACTGTGGTTTGGGGCCGTCTTGCAGGGATTGTGCCGAGTATATACAACCTGGGATTTATTTCACCTTCCCCACTATCACCTACCAGTTTCTTTATGCTCAGGGAGTAGAAGAAAAGCAGAGGTATTCTGTAGGTATTAAAATTAAAAGCCGCACAAAACCTCCCGGTTTCCGAGAAGCTGAAAACCCCAGGCTCTACCCTGCCATCCGTTTTGCTAGCACAAATCCCAGCTCTCCAT
Source organism: Tringa tobata (assembly GCA_033628505.1). Taxonomy (NCBI): domain Eukaryota; kingdom Metazoa; phylum Chordata; class Aves; order Charadriiformes; family Scolopacidae; genus Tringa; species Tringa tobata. Next base: position 2,623,095 of record JAHREE010000095.1, on the reverse strand, counting down.
GTAGGGAACTGGCTGCAGGATGAAATTCAGCAGGATCAAAGCCCTGCTCGCTCCATTCAGGCCTTCCTGCAGTATTTTCATTAGGATGGAGGATGGTGCTGCTCAAAAGACAGGATCCTGCATGAAATATCCATCTCCTTAACACGAATCGCCGCTTTAGAAGTAAAATTGTATATACACGCAAACATATCTTCCATGTAAGTATGTAAATATATATTCAAGCAGACATACACTCTGCTATTGTTTTGGAGCCACGGGGGATTATGAACAATATGCTCTGTAATTGAGATTAACTTTGAACAAATGATTTGGCTGACAAACACACACACGCACACAAAGGGAAAACCCACAATAGCTCTGTTTAAATTTCAAGATATTTGTAAGACCTCTTTTCATCACAAAGCAGCCTATAATAGCATGTTTCAAGAAGTCTTCCAAAGGCCCTGCTGGTCACATTGTCGAGGCAGCAAGCGAGCTAACAGCCTCCCATCGCCTGTGCAACTGGAAAAACACACGGGCACAGCAAGGATGAGGACCACGAGGAAAATCCTTTCATATTCAAAGGTTGCCACCCCCTACACGGGTGTCTTCTCTCCACGCCAGCTACGTTGAGATCCTCAACTAAGCACAGCAAACATACCTAAGGCACATCCTCAAATAATTCTTCTTTAACGGGAGACAGCAAGGCTGCCATTACATTTTTGCCAAAGTGCCTTTTACAGACCTTACTCAAGTGAATTTGGGGACAGAAAACAAGGTCCATTCTCTGAATCTTGTTAATTCAAAATTTGGAGAAGGAAAAGTAGACAGAAGCGCTTCCATTTCAAACACTTCTTTGAGGATAAAGCTCGATTTTTATTGACAGGCGCAACTTTACCTCAGAATCCACTACTGGAAGGCGGGGATTTGTTTCAGACTAAAAACTTACTTGCAAGACAAACCCAAACTTTGACAATAGTTGGGCAGAGGTAATTTTTAGTTAGTCACAGTACTCGTCGGTCTTACTTTATTCCACTTACTGGATGTTTTAGTGTTTTTAACCAAATTTTCAACTTTAACATCTATGTAGTAAACCATTCATGCAATACTCTAGATGAAGGAAATTCTAAGTATATGATAAAAACACTAGCTTCTTGCACTATATTTAGTGACAAAGCACCTCTTGCTGGGGAAACACATTCCCTTCGTTCTGCAGACATCACATACTTCCCAAAATAACTCAGCTACTGAACCGTGTTGCAAGGACTCCGATCAGTATCAAATACTTTCTCTGAGAAGTCACACAGGGAAGTCCCTGAGGATGCAAAATGTTTTCCCCAAAAGCCCTAGACTCAGTCAAGCAACTGAGAAAAAGCGGAAGCAAACAATGCAGCGCCAGGGCTCTGCCTGCCGTCTATTCAACCCACGGGATCTTGGGATTACATCAGTCTTCAAGAAAGGATCTACAAAAAGCCAACTCGGAAAAGCAGATTCAAGTCACAGCTTACTACCTAATCGCTAAGCAAATGATTGTTTTGGACAGTTCTTACTTCTAATTTGGATATGAAGTTCACTCCCAGTCTTAAAAAATCCCCCTGATTAAAAGCGTAGAGAAATTGTTTCTAAGAAAAGTCTTAGTCTTAATAAATAAATACTTGCCGAGAGTGGAGAAAAGGCAAAGCAAGGTTTGCTTTTTTTTTTTCAAATAGGTTCACTAAAGCTGGTATGAATTTTGCTGCTGACTATAACAGTGTTTCTCCAAACACTCAGTCAATGGGAATGTTTCATCTGCCAAATGTAAAGGATCTTAAGTGGACTCTCTGCAAAGTCAGAACCAAACAAACAGTTAGACCTTTCCCCCCGCCTTATTTTCCTATTTTTAGGTAACTCCTGGTCCTACAATATGAACACCGAAGCGTACCTGATGGGCTGGTGTGAGTGTCACTGGTTCGGATCTCAGAGGAAGGACTTGATAAGGAGGAGTGTGCAGGGGAGGCTGGGGCTGAAGGCACATCTCCTCACACACGTGCCCACAGGTTTACACCTTCATCCACAGTGACCACCACCGTGACAGCACAGCCTGCGAGGGGCAAGAGGTGCGACCAGCCCTCCCGGCTGCCTATGCAGGACTGCCGTCCTAACCAGGAACGTGATATTTTTCTGCTGAATATGGCATCTCACAGTAGCATTCAATCCCCACTTCATTTAAAGAAAGAATTCTTTCTTACTGCATTTGTTTAACAAGCAGAGGATGTGTTTGTAAGACAACCTTAACTAAAAATAAAAATTGTTGACCTGTGGACACAGGTGTCCAAGAACAGAATATGATATGCCTGTATCTGTCAGACACGGGCTGAGAAGAGGTTGCTAAGATGGGTATAGTCACGCTTCTGTGCCTACAGCGATCCATGATGGGATCTTATTTGCTTATCCAGAGAAGAGCTTTACAGCGAAAACAACTGAAGGCAATTAGAAATTCAAAACTGAGACTGTACTTTGGAGGCACGGGACAGAAACCCAGACCACGGCACACCTCCCTGCCCGTGCTGACTGCCCCTCATTACGGGGTCTGCAGCTCCCCGACAGCCAACTCCTCAGGGGCTCCTGAGGTCTCCAGCTGCATCACGAAATCTCCTAATGGCACAAAAAAAAAGTCGCTAGTTTACAAACATCTACTCCCGTGTATGAAACGATAAATACTAATGACCCGTGTGCTATCAAAGCAAATTGACGAAGTCTAACAAGGACTGTAAACAGGTAAGGCACACAGCTTGTCTGACAACAATACTTTTTTATATCGAAAATAAACAGTAAACCTCCAGAACAGAAAAACAATAACACAGCATCTCTCAAGATACAAACTTCACTGTTTATCTCCAAAGCAGAATGCTTAGCACGTAGAATTTCTGGAAATAAAATTTAAAAACAAAAAGCCAGGAACCCTTAGGAGCCATTTGTTTCTTCAGTATTGTAGCAAAGAAAAATTTTCAGCCAACAACTCTTGTAGCTACAGCATCAGCTATTTATCATCAATAAATCATCAACATTTAAAACAACCAAATCAATGAAAATCACAACAAATTGCCCCTATGAAGAAGAAAGAAAAGTTGCATTTGTGTAACTGCAACCCAATAAAATTCAGTCGTACTCATACTACTTCCCATCCATAGTTTCCTCAGTGCCAATCTTAACAACCTCCAAACATGAAATCCCTTCTGTTAAACTTCAGATTTTTTCATATAAAGAAGAATGAAGTGAGACATAACAACTTCATTCCTTTGTGTCTCTTTGGATTACCACCATTTTCTGGATCATGTAGCCTACAGCTACCTCCCCAGGGAGAAGACAGACTGAACTGGCAGGATAAAACAGAGAGAAAGCTGACTGAAGGAAAACACGCGCTGATCCAGAACCTTTCAAGCTCTCTGGAGCTTGTTATTTTGGGGATCACCATTCTCCTCCCTCTCCGCAGCAAGCTTAGAATCTGAACAGCCGCCGGGTGACTGCTCTGCTCCCCAGCCCACGTTCCTTACCTGTGCTCCTGGCCATGTTGAACCCAGCATCACAAAGCCACAAGATAAAAACACCAAACACCTGCTATTCCCCCTCCCATTACCTACTTGTTCTACTTTCACAGGTGATGCAGAAAGAAATCAGACCAAGTAAGGAAGCAGTAGCAAACCATAAGACAGACAAACATGGATTTGAGCAAAAGAATATGAGAAAGAAGAACAAGACATTACCAAAAGAACATACGGGTCAGTAGATCTGAAAAAGACCTAAAATTTTAGCAGAAGCAGCAGCAATACACAGTAGAAACTACTGCTTACTCCCTTTATTCCATTTACTCTGGCTACCATACTTTTGGAAAGTGGCAGCAGGTGCAGGCAGACACACCTGAGACTACGTTGAGACTACAGAGAATCACAGAACGATATGGGGTTGGAAGGGACCTCTGGAGATCATCTAGTCCAACCCACCTGCCAAAGCAGGTCCACCTAGAGCAGGTTGCACAGGAATGTGTCCAGGTGGGTTTTGAATGTCTCCAGAGAAGGAGACTCCACCACCCCCCTGGGCAGCCTCTTCCAGGGCTCTGCCACCCTCAAAGTGAAGAAGTTCCTCCTCATGTTTAGATGGAACTTCTTATGTTCAAATTTGTGCCCATTTCCTCTTGTCCTGTCACTGGGCACCACTGAAAAAAGACTGTCTCCATCCTCTTGACACCCACCCTTTAAGTATTTATAGGTGTTGATCAGTTCCCCCCTCAGTCTTCTCCAGACTAAAAAGACCTAAATCCCACAGCCTTTCCTCATAAGAGAGCTGCTCCAGGCCCCTAATCATCTTTGCAGCCCTTTGCTGTACCCTCTCCAGCAGTCCCCTGTCCTTCCTGAACTGGGGAGCCCAGAACTGGACACAGTGCTCCAGATGGGGCCTCACCAGGGCAGAGTAGAGGGGCAGGATGACCTCCCTCGACCTGCTGGTCATACTCTTTCTGATGCACCCCAGGATGCCATTGGCCTTCTTGGCCACAAGGGCACATTGCTGGCATATTAAAAACCCTGTGATGTTGCAGGTGTGGCTCAAGTAAAAAGGAGCAAACACCACTTCAGAACACCATAACATGAAATGTGGTAAAATTCACACCGTGGCTCTCCCTGAAGTACGCCCACAGGTGATTGCAGTGCAAAGATTCTCAATAGGTCGATGCAGAGCAGCTCACGTAGGAGAAGCTCTTTAACCACCACCACACAACCTCACAGGGTGTAACGTACCTCACTGTTTACTACTACAGACATACCCTGAGTCACAGCCACCTATTTTGCAATTAGAAATTAACTTCTTTCCACATGTGCTTCTCATCCTACCCCTCATTGCTTTCAGAAGGCATTAGCCCTGCTGTTAGGGACTCTGGACCTACAATACTATCTGATTTGGAGACTGCAGTTGAGAGAACAGAAAAAGTATTGGTGCAACAATCAATCGTCCGCCGATCACTGAAAGCAGATCTTTCCACCTCACAGTAAATTAGGGAAGTTGAAGTTGTTCTGACAGCCCAAGGCTACCTATGTGTGGATCATGATAAAGGGCTTAAATAACTGATGAACCTATACACCTGTACGCCCAAGGTTTACAAGCTCTTGATCTACAGCACTTGCCTTTTTTTGTTTTTTGGCGTATTAATACCCTTTGTAGAGTTATGGTTTGATAAAAAGGATGTCCCAGCAGGTTACCGTGGGAATAAGGATCTACAAAACAGAGTTTTTCATTAGCTTAGGGCTTGTGCATGCATCATACTGCGTCTCTTTCTTCTCTCTCCCACAACACCCTGTAACCAAACACCACAATTCAATGAGATGGTAAATAAGCCACAGACACATCTTAAAACTTCAAAAACACAGGTGCTCCAATAACTTTCCATCTCTTCCTCTTGAATCAGAAGTTGAAAGGAGCAGAAAAATGTATACACCAAAAAGAGCGATAAATATTAGAAAGGCTTCCTTTTTAAGGAACTGAATAAGGTGACTTGCCTCAGAGAACAACATTAATGAATTAATTCTCATTTAACAAAACTGGAATAAACTGGATATCATAGAATGGTTCACGTTGGAAGGGACCTGAAAGATCATAGATTTCCAACCCCCCTGCCAAGGGCAGGGACACCTCCCACTAGACCAGGTTGCTCAAAGCCCCATCCAGCCTGGCCTTCAACACCTCCAGGGATGGGGCATCCACAGCTTCTCTGGGCAACCTGTTCCAATGCCTCACCACCCTCACTGTAAAGAATTTCTTCCAAATACCTACTCTAAATCTCCCCTCTTGGTTTATAACCATAACACCTCGTCCTATCGCTCCACTCCCTGATAAAGAGGTCCTCCCCATCTCTCCTGGAGCCTTGGAAGGCTGTCATAAGGTCTCCCCAGAGCCTTCTCTTCTCCAGGCTGAACAATCCCACCTCTCTCAGCCTGTCTTCACAGGAGAGGTGNTCTCTTCTCCAGGCTGAACAATCCCACCTCTCTCAGCCTGTCTTCACAGGAGAGGTGCTCCAGCCCTCTCATCATCTTCGTGGCCCTCCTCTGGACCCGCTCCAACAAGTCCATGTCCTTGATAGCAGTGCTACATCGGGGTATCAGGCAGAAATGAGTATCATAATGGTTACTGCAGTAAGTTCAGCTTAATTTGCCCCTCCAGACCCATTCTCCCTGCATCACACAAGAATCTCTCATCTTCCTCCCGCTTTGTTTCTCTTTCCTTTTTCTGAACCCAACGTGACCCCAGCAGCACGTAGTTCAACAACCGGCAAAGCACAAACGAGCGGGGCTGTGATGGCCCTGACTCTGCTTTGCTCCACACCCCCTGACACGCACACAAACTGCTTACTCCTTTCTGAGGTTTATGGGCCACAGCAGCGAAACCAAACAATTACACTCGGAGGGCTGTTCACTCAACCCCTCCCACCTCTTCGTTTTCCAGTAACCTGGGAAAAGGTTGGGGAGTGAAATCCAAGAAGGTAATAAAGCAGAAAATAAACTTTCAGATGGTTTCTCGCACATGCCAGCTAGAACCAGACTCCCTCATCACCTCAAGTTCTGGAATTCACATCTTCTCGCAGTAATTCCGTGCTGGCTGGGCACGCGCGTGTGCAAAATTGTTGAGCGGCAAGAGAACGTGGTATTTTGAGATGATACGGCTTTAACAGACTCGTGTAGAACTCATGTTTCAGAAACAGCTATATACATTTCAAAAGGCTTTTGAAATCCTAGAAAAGTGTTTCAGCCTCGGATTTCTTCGGAAATAACGTCTTGATTACCTTAGTAGGAAGGATAACTTGTAGTGCTTCAATTAAGCTTTAAGAAAACATTCTGAGAGGCCAATATCCACCCCCCCCCCGCCCCGCACAACTGCTATGTGTGCTGTCCCAGCCACCGCTTACAAACTTTGCTTCTGGAGTGGAAAGAAGTACCTTGAGGCTAAGATAATGACACGGTTATCCCTGCTCGTTAAGTGCATTAAGCTATTATTTTATCCAACAGGTTGATAATTTTAGATGCACTCTTGAAATCCAACAAGCGAGGAGAACTGTGGAAGACTCACTACAGAAGCGTTAAACCATGTAGACTATGCCACCTACAGAAAAAGCAATATGCCAGTTACTACTCTTCTTTAATTAATATATCAAAGGGAAGACTTCCATCGTGAATTGCAAAAACCAGCTTTTTATGAGTTTTTGAGTGCCCAAGCATGCTTTGAAGTTGCAGCTTCTTCTTATCATAGAGAAGACAGAAAGTCCTGAGATCTTTTAGATAAGGCTTCCTTTAGGCTGTTCCTCCAAAATTTTCCTGGGCTTGAAGGGAGGAGGTTGGTATTGCACAGAAGTACCAATTCAGTGTAACGCTAACAAAAATGCTCTGAATAAATTCCAAGAAAGCACAGGTAGGATGGTCAGCGTAGCGCAATTGTGATAGGCAAAGACATGGCTGCTGCTCCATGGATCATAAGAGGTGGACGCTTGACGGAGCCTCACCCAGCTGGGAACTTCCATCTGCCCTCTTCCACGACAGTGCTTTCCCCTCCTCTCCTGCTGCTGTTGTTGCCCCATGGAAACCCCACGCCACGTGCAGCAGCCTGAGGAACCGCAGCGCTTATCAATGGCTGCATCCTGGTCCTTGCAAAATGAAGCAAGGAGAGACTTCAGCCCCGCCAGACCTTCAGGTGCAGCCCTACCTATTGCTGACTCTCCATCCTCCAAACCTGTGTCTGAGCTACGGAACACAGCTTGGAGGGCATGGCCGAGAGGTCTTCTGAGGAATGTGTGTGGTTGAAAGATGGGAAAACACCCATCTGAGTCAAAGCACGGCTTGTAAGAGCTACAGTTCAAGAAGAATATGGTTCTTAACCTGATGAAAGTTTTGCTGCGTGGCTTTTAAGGTCATTCCTGCTTTGCTGAAGTGTTGCCTGAGCACTTGTTCCAGTCCTCCATTCACAGTCTTCTACGCTGAAGACTACAAACAGGGCCAGCATTTAAACACTGCTGTCTGTCTTTAAAAAAAATACACCTACCTATCTTACAACTTCTAAGATCTACCTGATGTAACTATCAAACCAAAGCTCATTTCATCCTCTGAGTTATTCATTAGACCACCAAAAAAGAGGGAAAAAAGCAAATTGGTAAGTTGAGACCTTCACAAAGTCCCGAAATACTTCTGAAGGGTGCTTGTCAGAACAAACAAACGCACCAAAGGAACAAACAGCCTTATGAATTAAGTAAAGAAATAAATAAAGGGAAAACATATGAAAATTTCAACAACCGTGCCAATCTGTTGCAAGCTGTACCCGTGCCAGTGAGCGGCCTCAGGGCGCCGTAGGATTCCTCAGCGCAGTGCCAAGCTCCAGCAATATTGTTATGGTTAGAGAGGAATTTCTCACAAGAGCTAACAAAGGCAGAAGGTCATAAATAAACACAGCAGGATCGCCTTGTCAGTTCTCATTATTAGCGCTGCAGGCACTTGCTTTTCTATGGGCTGCTCGCAGGTTCATTTAAGTGTAAGAGCTCCTCCTCAGAATTTCACATGCTCATAAATAAAGACAACATCTCTTAAGAAAGGCAGGCACACCTAAGTTATTTTTTATTATTACTTTTTTTTTTTTTTTTTACGCACACGAGCTGCTGGTGCTGTCTGTAGCTGCCCCGTCCATACGCATCCATACGGTCCCCGTGCTGCCCAAAAACTCACTCACAGCTAAACCAGAGCTGCAACATCCTTCTCCATCGCCCTCCTGTGTGCCGAGCCGGCCCTAACCAACGGGGAGAGCCTTCCTACTGTAATCATGGTCACCAGAATTACGTCTGGGCAGGAAATGAGGCTGAGCTCCCAAACTGATCCTGACGTGCATTATACAACTAGGAAAGCGCAGCTGTGTGATCATTACTGCAATTTATAAAATGACATTTAGTGTTAACTTTCTTTTGTTACTGAATTTTGAAGCAGAGAAGGGGCAGTACCAGTAATGCTGGGGTTACAAATGTGCAAAGAAGGGAGGGAAAAGTTCTTAAGACCTCAAGTGCTGGCCCTTCATCTCCTGCCAGAAGTTAACAAACAGCCAAGTCACATCTCCCATAGACATACCTGCCTATCACTGTCTATATATTCATACTATTATATAAATGAGTGAAAAGTAAGCTTTGTGTAAAACTAGACCCAGTCTAAATAAATTTAAAAACACTATAATGTAGTACATACCGATTTCAAGCTTCGTATTTAGTGCTTTTCAGAATATTAGGGGAAATTTAGAGATCAGCAATGCTATCTTTAGATTATTTTTATTTTCTACTTATTATGCTGGAATTAAAAAAAAAAAAAAAAGACAAGACATGAAGAAAGTGCAAAGGTTCACAAGCTTGGGAAAACCACCATTAAGTTAAAAGTAAGTAAAATAACAGGCCCTATGTTATACAGGGGGTACCAGGGGATGCCTGGCAGAGGGAAGAACGCTGCTCGGTCACCATCTTTTCCAGCACGAGAGAGGTGGCAAAAGGTAATTACTCACCTGCCAAAAAAACCCCCAAACACTTCTCCCTCCTGTGAGCTGTACTGAACACTGAAGTACTGATCCATTAAACGGTCGTATCTATCTTTCCAGTGGGCTAAAATGTGACCAATGTTATCATTACTATGATCCGTGCTATCTCTAATTCTCACCTTTAAAAGCAAATTGCATGACTGACAAGAAAAAGCCCTGGTGCCTTGTATGTTTTCTGCGAGAAGCTTGGGAAAATAATTTTCCTTCCAGTTTGCTTCCTACCCCATCACCTGCCATCAAAGGAAGCCGGGTTGTTAGTCCTGACGCGCTACGGTGGAAAAGCCACGTTCAAAGAACTGTTCCTCTCAGCTGCACAGCCCTTCATTACACACCATTCATCATTATCAGCATCGGGAGTGGTTGGAACAGCTCTCCTGAATGAAAAATCTCCCTGTTTAACTTTCCGAGGACGCCAGCCCAGCTCCCTTTTGCCTCCCTGGGCAGGCAGGGTCTGCACTTCGGGCAGCTGGCCGTGCTCTGTGTGTGCCTTCCCAACGCAGCCCACCCCGAGAGGAGGACAGAAGCCTCTCCCTTCCACCACCTGGTACCCACCAAGCCGTCTTCCAAGTCGCCGACCCTATTAAGCTGCCTTCCACCAGACACAACACTCAAGATGCTATGGAAGCTGCTCTCTTTCTGCACGCCGGCAGCTCCAGCCTGCTTGAGAGGAAAGCAGGGCTGGAAGTGGAAGGAGCTGGAGTTAAGGGTAATAGTTTCCAGCTGATCTGTTCCTCAGTCTCCCTTGATTGATAGGCAAGGTGCCGGCAGGGCATGGGGCAGGCTGTAATGCCCTCTGCAAGCACAGAAATCATAGAATAGTTTAGGTTGGAAGGGACCTGAAAGATCATCCAGTTCCAACCCCCCTGCCATGGGCAGGGACACCTCCCACCAGACCAGGTTGCTCAAAGCTCCATCCAGCCTGGCCTTGGATACTCTCAGGGATAGGGCATTCACAGCTTCTCTGGGCAACCTGTTCCAGTGTCTCACCACCTTCACAGTAAAGAACTTCCTCCTAATATCTAATCTAAATCTACCATCTTCTAGTTTGAAGCCATTACCCCTCATCCTATCGCTACATGCCCTTGTAAAAAGTCCCTCTCCACCTTTCCTGTAGGCCCCCTTAAAGTACTGGAAGGCCATTAAAGGGTCTCTCTGAAGTCTTCTCCTGGCTGAACAACCCCAAATCTCTCAGTCAGTCTTCATAGGAGGATCATCTTTGTGGCCCTCCTCTGGACCCTCTCTAACAGGTCCATGACTTTCCTGGGCTGACAACTCCAATGGGCAGTACTCTAGGTGGGATCTCACCAGAATGGAGCAGATGGGCATAACCACCTCCCTTGACCTGCTGGCCACACTTCTTTTGATGCAGCCCAGGATGCGGTTGGCTTCCTGGGCTGCAAGCACACACTGCTGGGCTCATGTTGAGTTTCTCATCAACCAAGACCCCCAAGTCCAAGAGAATCCAACTGGGAGAACAGTCCACTTTGTGAATCACAAGCCATGAAGCAGGCCGGATCTGTCCCTCCACAGCTGGAGACACTAAATAGCTTCACATTGACTTCTGAGGTCTCCAGGTCTTCTTGACTTGTGGGTCTCAAGTGTGGGCACTTCAGAGAGCAGGATACCCCAGTCAAAGTAGCACTTAAATATATTTCCCTCAATTTTTTCTTACTAATATTTTAAAAACGTTTACCTATCAGACACATTGCAATTAATTTATCTTCCCTGATCAAAACACATCTACTTCTGTAGAAACACTCCTCTGCCACCGATTTCAAAAGAAGAGCCGGGTTTTAGCCCACTCACTCAAACGTGCATTTATGTTAATTCTCGCGTCTCGTTAATTATTTCAAAACAGGAGAATTCCTTCCACAAGTCAGAAAGTGACTTAAACCTACTAAATGCTGTGTGCTATAAACAGTAGTGGGCAGACCTAAGGAAAAGGGTGTTTCTAAGGGGTCTCTGCAGCACTTTGAAGTTGCAGTGAAAAAACCATTAGGTTTCACAGACTCACTTTTTTTTTTTTTTCCCTTTTCTTTTTAGTAAGATCTGGTTTTGTTCTTCAGGGTTTGTGGTCATATTTCCATGATACTCATGGATTTGGGGCGTTTTTGATATCTTCAACTTATTTTACATAGTTACACACTTGGAGTTATATAAAACATTATAAAAATATTTCAAAGGCTTCAGATTTCTAAATTAAGTCATTAAATACTTTCTTATATCCAGCAGTATATTTCATTGCCATAAATGCACTACTGTGGAGTTTTTCCTCTAGGAGCAGGAAATATTTATTTTGTACAGTCTGAAAAAGGCCATTTTGCATTTTTTACGGGGGTGAAAAAATTATGCAAAGAACAGTTGAGGAAGGGGAAAAAAAGCAGGAAATATATTTCTCATAAGAAATATGGAGGTATTTTCCTGTTACAGAATATCATTTGTTATTTTTCAATCAAAGAAAAACTGCAAGGAAAGACTAAAAAGGTTGAACCAAGTATAAAAAATTATGAACGTGCCAAAAGATCACAAATAGCACATTAGTGTCCGAGTGTTGGCTCCTGTTGTCTTCCCAGGATTTTAATTTTGCTTTTTAACAGGAGAAAAGAGGAGGGAAACAGAAAAAGCATCATTAGACTTAATCCAACCAGCCCAGCTTTAATTTTTCAAGCTAAAAACCCCAAACTGATCCATGATCTGTATCGGTTTGTACCTGACCACTTCAGCTGTCCCTGACACTTGACCCGCTTCCGAAAAGCAAGAAGTCCAATTTAAGCCGACGGTCCTGCGGGGAGGTAATGGTTTGACCCTTGGTCCCTCCACCGCAACCGTTCCAATTCTCTAATGATTTCCCTGCAGGGTTCATTTACCAGTTCTGGGTCAAAGACCAGCGCATCCAGGAAGGCAAAGGGGCAGCGCAAGCACTGCATGATGGATTTGAAAATAAGTGCATCGTAAAGGAAACCTCCATCAATTAGGGATGGCCTTTGAATCCAAAACAAAAGGCAGCGAAGTGCAAATCATAATGTTCACTTTAGCGGCACCGAGATGGGTACGTTAAGAGATGTATTCTGGCCTAGGTGCAGAACCAGCAGTCATCCCAGGACAAACAGCTCCCGTTCACCCTCAGAAGGGACGGCCTTTCCCTCGCTCTGAGCAACCGGGAAGTCGAAGGGAGTCACTATTTGATGCCAAGCAAGCTTGGGGTACATCCTAGTACTTCATATCACACACACCCTGACTCTAACCAGAAACATGAAGACCTGCCGTAACTAAGAAGTGAAAGATTATCCACATCCACTTTCACTTTCTGGAACCTGTGCCTTAATTTACCTTTACAGGGAATGACAAAATTACCAGTTACAAGTACTGCTTTTCCATCCACCCATTGCCATTTGTGCAGCTGCAAACGTCCTTTTTTTTCCAGTGGTCCTCAATACTGAAATGCACCACAGGCTTCTTTGGAAAGAAAGGTACGAGGAAGTATGTTTAGTAGTACAGAAGGAGATGGAGAAGGGCAAAAAGATATCAACAGAGAAGAAAACAAAAGATACCCTGTTTTTGTTTCTAGTCAAAGATGGAGGGGAAGAAAGAATAACGCCATTTATAACAGAGAGCATACAAATTAAAAAAAATTTAAGAATAAAGAATTAAAAGAAATTAAAAATAACTCTTGAGAAGGTCTCTGCTTTCCTGTGTGAAGTGACCAGGCAAGGCCATGTTAACAACCCATCCCACAGCTAGTGGTCACTGAGCTCTCATCCAGTGAATCCAGATTAGCTATAACAATTAGGGAATGGTAGCTATATCCACACAATATGCAACTCTTTTGGTGCTAGGGCTATAAGACCACCAAAATTAAAACACAGAAGGAATCCTATAGTGACAAATTGTCATCTTCTTCTATTATGCTTTTAATACATCTAGGTTTCCCTTCCCTACCCATTTTCAAAGGACAGGGAAAAACTGCTTATGTGATGTTCAAAATAAGTTTGTTATCATGCCTCTTGCCAAGGCGTTTCAAAATTAATAGTGACTGAGAAGCCGTAAAAATACTTCAATTTTCCAAGAATTCCAAGAAACCAGAAAAGAATGGACTTCTTCATAATGTTTCAACATCAGCACCTGAAAAACACCCCTTGTCTTTGAAGCTTTCATCTGCCTGTGCACGGGCATCACTTGCTCACTCTCCAATATTCTGCCCAATACTAATATGTGTGTATTATTTTCCAGCACAAGAGGCATATAAATCTATATTCTGGCTAAAACATAAAGAAAAACAATCAAAACCTTTCTGATGTGACTTTCTTCAACAATTCATGTCTGAAAAAAAATAAAGGGTATATATGGTAAGATAGAGAACACGCAAATTTAAAAAGGGAACAGAGAGAAAAAATGATTGTGAAAGCATTGCTATAGCCGAACTTTTTAAAGCACTTTTTCTTGACAAATTCAAAATTTGAAAGCTATGTAAATCCCCCAGTATCGAGCTTGCTGATCTTGAATCTCGTGAATTACCTCCCGGAGCCTTTATTGTTCTCAATTCTATTTTGGCAAAGGTGAGGGATGGGCAAACAGCCCCTGGGATCTGGCTGAACGGGGTTTGTCTGTGCGATCGGGCTGGCTGAGAACAAGTTCCTGCTGCCAACCGCACCATATGTGACAGGAAAAGTTTTGTTAATATAAACCATATTGATGTATTTGTTAACGACTTGAACGCCCCAGTAATTGAATTTAAACCTGTTAACTATTCACCAGGGCTTCCTCAGCCCACCTCCTTCATCTCCTCTACCCTTGCACTATTTCAAAGCCACTGGCAGAGTTTTACACAACCACCCCCCTTCCCACCACAACCCTTTCACCATTACATGAGCTTGGGAAGCCTAGCATTTGAGCAGCTCATTTTAAGTGCTCTTAACTGTGTTTTTTGAAAGAACAAAGCAGTTTTATAACTCTCTCTATACAAACAGAAGGCACTTATCTGAGAGCTTCTCTTATCTTCAGTCCATCAATAAGTGACACTGGTATGCTACAACTGGCTCCCACCATGGAGACAAACTCTCTCCGTCCCTGACCTCACAGGGATCAATCACATCAATGCTTCTCTGTTGCTGTTTTTTTTTTTTGTTTTGTTTTGTTTTTATTAAAAGGGATCAAGGAAAGAAACAAAGCCCTCCAAAGCACTCAAGCTCTGGTAAAAAAAAAAATATGTTTTAACGCAGAAGTTTTTCAATTTCCTCATCAGCAACATTATTTGAAAGCTGAATTGCTAAAAGGTTGCAATTACAAAAAGATGGTTTTCAGTAATTTTCTTTTTTGAAGTACTAATTCTTTAATTTCTTTTCCCTTATTTTTCATCAATTACATTTACTTTTCCTGTGAGTCAACACGAGGGAGCTGACAATAAAAGCCTGATGCAGCAAACCTTTCTGGAGGCCCTTAAGCCAAGTGATTTCAGCTTATAATCAGGATATGCTACAACCTGCATTCACAACTACCCTCACTATGGCTCCACCTCTGCTGAGAAGTGAGGTTTTGCGTGACTTCTTCTGGCAACACTTTGCTTTTGTAGCTGTAAGCGAAGAATGGCTCCCTACAAACATTATTGGAAAGAAATGATCTCATTTGTTTATTTTTTTCCTGAATCGAAACACTCTGTGTGCACCTCATTTATCTCACACAGACCACAATTTACCATTGCCATTTATTTAAACACATTCTGCATCTGATGAACTCCTTATTGCTCAGCACCTACAAAAACCAAAGATGTTTCTCCCAGAGCAGTCCCTCTTCTTCCCTACATTCAGGTGGGAACAGAAAAGCCAAGTTTAGCTTCACAGGGGGTCTGAGACCATACAATAATCATACACGTCCAAGAGACTTGCACAATGTTTGGGCAGCATCTCAATGGATTGATAGCTTGTCTGTAGAGATGTGAACTTATCAAGGTTCTGCTTAGTGCGGATACCCAGACAAGCAGTTGGCAGCGAGGTTTCTTCTGCACTAATTACATTCTTTTCCAAAAGTTCACCCTGCCTGGGTGTCCAGGTAATTGCAATTAAGGCAGGAATCTGGTAATTAGAAATTCAAGTGCCCTGCCAAGAACAATACACTTCCTCTTAACGTGCTGCCCAAAGAACTAATTCACTTGGAAAGGACAGAAGCTGATGTGAAGTGGCAGAGTAGATGTTGATTAAGCAACAACCACAGAAATAAATTCCCTTCCCCCTAAAATCAAATTCATTACATCTCATTTAGACTCTTAGAAAGTGTTTTATTACCTTTGAAACATTTCAAATAAATGAGAACTCGAAATTTCAGACCTCCAAACCGCAGCATTTTCTGCTTCCCAGCCCATCTGCTTAGAATTGCTGGAATGTCTTTTTTGAAGCTGAAAAAACAATCCTGGTCATACTCCCCCCTTCAGTCTCCCACCAAAATGCTAACTTTGTATCATGACTCAGCAACTACTGCTCAGGGGCATTATTTGGTAAATAACAAATCACTTAGGAATCTTTGAAATACGTTTAACACACAACAACAAATACATTTTAAAAAAATATAAAGCAAAGCCACCCCCAATTTAGCACAGTGGATAGAAAGATACTACTCTGTCCCCTAAATTCCCAGTTTTAAAATGGCACTGTTAGCTGGAAACCAATGCTTGTTTTTTGTTCTCCCTATACATTTCTTTGTATACTCAAAGAAATATATACATAACTCACAGTTGTTCCTATCAATTCAGAATAACATCTCTATCCCAAATCTTGGGCTTAGCCTCTTATACTTTATACTAGCCTTTTCTTTCAGGAAACACAGAAAACCATTTTCCACTGGGGATAAGAAAACTCCCATTGTGTACATGTGTGTGTGTGTGTATTTACATGAAGTTACATGAACACAGAGGTTTCTGTCCAAATCAAAGCCATGGAATCACGTGCCCAGCTTTAGACATAGCAATGTCTATTGATTTTTATAGAGCTAAATAATTTGAAATTCAAAGCTGGAGGGCTCTGGGCTGATGCTGTTTAAAATTATTTGGGAAAAAAAAAAAAAAGGGGGGGTGAGGGAGGAATTCCCTCTCTCTTTCTGAATAAAAATCTACACCAGGTCCATATTTGTGCCAGATAAGCCAAGGAAAGCACACTCTGTGGTTCCCCAATAGCTTCTTTTGGATGACACCGCTACCTCCTCTAACGAGATACCCAGGCACCATCAAAGGAGCTTCTGCTGCCTTGTCCCACGTTTCACCCACTGGAGGCTTCGATAAACTCCCTTCACCGGGATTGATTTTAGGATCAAAACCCACCACAAGCATCACTCACATAATCCAGAACACACTTCACAAAGGGAGCCTAGAGCAGCACCGCAAAATGTATATAGAGCCCTGATGGAAAACTATGAAAAGGAAAGGATGCTTTGAAATTCTCAAGATTTGTTGTTGGTTTGCTTTCATAAAGCATTATAAGAGCATTTCTGCCCCCCCTTCCGCCCCCAAAGTTTTTAAGTCTAAAAAATTACTCCGTTCTCTCCTGACCTCTGTTTCCTATTGCCTTAGTGGGTTTCCAAGATTCCTTAGATCATACCCAGACATAACTACTAAAGGAACAAGCTGAGATCATCAAAACCTTATGACTGAAACACTGAAAACAAAATAAAATGTACAGTTTTCACCGCCCACCCCAGAAGTACATCAAGTGCACAGTAAGAAAAGCCTACGGTAAGAAATTACCTCTCACGCGCTGCAGCAAAGCCTCAGGAGCTAATAATACAAGAAATAAAACTGCTGTTTTGATTGATAGATCTGTTAAAGTTTCTTATCGCTTATTTCCAACAATGTCAGTCAAATACGTTTCATCTTTTATCAGTAACAAAATAAAGTTATTTTTGCCTCAGAATCTAAATTATAGATACTTACAGAGAAATAGCACTAAGCCAAGTGACAACTGAGGACTAATATTTTCCAGTTGACCTAACAACATATTAAACAAAAAATAACAAAAATTAACTATTATGAACTAAGGCTCTGTTTCTTCCTATAATTTATTTGAGCTGATCATAAGGTGTTTAGTTCAGGTATACTGGTTTCTGTTTTAAGTTAATCTTCCCATCTGTACCTATGGTAGGTACCTCTTAGGGCACAGCAGAATAAGTCAAAATTCTCTTGACACACAGGCATTTACAACATGACACAATTCAGAAATTTACTGTATGGATTCTGTGTTCATGTAACATTAATTTTACACATGTATTTACACATATTTACATGTTTATGTAAACATACACACACACATATACACACAATACCTATAATGATGACAAATCTTTTAATTGGTAAAGCTGGGTACTGAAAAATGGCTCACTCTCAGCAATATTTTGTTGTTGTATCATAAGTGATTTTTATTTTCCTGGGTAAGTTAAAATTCATTGTTGAAGGAGTATGAAAATCCTCTGAACTGCATGCTGTTTTCATAGCTGCAACACGCTGAAAGTCATCGGATGCTTTGTACATGGCATAATAGTGAAAATAGTGCTTTGCAGGGAATTTGGACTAGAAAAGACTAAAAAAAAGTTAGTTGCCTTATCCTCATTGTATTGACACGTACTTACAGGGAAGCAGATGAATAGCTGGCTGCAGCCAAGCAGCTGGGTAAGATCATTTCCCAGGGTGCTAACGCTATCTGCAAACGAGCAGGGCTGGGCCCCGTTCCCTTCCTAATTGCAGGGGTCCATCACAACCCAGAGAGCCAGAGAAAAGTGTACAAGGCCACAAACCACAAAAACGACAGAAGGATTTAGACCAGAAAAAAATGATATTTGTCATGTCAGAAGCTACCAGATCCCAAGCAGACACCACACGTGGGTGCATCGCTTCCGCACGTCTGCTGGAGGGACCTGCTCCCACCTGGGACCCGTGGTGAGCAGCAGCCCCTTCCATAACCTCTCTCTCCTCATCTGTGTGCTGCTAGGCTAGGACCTGAGCTTGTATGCTAGACCACACTTTTACAATGTTCTCTCCCATGGACTCCTCACAGATGTCCTCACCCCAGCAGTGTGCTGAGCATCGGCCACGCTGCCCAGTGCCAGCTGCCGTCAAGGGCATCCCACCTCAAGAAGCAAAAACTGCCTGGGTCTCTCTCTCTGGATGGGAAAAGGCATTTTTTTACATTAAATATGTTATTACAAACCAAGTCACGTACAATAAACTTTCTCTTATAACACCTTTAAAAATAGTTAATAAGGGATTTTTAAAAAGTTAGATTTTTCTATATAACACTCCATAAAACAGTATCGTTAGAGCATTTTACTGCCTCTTTCTTCAAAGATGCACAGCTTTTCTGAGAGCTGCATCCATCCAACTAACGGAAAGGAGCCAAGGTACAACCAAGAATCCCTTGCATTTCAAAATCCAAGTGGTCATTTTACAAAAATTGTATTAACCAGCACATAGCAATACAAATCGCTCCATAAAAGCAGCAAACTGCCTTATAAACTGCTCTTTAAAACTAACTCAAGAAAAAAAATAAATAAATGAAGTCAACAATGGGCTGCACAGTTGTAAAATAAGTTGCCAGTCCCTGCCTAAGATGATGAAAAGCAGCCGTAAACAAATTTTGGTGAATGGCAGAAAGAACAAGGTGACGATTGTATTTGGGGGAGCGACCAGGCCCTGCAGACTCTACCTCAGCGGCAGAGCACCGCATCCGTCTCAAGCTGGTACCCAGCTCACGAGGCAGGATATTCCAGACAAATCCATTACAATTCAATAATAATGGCTTGAGAGCCAGAATTTTTTTTTTTTGGGGGGGTGACTGGAATGGACGAGTAGCAGCCTCCCAAGAGTTAGATGAGTTCGGGGGTAAGTCAACCGCACCGGAGATAATTTCCACCATTTTATAAAGGTTTGGTCCCAATACAGATGGATACCTTAATTTTCCTATAGAACATTAAAACCAAAATGCAACGGGGTGATGATGGGGATGACAGGACGAGGGGTAATGGTTTCAAACTGAAAGAGGGGAGATTTAGGTAAGATACTAGAAAGAAATTCCTTACTGTGAGGATGGTGAGACACTGGAACAGGTTGCCCAGAGAAGTTGTGGATGCCCCATCCCTGGAGGAGTTCAAGACCAGGCTGGATGGGGCTTTGAGCAACCTGGTCTGGTGGGAGGTGTCCCTGCCCATGGCAGGGGGGTTGGAACTGGATGATCTTTAAGGTCCCTTCCAAACCAAACTGTCCTACAATTCTATGAAATGCTCTCCATCCATCTGTAGGGTTTGTTAGACAACAGTACTGGGAGCCTCACTGCTTCTACAGAGCCTAAATTTACACATCCCTTCCCACTGAACTGAGAAGGTCATGCTTTTGAACGAATTTCAGGATCAGGTCGACAAACTCCTTGCTAGGAGGTACACACCAAACTGCAAATGGGAAGTCCTTCCCAAAAACCTAACCCCACACATGCCTTCACGGAACAGATTCCAGATATTTTTTCTAAACCACAAAGTGTAAACGCAAAGAATGGCACAACAGGAAAATTACCAGTTGCCTTCACTGTTTTTCACTAGGTAATTTTTTTTTTTTAAAAAAGAAGATACAGTTTCTAATGACCTTCCCACCCAAAGGGTAAGAGCTTTGTCACTTGTGAGTTATTTGTATACTCTTGTTAATTGTATCGCTACACTCCTCCAACCGTTATGAATATTCATTTTATCTCACTTCTCTCTCTCTGTGCACTTATTAACTGTATAACACATATACTCGAGAGATTTCGTGCGTGTGTATATATGTATACGTATGCGTGATATTATTTATGTAAATCTCTATCTGACCTATGCACACAAGACACACTATTCAGCAGCGGTACCGCAGCCCTTTGAAAAGAGGTTTTAAAGGTCTGAACTGCAGCAGAAATTGAAAAGGTTCCAAATCATCAAATATCACCTCAAATAAAACCAGTTCTTTTAACAGCGATTTTTTTGGCAGCGATACGAACTCACCGAGCATTTCTTATCATTATTGTTATTATTATTTGCTGAACACTAAACCGTGTTTTGTCTTATATATTTAAATTAAGAGAGTAAGCTGCCTAAAAGACCTCGTCTTGTTGTGTTTGCTTCTATCTGCCGCTACAGTTTTAAAGCACATTTCCCTTTATTTCACTTTTCCACAAGCCATAAAAAAACTCATTTCTAATTCATCCGTTCGTTCAGCTTAACCTCTCTTCTCAGCAATTAAAGCACTCTGCGCATCCCTCATCTATCACACAGCCAGCTAAATAATGCATTGCGTCCTCCGCTCATCTTTTATCATCCCAAATGACAGGTATTAGCATATCTCCCCAGTCAATTACAGTGCAGCGGAATAATCACAGCATAATTGGGCGAAAGCCACTCTAATCACCAACCCTGCAAACTCGCAGAATAAAAAACTGAGTGGCAGTTCAGACAGGCCTTGCTCTTGTCCATGACTCCAGCCAACGAGCTTGGCAGGTCTCCCGTTTTTCCCTTCTGCCTTTCCAAACTTGTTCTTCGGGGCTGAACTTCTCAGCGCAGACACACGCAACTCCTTTTTGGGTTTTTTCTTACAGGAAGAACCCCCGCGCCTTGATAAAAATTACCCCCGGACTGTTTGCTAACAAAGGCAGGGCTGGAATACAGCACGGCTCTTCTCTGCCCTTCAGCTCATCCAGCGGGGCTCTGCTTTACACAACAGCTCTGACAGATGGGTTTGTTGCTCGAGGTAGAAAGTTTTACATTTCATGTTAGAGCAAGCAGAATTTCTTTTTCTTTAAGTATAAAGGATTTACGAGATCTAACAGAGTTAGGTAGTGCTTTAGATGGTGCTGCTTACTGCAGACATTAGCCTTCTGTTTTTCAACACCAGCGAGATGCCCACAAAGCCTAAGTTTTATTTGTTGTCTGTTTAATACGTCTAGATTAAAATCCTACACATAAACGTATTTGAACATAAAACAAATGTTTCATTTGTTAAACAAAGAAACGCAAGTAAATTAACATCAGGTTTCTGTCTCCTGTGCTCAATCTGAGCAAATGAGAGTATTAACGGAAATTCTCCATGGCAATTACACCAGGCTAAGAGCAACAGGCTCTGGGATGGGTGCTTTTACAGCAGCTCTCAAACTGGTGATGCAGGATTAACCTCAGGTCAGCTACCTGCTCCGAGACCTCCTTGCTCTGGGATTCAGAGTGGTGCTCCGATGGAGGAGCAGCCCAAGGATGGTGGTGGGACCATCCTACATGTGCCCCTGGGATCTGCTTACCCTACAGGGCAGGCCTGCATCAGCTCTACGCCGTCTGGGATCTTCTCAACAGCAGGATGTTCAGGGCATGAAAAGTGCCCTGGGAAATCAGGATATGCATTTAAAAGAAAATTTTCAACACTACTGCTTCAGCACAGTTGAAATTTTCAAATGTGTTACAAACACGGAGAAAGTCTCCTAAAACTCAACAGCCAAATTCAGTTCTTTGAAATTCTGAGTGAGATGTACTAAATTTGTGCAGTCATCATCACTGGTAGCAGACTCCGGTTGTGCATATTTAGATGACTTCTCTGTCATTTACTGCTGTAGCCCCAAAGGGAGAATGAAACTCTACTAAAGAAAAAGGGGGATTAGGCTCTAACCAGACCATCAGTGTAGTGCATTCCTGCTGTTGGGATAGGATTATACGTAACCGCAAGTTCTACCCGCTATAAGGTTAAATACCACAAAATGAGGAAAATCAAGACTTTTTGGACGCAAAGTTTAGGCAAGTTATGTACCTGTTTCAGTCTAAGGGGAGGGAGTTGCTTTCATCTCCTTGTACTAAATGGAGCTAGAACACATCATTATTTCAGCTAGAACACATCATCATTTAAAAACACCCTTTAATGCTTCATCTTCTTCCTAACCTCTTCTCCCCAATAACCATTTTCTCTAAACCACTTTCGAATTTCTACGTCGGTGTAATTCCTTTCCTGTCAACAGAATTACACCAAATACATTTAATCAGTGGTGATCTTCCCATCCTCGCTTCCCAAAACGGAGCTGAACAAGACACAGACTTTTTTTTTTTTTTTTAAATTATTTTTAAACTCATCTTGTATAATGTCTCATCACACAGCTCTGTGTGCTTGCACTGTTACAGCACAACTACATGAACAATTTGGTATTAAACCACTGTTGCGAAGCCGGGGAAGGAAGAACACAAGCTGGTGTATTTGTAGGACAAAGATAAAATGCCCTCCTTACCCCGTGTCTTCTCCACGACCTACGTTACTGGTCTGCACCTTCTTTCACACACAAGGTGCTGCAGCCACAGCACGAATGAGAAGGGGAAAGCGAGGCTGGAGACTGTTTGAAAATGTTGGTGGAGGATCTGTGCTTCCTTCCCCTCAACAGAGCTGAGTGTCCACAAAGACGTGGCAATTATTCAGCTTTCTCTGCTGCTTCTTTCTTCTGTGCCACCGAGGAGCTTCCCGTGGCCAAAGCCTGTCTATTCTGCTAAGAGCCGCAGAAGAAAAGGCATACCAACCATACCCTTCCAACTCCTTCCATCTTAAGTCACTTCTCAACCTCACTTTTGCTTAAAAAATTTTAAAAAAAGCATGGAGTAGTTATACAAATGAAACGTTCACTGATTTTAAAACCCCGGTATTACCCTGCTGCATCCCTTTCCAAGCCTGCTTACTTCATACAAATAGATGGAGGACTCTTTCCAGATTCCAACTTATTATCCCTTATAATGTCAGGCACTGTGCTACTCTCAACAGATCCACTGAAAACGATGTGACTTGGGGAGAAGCCAACCAACAGGGGGAAAAAAGCCATTAAAAATTGGCTTTAAATCTTGGCTTTGAACCGATAGAAACTCTTTTTTTTTTTAAAAAAAAAAAAGGCTATTTTTTTAAATTTCTCTCCTGTGATTGCTGATTTCACTCCTCCTGTTCTGTACAAATCCCAGCAAACCGAAAGAAAGCTGGTCAGGTAGGTCACAACACGTTATACGTTGAAAAAACCACTAAGTTAGATGCTGTTACAGGAACCTTTATAAAGCCCCACAGACATTGCTTTTCTTCCTGCAGTGTGTTTACTGCTCAGAAAAAGTGCTCAGTAGCTATTGAGAAGAGATTTCTTCATTTCTGGGATATAAGGGCAAGCCTCACCAACACCACCCCTCGCATCGCCCCGCGCGAAGGAATGCATCTGATCTGCTTTTGTTCCTCCTTTTTATCCTTCTGCTCCCCTCAGCACCAACATCCAGCTTTCTGAAATTAACAGCTTCCCTGGGAAGAAGGCGGCTAAGAACAAATGCAATTTTGCAGAAGTAGGCAAGCCTCCCTAATTTCTCATTGGATAAATCTGGAAAAGCCAAAAAGCAAAAGATTTTGGATGGAAAGCCTTCCCAGGAATTGGTGAGGTATTTTGAGATGCAAGTAGCCCTGTCAGTGGGCTTCACCTACAAAGACCAAGGGCTTTTACAGCCCAATTCCAACAGACCTGGCTGGGGCAGGTTAGGGCTGTTCTCCCTGTCTGCCTCACCACTTTGCTGCTTTTACAGAAAAATCAGGATAAGAGAATGTAAACTTGCACCCAGATGCTCAAACTCAAACTGAATCCATGTTTTAAAATATGATCTGTGATTGTCTGGACTCCTGCAGTCAGTATTCTACCTTCTCTTATAAGGCTGGTAGCTTCTGGTAAGGAGCTAGGGGTAGTTTAACACCTTCTGCAGTAACATTTGTCAAAGAACTTCTCGGTTGGCACCTAATGTAAAGAATGCAGAGATGATCCTTAAAATCACACAACTCAAATTCTACAACACTATGCTTATGCCATGACCAATCTTGGCTGATCTGAGGAAGCAAGTAAAAAGCAGGCTCATCACCCAGAATCATCAAAACCTTAGCCTAAGTGTTGCATGTTACCTACTTGATGACACATCCAGACACATATTGTAGTTAATATTTTTGAGAAAAGAATAATTCATCTAATAACAACACCCAAATCGTGTGCAAATAAGCTACTTCCATAGGGAATATGAAAGGCTCTGCCAACAGTAGCTATTAAGACAAGGTCCCAGAACTTCAGATGGAAGGAGAACATGCTACACAAACCCCTCCACTAACATCTGGAACGAAAAACAGCTTAAAAAGAAATTTCCAAATCTACCTGGAACAACGGAATTTTGGAAACAACATTTCTTTTCATCCACGACCGCAATTCTGTAAGCAACAAATGGATCAAGTTCCACCAAGATTTCCTAGAGACACAGTATTTTAATGCCTTCAAGCTGCATGCAAATTTCTACCCAGCAAGGGAATTTCTGTGTTGATGTTTAGAAAGCGCAAATGTGACATGCTGCAGCTGCCTTGTACATTATGAGACACATTCTCCTACTCTTGGACAATGCCTGTCTGCCAAACTATAAAAATAGAGAGACGTAAACTATACAAAACATTGTAGTCAGAGAAAAAAGCTGGGGGAAACGTGAGTGTATCACCAACCTCAGCTCTACAGAAATGATGGAGAATTCTGTAAATGAGTCTTTGCTTCTCTGAACATTACCCTGCTGGTAGTTAGTGGACACTACCCTGCTGGTAGTGGACATGGCCATGGTGTTTGGGTGCAAAAAAATGGTTTGCAGAAAAGGCACGCAAGAAAAATCCAAGAACTGATGGGTAGATGTACCCTCTGGAGTAAGTGCTCAGTAGGGAACCATAACCGACTGTTCAAACTAGAACTTAAAGACTATCGAAAGCGTGCAGATTTGCAAAGTTTGGCCCCACAGCAATTCTCTCCTGGGTGTAAACTCTTCATGTCCCCAAACTAAGGCCAGGCCTGGAGGAACAGACACAAACACAGTCCCTTCCTTCACAACTGCACTGCTTTAACAAGCTGGGCAGCAGCATCCCTTTATCACTGAACTTCTGTCATCGTTACAGTACTATAATTTATTTCAAAGTCAGGCTCGCATTTGTTTTGTAGAACTTGAGGAATGTTGAAATACTGACATTTTTATTAAAATACTTTTATTCCAACAGATCTTGCAGCCCTAACAGTTATTTATCTTTTTCAAGAAAGCTCTAATAGCATAATAATTATGACCTATGTTCAATTGACTTGACGACTAATAAGCCTTCTGTGACCCAAGTAAAAATCCCATAAGCTTTGATAAACTGCACAGATGTAATGTCGTGGCGACACTCAGTCACTACTTTTCCAGAGTGAAACAGAAGCACGAAGACAAAGCTGGGACGATAAATGTCTTCCCTAGAATGATGTTTTACCCATTTCCCTCTTCCTTATTTCTTGGGGGGTGAGGGTACAGCAGGGAAAATACTATGTTCCAACCCCAAAATCCTCAAATCTGAGGGGAAGGTTGGAAACGACAGGAATCTCTTTTAATTTAAAAGACTTCCTGTACTAGCTGGATTTTACCAATAACGGGAATGATGCCTCATTTTTTCCATGGATCTTTCAGCACAACCACACCTACGACACGGGGATACAAGTGTCTCCAAAGTAACAGCATGTTCCATTCAAGAGAAACACAGTTGTTTTGAGTTCTTGTTAGAAAGTGTAATACTCTGCATTTTAGTTACTGCTTGAAAGATAAGAAAAATATACGTGGTCTCAAAAATGGGATTAGAGCTCACTTTATCACAATAATTACTCTAAATACATGGAAAGCAATCAGTTCTACACATCACTATTCTCATTCCCTTGCTATATGTGCATGAACCAAAGCAGGCACATGTGCTTATTTCATTTCTTAGTATATGTACGATAGCAAGGAAATGATGTAATCTTTGGTTATCTAGGACTTTCAAAATCCACGTTATTAAATAACTTACATCATCTTAAAGACAGGTTAGCAAAATTTCCATGGTTTTCTTCTATAAACAAAGTTAAAGGAATGAGACAAATTAATAAAGTAACCAAATGGTCACAAAGAGTATTCTCTCTAAATGGAATTATTAAAAACAACTTATAACTCTCTCCCTGAAAAATATCCCAGAACCTGGATATCACCCAAATAGTATTTTGCAATTGGGTCCCTGCTCATCACATCAGCTACTTTACAATTTCCTTGCAGACTGGTTCTAGGTATTAGCAAGTATTTTTTACTCAGGGATGATGATATACAACTACAGAACAAAAATGCCAACATAGATGCCCTTTAAAACAGCTTCTGTTTTAAAATATTGCTTAGTTTCTAATTTGCAAGATCGTATGTATGCAAGAATAGAAAGCATTTGTAATCCCGTTAACAATAATTCCTTGATGGCAATTTACTAGAGAAACATAAATATGAATTATTATGAAGTAAAGCATTTTGAAACCCAGAAATACTACTTTCCGATTTTGAATACACTTCAAATACCAAACTAACTTTCAAAATTCACTTTAAAAAAAATTGTCTTCCCATTGTTGTGCGATGACTTGAAATGGGAGCTTTTCTTCTTTGCTCAGCTGTGGCAGATGCCACCTTTGGGATGGAGAGGCACACCACACGTTCCTGCAGCCCTTTTGAAACTCCAAAGACTGGCACCCGCAATACTCCTCCCAAATTTATTATGCTCTTTCTTAGAGCTCAACGCTGACACATAAGCAACAAGCAGAGCTGTGGGCAATCCACAGTGACAATCTCAGGCTTATTTTACTTCCACTGAAGAGTCTACTGTTACTGCTATCCATACTGCCGGTACGCACAAAATAGACCTAAGGTATAGAAAATCTTTGATTTTGTTACTTCCAATTGAGCACATACAGCTCTACAGAAGAACTTTATATACAGAACTGTATGTACATAAGCTTTTTGCAAGATCTTCTCAATGAAAACAGGAAAATTCAGTGTATGCATAAAGATATCTGAAAGTTGACAGAAACCCAACTTAGCTTTTCCACTTACACTTCCTAGCACAAACTTTACCATACAGAGGGGAGTCGTAACTTTGAAATACTAACAGATAACACTGCATTTGAACCTTATTTCCTGTTATTTCAGGGTGCCTCTTGCCATTTTTTTTGCCTTTTTTTTTTAATAATAAATTGACAAGGGGGCAAAATCAATTACAGAAACAAGGCAACCTGCTCTTAAACTGATTAGCCGAGATGTCAAAACGGTCCTATTCACTTTTACTGAACATCTTTCCAGCAAAGCAAATCCCCTCTCTTCTAGACCAAGTGTCATATACAAGTGTACATATGCAAATACGTACACTTCAATCTACCGACTGGTGTTTGATCAATTTACATAGTCGAGTGGCTCACTCAAACTCTCTGTGCTTTGAGGTTACATGTCCCAGAATGTACCGAGCTTGTTGGCATTGGGAAAATTAAATTTGGAAAAATGTATTACTGCACAGTTCTCTCCTCTAAGTTACTAAAATATTTAGGTGTGAGATATTCTACATCTAGATAAGGGGGTAAATCAAAGATGAAGACAATGAACTTCCACTCGGCACCAACCCATCTCTGCACCTTTCATCTCCTTATCAAAACACAGAGATGAGCCTTGAGGGAGGAGAGCCCTGGAGTGAGACAGTCCGGGTCTGCTGAAGTATGCAAGGAGACCGCGCGGCGACGATCGCAGCGGAGCAAAAACCATCTTTCACTTCTAAATTAGAACACGCTGAACTCAAATAACTCTGCAGAGCAAAATTGGAAATGCAAGACTAAAATAAGAGAAGACAATTTTAAACCAGGAGAAAGATCTGGAAATCTGTCCAGACCTCACAGGGCTTTTTTTTTCTTTTTTTTTTTACATTAAAGATGTGCCAGTGGAAAAACCAGAAGGCTAAACCCCTTTTTCCTCTAGTGAAGCACAGCCATCAGCTGGGCCTCACCAAAAACCCATTTCAGATTTTGCACACTGTGGCCACCAGGTCTGGGGAGACTTAAGGCTCCGGGTAACTCCACATTTTAAAAAAAAATTCCCCTCTAACTGAGGGCTGCTGACCTATTTCAGGTTAAGCAGGAGCAAACCACCCAGTGTGGCACCCTGGCCTCGAGGGGGCTGTGGCACCCAGTGTGCTCCCCCAGGGGAAAGGTTAACCCTGAGGTTTATCAGGTCAGAATTTGCATTCTGATGGTGTAAAGGCAAAGCACCCCGTGTCCCGGCCAACGCCACGAAGCGACAGGCATCCTCGGTATGGTTGGTTTTTTATGCGTGTGCACATTTGGGATTTGAAATTTATATTTTATCAGATTTAGCAGAAGGATGGCCTTTGCCAGAACACGATGGAAGGGTATGTATGGAATGCAATCTCCAAATTACACTGTCTGTCACAGTTTACAGTGTAATTACTTTATATCGCAGTAAAGTATCATAAACTAATCTCCCAATCTTAGTGAGCAATGCTCTTTGGTAAAAGGTATATTCACAGTAAAGCTCAACAAAAAGAAACTGTGGCAACAGCTGCAGCAGAAAAAAAGTGAAAAAAAGAACCAGGTGATACCATATAAACTGTTGTTTGTAATTATTTCACAAGATAATGTAGTATTCTAGGAATTCCTGCAAAAAGAATGTATCACATACTTTTGAAACATTCCTTTTCTGGACTGAAAATTTCATTCTGCCTTACAGCCTGAAGTACACAAGGGGCAGTGAGCGAAAGAAAACCTTCTTTGGCCTCACTTACTGGGGTTTAGTGACGAGGGATTAAAAAAATGTAACCATTCACCCAACCGTTCACCCAACTCCCTGCATTTTAAGGCAAAATAAACAGGGTTTAACTCTCAAATGCAGAAAGAACATAGTTCTCTTTTTCCCTTTTAACACAGGTCGTCTTTGTTTAACTAAGACCATTTATTTCAAATCTGATGGAGATACGATCATAGCACGTTACCCATGCACAGCTTCTCTCCAGTAACCCCAAAACACAGCGAGCATCGTCCAAACAAACGTGGGCACACATTCCTTCCCAGGGAGGATGGATTTTAGTGTATATTCAAGTCCTAGCTCGATCCCCCTGAAATCAGAGCGGGGGCCGCCCCACACTGCCCTGCTCGCTCACCACGGAGCAGCAACTTGCTTCCCTACACAATCCCACCAAAGATGATTTTCAGCCCAACTCTCATTTGCTGTGAGAAAAAAAGTGTCTGAAATGGAACCTAGGAGTCCACTAGTTACTTTAAATAATGCTGACTCCCTGGTAAAGCTAATGGAAGAGTCGTGGAACAAGACATTTACAGATCAAATAGTTCTGCACATCTCAACCAGCATCTGGACCTGTGCCATAACATGCCTGTGTACACGAGGTGTCATGGAAGAGCCTTTTCTGGCTGCAGTTTACAGGAATCGTGGATTCCACGAGAGTGGAATTCAAGGTTTGAAAAGGGTTCATTACAAGTTGTGCTGTAAAACATGGAGGAGGCACAATCCAGCCTAAGGTCTACAGCTACTGGAGTTGGAAGCCACCACCTATGCATCTGGCTATTTGCTGTTAACCATCTGAAGAACAGAAACAACTGTTAAATTTTATTTATTTTTTTTTTTTAAGTACAAATTTGGGATGTGATGGAATTAGAATAAGGAGTATGTCTTAATAATTAAGAAAAAATATACTCTCTGTAAAAGCAAATTTGCACACCAGAACACGCCAGTGGGCGATCGCGTGCAACTCCCATCTTCTCCTGACCATGGAGGGGTCCCACCAGCACCTGGGAGGAGGGTGGTTGGAGGGGAGCAGAAAATCCCAAGAGAACTCTTTGCAGACACGACAGGATGATTTTAGCGCACAGGTATGGTACCAACCAGTGTATGAAAAAATTAAAACATCTGCGATTATCCCTGCCTTCAAGCCATGCAAAAATCCTGCCAAAAACCAGTAAACAACTAAGTAACTAAATATAGATATATAAGAAATAAAATTATACACACATATTTAAATACACAACTCTGTGTACATACATTATATATTTCTGTGTATAAAAAATACAGTTTTGAGTATTTTAATAGAAGCGAGCACAAATTGATTTAAATTAATCTCTGAACATACTGGAGAGCCAGCACAGTAATTAACTGTGTTATTTATTAATTATTATAACCGTACCAACTGTCCCTTCTCTTCATCTCTCCAATAAAAACAATTCATCTCTAATCCACTACAGCTGCAGAAACTTTTACGAAACGTTACATAAGGTAATAAAATCTCTCCAGTTTTAGGTCTGCAGGATCCATTTCTGGCCTTCAATCCCTGGTGTCAGATTATAATCTCCAGTGAAGAGTCTGATGTTATTTCAACAATCCGATACCTCACTGCGAGCACACAAAAAGATTTTTTTTTTCTAAATTACACAGCAATATAATCTGAATGGGAGATCGGTCACTGAACAAGCTAAATCTGCATGAAGGAGAAAGACTGAAAGAGCAGGGAGGGAGCAGGGGGAAGCAGTGAGCAGTATCAGAAAAATGGAAATGGAACTGAAAAGGGAAGAAGGATCAGAGAAATGTACCTTAGTTGAAAAGGTTTCTCGCAATATCCGCTGCCAGTTTCTTTTCATCTGTGCAACTACTTCCCTCTGTTATTCTAGTGAAGGCAATAACTTGAGTGGGCATAAAATAGAGAATTTCTAATGGATTAGAACAAGGCAGGATATAAACCACAAGTGAAATGTATTTCTGTGTGCTACACTCAGCGATGATTATTGTAATCCAAACGCTTATATAGCATACTTCTACACTTACGGTGGGAGGCACAGGGGACACGGAGCAAAAAGGAAGGTAGAAATACGTTGATTCAGATTACTGCTTACTGAATTTACTTCTGTTTTGCTAGTATATTGTTAAATCCTCTTTTGTGTTTCATAGGAAGGCAGGCATTTTGAAGACGGTTAGTCATAACAAGCTCTTTATTTTGTTTTTGCTTTAAAATGCCTATAATTTGTACGCTTGCTGACACTTGCTGATTTCATGCCCTGCCTTTTCCCGTCAAAGCCCCTTCTCCGCTCTCCACACGAGGAAATCTCATTTATCAAAATTCTGTTAGCGTAAGGGGAAGGGCTATGTTGAGCTGAGCCATGGCCTTCATTAAACATGCAGAACATAAACTGCTGACACCGAGCACAGTCAACTTGCAGCACGGTAGAGGAAGGGGGGGGGGAAAAAAGGGTGAAAAAAAAAAAAAAAAGAGCAAAAGAAGAAGTGGTGAGATGGGAATAAAAGCCACGGTTTTGCAAAGCATTTAAATCGTACTGGAGTCCGTGAGATTTAATCACGGACCTGAAGTTAAGCATGTGCTTAACTTCGCCAAACAGAAATAGATCACTAAATTATGAATGGAACAATCTATTTCTGTTCTCAGGAACATGGACACTTTGTTCTCCAGACCATCCCCTCAGGGAATAAAAAAGGTGAGAGTAAAAAATGATAACAAAATCGGAGAAAACAATCCCTTCTTCAACTAAGTATACTGGTCCAGATAAAGGAATTATATGCTATATTTAACATAGCAAGATGAAAAAAAATCTGGTATCCATCATTTAGGTTCCAGTAGAGAAAAAGGAGCAATTACAATTGTGGTCACTAATTTCAACAGGGTACCAAAAGCAGATGCTCTGACCAGGAAGAAAGAAAAATTCGTAAATTTGGAAAAGGCAAGCATGAAAACAGAAATGCATTGAAAATCGACATCAGGGCTGAGGGGGAACAAAGTGGCTTTTTAAATTTTCACTTCAGTTACTGTTCTTGATATTTTTTTCCCCTTTAATTCTCAAAGATAGCTGTGTAATGCTGCCTACAATAGAAACTTGAATTTAATAGGCACGAAGCAGAAGGTGTGTAGCATTTTCCTCTGATCACAAGGAACAAGCACTTAGCTGTAAGAGAGATTCACAATGAGTCACTGCAGGGAGGAATCAAATGCATCACAGGTACATGCAAGCCTTTTTTATTATTATTGTACCAACTGAAAACACATTATAACTTACAGCCCTGGAAAAAAAATATCAATTTTAAGCCTCCTAGTCCTATAAAAATATATAATATCCCAATCATATATGCCTGCAGTCACACAGTTCTAGCCAAGGCTAAGGCAGATGCGAAGGGGGGTGGGGAGGGAAGGTCAACATTTCCTCTGTAAGCTTTTTTTTGGTATTTATAAATGAACTAAGATAACAATTCTAAGCTGCAACTGTCTCAATACCAAAATGAATGATCAAGTTCCAAACAGCACCTAAAAGCTATTTTAAAATTAATCATCTGAAAAATAATATCATATTAATGTTTTCTGATACTTCGACACCTCTTAAAACAGTTCTTCAAAGTTAACCTGGAATTAAAACTACCATAAAATTCACGGCCAGATTCTGCTACCCTTTCCAATACTGAATATCATCATATTCCAAAAAGCAAAGATTTAGCTCTGATCAACTCTTAACATAATACAAATTTTTCTTCCATCTTGCAGGGTTCTGTGTACATGTAGCTTAGAGAGAAGGGAGCAGAAAGCAGACACCCAAGTGTAGTGACGGGTCATGTACATTGATCATTCCCCAGAAGTAATTTCTGTAGGGTTTTTTTTGAACAAATGTTGTATACATTTAACAGAAATCAATAGCTGCTTTCATAGTGAAAAAGCTCCCAATAGTGTTGTTTTTCTTAACATCATCTATAAAATAGAACAGGACGGCCCCATTCTTCTGTCTTCTCTTCGGACTTGTAAACAGGGCGGGATTTTCAGCATTTTTAGCTTTAGTCTGGTCGACAAGACACTGCAGCCTGCCATATAAAGCTGCACACCACATGGCACCATTCAACAGTATATCTAGGTCAGCTTGCATTTTTAATGTGCTCCATTATCTTTCCCTTCCTCACTGTATCAAGTTTGAACTTCCCCTTCTCACTTTCAGACCTCCCTATAACTAAGCCAGGCAACACACAGGATCCTCAGAGTCCTGTGACCATCTTCAACATTTGTTCCACCAAAGACACCAATTCTACTCCTAATTAATATCCTTGATTTCATACCATTTCCAAGCCAAACACCCCCAAAATCTCTCCCTCGAGATCCTTTTCCAAACCACTGCCTGTAAAAAAAGTTTTCTTTAAAAAATTAAAAAGCTTTAGCTAACACAATTCCTTCCTCAGTACTACTTGGGGCAGCTTAACAACTGTGACCTCGGCAGCATTCTGCACACACCTCAGCTAAAAAAACCTAAGAGTTAATAAGCATATAAACAGCCATACCTACATAAATGTAAAGCTTCTGCACGCAATCAGATGTGCTATAATGATATTTAGTTACTTAGATGCGACAAAAAGCCAGTTCCACATGATGCACTTCATTGCTTCCTTTCATAAACAGCAGTTAATGCGTTTCTCAAAATACATTTATTAATTTTTAAATTAGTACGTATTCTAACTGTTCTTCTCACAAGTGTCTGTAAGGTGTACATCCCTCCATGGAAGCACAGCCCTTGCACAAGTCCTGAAGTTGTAAAACCACTCTAGATATAGATTACATTTACGAGGTAATTGGTACATTGGTTCTGACACAACGAATAACACCGTGAGGAAGTTCCAGAGGAGGCTCAGGGAGATTCAAATGCATCTTGATAAAGGGGGAGAGGAAATCAGCCAGTGGAATGAAAACAGACAGTCACATTAAATTGAACGGTAAGAATGATGCTTATTTTTCTTTAGATTAAAACATTAAGGCAAGTTTTACTAAAGAGACTGTAAATCTCTCTGCTTCCTATTTCAGGCAGTATCAAGGACTCAGTGGTAAAATCATAAAACACACAGAACGACTGTTACGCTAAAAATATATCACAATAGTTTACATGTGTATAATATTAAACAATTTTAAGCACTGCAACAGTATGAAAATCATGCCAAAAGCATCTGTAATACTGATCTTCCTATAAAACATGTTAAGACCCTGTATACTGTTCACCAAGAAAATCAAAGAAATGACCTTGAAAAACAAGATTTCCCAATGTCTTTCTAATCCAATAAAATTATCCGTCAAAATCCTAATTCACTAGAAAACCCTGTCTCACAAGAAGTAATTCTTAGAACACAAACAATGGAATAATTGAAGCTTCAAGGTTACAAAATGATGGTTTTTGTAAAAGAAATGTACATTCAGTAAAAAGCCCAAGATTCTGCCTTATTTCATTGGTTTTTCCTCTTTGAAATCCACAACGTGTCAACAGCCCTTTTCCCAGCAAAGCACAGCTCTGAAGCATGATACACACCTGACCTTGTCTCAGGAACAAAAAAAAAAAAAAAAAAAAAAGGGAAATGAAAACCTAAATCACATCTGTCTACCCAACAACTTTCTCACGTTCCTCTTTGCAATTCCTATTCTTCAAACCCAGCATTAGTTTTAACACGCCAACTATGCAATCAGGGGAAGCAGCCACAGAGCAGAAAGCCGAGTCTTTTTCTACGCGTGTATTTCATGCTGTTAAAAAAGAATGCTATATATTAAAAAAAAAAAAGGCAAATAAATGAAGTGTAGTCTTAAAGAAAAAATTAACTTTGTGGTTTCTTTGTTGTTTTTTAAGTCGCAATATGAATCGGAGAGTACTTTCCTGCAGCAAGGTGGGGTTGGTTGCTGGAGGGAGCAGTTCTGGTCCCACCAGTTGTGTAATCAGGTAGAATTCACAAGAAGAAAAAGAAATCTGGTCTAACCTGCTCTCCTAATCAAGAAGGAACAGCAAACTATTTGCAAATACTCCGTCCTGCCCTCTTCCCACCCCCAAAGAGACCACCTGCCTCAACATTTATTTAAAACGTGCAGGTATTTACAAGCAAACACTGTGTTCCGATTGTTAGATGAGTTCTTGGTAAATCTGATCCTCCCTCAAAGTTCAAACCAGCAGGATAAATCAAAAGGGGCCACACAGAACTGTAAAGGACCCGCCGTATCAGGCGGGCATCACCCTGGTTACAGGTTAATGGGCGAGGGGGGAGGACCCCAAGCAGCACAACCCAGCCAGATGCCGACACACCAGACTCCGGCCACCCAAGCGCACCCACCAGTTTAAAATATAAAGAGTAACAGAAGAAAATAAATTATCTTTCTTTTTTTTTTTTTTATTTTTGGTATGCTATCGTCTATCGCTGCACCATAGTGAGTGGTGTGAAATGGTGGGTTCAG
This sequence comes from Tringa tobata, assembly GCA_033628505.1. Classification (NCBI taxonomy): domain Eukaryota; kingdom Metazoa; phylum Chordata; class Aves; order Charadriiformes; family Scolopacidae; genus Tringa; species Tringa tobata. The sequence continues at coordinate 2,587,424 of JAHREE010000095.1, read as the reverse complement.
TCAAACCCTCAAGGTGATGCATGTTCCCACCATGCAAGCGGCACCAAACTTTGCACTTTTGGGGGCATTTCTACAGAGTTTGGAAACAGCAAACGGTACTGCAGATCATCTCTTCAAAAAGAGCAGTATGGGGAAGGTATGGACTGCTACTGCTGCCACCGTAACAACGGGGTGGTCCAAGGTTGAGGCAGTTAATTTCAACGAAGTGGCAACCTAAACTGGCACAGAAATACTGGAGAAATAACTGACCAAGAGGGATACAGCTCAATCAGAAAAGCAAAACCACGCGACAGCAAGGCTGAAGGGTGCCGAGGAGGGCAGGATGCTCACCAGCTGTGCTCACACCAGCCTGCCAAGAGTGCTCAGGAGCTTTGTAAAACAAATGTTACCACATACCCACATCAACTGCCTAAGTCTAACCCTAAGGCCATCAGTATTTATTCTGCAAGTACTGTGAGATGCTTCACGCTGAAAATGAGCATTAAATATGTATTTATCACTAGTTTGGGCCACTGGCAAGGGAAGAAACAAGGGAATAACCAAGAAAGCCTGACATGCTGTACCCACACTGGGACACCACCACAGGAGACAGTTCCTTCCTAAAGCCTTTCTTTAGCATGTCCTTCCTGAGACTACAGTCCACAAGTGTGGGCTACAGGGCACAAGGAAGAAAGAACCACTGTTACTACACCATGTATCCAGCGTCTCTTGGCATTTTCACATCTAGGGGTTCTCAGACAATGTATGACTTTTTTTTCCTATGTATCATTTCATCTTTTTTTCTTCATCCGAGATTGTGTTGGAATTGTGCAGATGCACCTCCACTGCATGAGGAGTCACCAGGACCTCTAAGAAGCCCTCACTTTTTTCCACCCTCTCACCGAGCTTGAAAATCCTCTCTATATGAGAAGTGGGAGTTGAGCTGTGAGAAGGGGGGCTCCAAAACAAGTGGGTGCTTGGAATGGATTTTGATGGGGTACTGCACTCTTGTTGTGACTCATCCTCTGTACTCAAGGTGGTAAGATACACTCCTCCACAGCGCACAGCACAGAGGACAAAGTTGGACCACAGTTAGGACTGTGCAATGGATGGAGATGAACTTAAGGCAGGGATGGTGCACCTCTTAACTTCTATAAAACTAATCGGAAAAAACCCCCACAGAGATCTTTATGGAGAATGAACTCCCCAGACATTAAGAATCATTGATTACGTAGGCGAAATTTCTAAAACATGATCGCAATTGCTCCATTTTGCGTGTACTTGGGTTGTCCCAAATAACATAGCAGTGATACGTGTAGGGCCAGGCAGAAACATGTTCAAGTTGCTGCTACTTACTTAGTCATAACTATTTCAAAACACTTTGACACATCTTTAAGGGGTCCCTACGAATATTAAAAGGGCTTGTTCCCTGCTACAATGCTATGCTCTACTCTTAGAAAACACCGAGCACAGAGGGCACTAAGACTTCAACAATCCCAAAACACAGCTTTAAAAATGACTCAAAGAAAGAAGGTTGGAAAATCCTTTTAGTCACCCGAACACCTCAGGTGAAACAACTCCACAACAACAACAACAGAACTGAAGAAACGTGTAATCCTAACTCTAAATAGCAGAACAGAAGTTACTGGAGGCTAATATGAATATCTATTTTTTCTAAGCTGAAACAAATCCAAAAACTTATTTACAGCCCCCATTCCTACCTAAGTCAACAGTGCACAGGCAGATGTAAATGAGGACTCATTTCTCTATATTTTCCCATATACTAAACACACACATAGACACTCCAAGTGTCAACATATCAAGACAGAGATAATTCAGACACTTGAAAACATCCTCTTCTGAAACGGATTAATTGGCTTTAAAACAATTTAATTTGGCTTTGAAGATGCAACTTTTATTAGCAACCACCAGATGGCAGAAGCAGAGGCTGCTTAAAGTCTTCAACAAAAGAAAGCAGTCTTAAACAAGGCGTGCGTTAAAAGAAAACAATTTTTAATGCCTACTTTTTCTTCTCCTTCGATGGCTTCTTTTCTCCTTCTTTCCAAGAAGTAAGTACTTTTTTTTGCAATCAAGTGAATACATAATTAAAAATAAAATAAAATAAAATCTCTTGAGAACACATTTTCTCAATTTTCTCAAATGGCATCTCTACTCCATCTCGTAGCTCAAGGCTTCTGTATTACGGATACCACTAGAACAACAGTTTCCTTCTAGATTTGCACAGTCATAACTCTCAGTCAGACACTAAATGTATTCTCTTTGGTGTCCTGTGTTTCAAACCAGGAAGCTGACAGGTAGCTACACTGTGTAGTTGAATTTCCCCTCGGGATTTGAACTTCTGGTGTCTGGGACTGTGAAAATAAGTGGGCTACAGAAGATGCACCGTGATATGCTGAGTGTTGCAATAAAGCAGGGTTTGCAAGGTGGAGGAAAGCAAAAAAAAAACCAAAAACCAAAAAACAAACAAACAAAAAAAACCCCAAACTACAAAACTTAATAAACTCAAGTAGCATGTCCAGGAGGAAAAAACAGCCTTTTAGTTCTAAGCACATTTGGTTCTTAAAACTATGTGTCCTGCATCAGAGAAAGAGCATTAAAAAATGCATCCCAGCAGCAAATACTTGAAACGACTTAGGAACAGACTCTCTCAACAACTCCCAGAGTTACTAAATTATGGAGATGAGGTCATCACTTTATGCTGTGTCACAAAACAAAAATAAGGCCAGTTCCATGAACAATGCTGAAAGCTCCACCGCACAGACACAGGCACATCAGAAATGCCACCCTTGCTGCCTTTCTTTAATAGAGCTGTGTCTCCATTATGCTGATTTCTCCATCAAAGAGGAAGCTTTTCTCCTGTATTTGTCTTCTGCAAAGGGAAGGTAAAATCACTCCTACAGCGAACACGTCCATCGGGAATGAGATTCTCTTTCCTCCAGCCCAGCAGCTCAGTCCCAGAAAGGAACAGGTGAAGCTCGCTCCTACTTCAGGACGGCGTGAGATGTTAATTCTGCCTCCACACATTAGCAAACCCGCCGCTTGCAAAATATGGAAGGCTTTCTTTCCCTGCCCCCTGTTTTTAAATGACACCTGCAAATCACTAATCCAGTTGCCGTTTATTTCCATATGTCAAATTACAATCTTAACTTGTGCAAAGCAACATAATAGTAATGATTAAGCCAATTACATCACAACACAGCTTAAAACGACACACAATGGAAGGATTAAAGCTCACTACCAAATAAGAGAGTCCTGTTCTCGCCGGAGCTCCCCCACTGCGGGAACATAAGTATCTCTTTTCCTGTTGCACAAAGTTGTGAGCCTTCTGACATGTAGCTGCTGGACTGCCATTAACGAACTTATTTATATTAATGCCGGGCTAAACTGGGATCACTGCACCTCGGCGTTAGCGGCGGAAGGCGGGCTGGGCGGCCGGCTGGGCAAACAGAGCTGCTGGCACTTCACACGTCCACAGACAGGTTGAGACACGTGGAGGAGGTGATCTCACCCCGCTTTCAGCCCAACGGAGCCTCCTCTACCCTACGTTATTTGGGTCAGGTAGATGCTGACAGTAAAAGCCCGAGGGAAAGGGAGGGAAAGGAGAGTAAACCAAGCACAAATATTTAAGAAGTCAAGCATCTCGTTCTGGAGGTAGGGCCAGACACCATTTGTAGCCTGTCTGGAGTACGTGCTACCGCATTCGACACCGTAATTCCAACTGATGCCAATATGCGGCTCCCACAACAATAAAATGTGGGTTAAATCTTTATATAATAACCAACCTTTCAGACTAAGATTTTTAATTCCACCTCAGGGATTAAAATGTTCTAATGGAAATTGAGCATCTAAATCCCCTAGGAGGATTTTAAAAACTCAGATGCTGTTTTTTTTTATTTGTTCATTGCCTTGGTGTTCAAATCAGCCTCATTCAAAATAGTTAAACCTTTTACCTTTTCTTTGTGCACCTTATTCTTTTTTTCTTTTCTTTTTTTTCCCACATTTTTGTATCCCTCCTAGTTCTCTCTACCATCTGGGAACGCTGGTCCCATCTGCTAAAATGTATCTTCCTATTCCAGCTAAAATAAACACAAAATAAATCGGTACTGTTAGTATTTTACATGTCATCATTAGGCTTTAATAAGATTAATGGGACTGAAGGAGGTTCCAGCTTTGAAATGCATTCCTGTGCACTGACTGCAGACTCGGGCAGATACCACTCCATCTATTCACTCTTATTCTATCTTAGTTTCTTGGCAACTATGGCTTTGAAGAAACTTCTTCTATACGTAAGTAGAATGAACCAGGCAGAATGAACCAGGCACACCTGTTAAGTGCATCCCCCATCACCTATCAGCTGTTTTAATTTGCTAGGTGGTCGTTTCCCCTACACCTTTATACACAACCATGCATATATCACAGCCCTTCTAAATACTGCAACAGAAGGATCAGTCAAAAGCTGGAAGTTTTGATTTTTTAAGAACCGAACATGCATCCAAACACACACACAAAAGCATGTGTAAATTAAACTGAACACCACGTGTACCGTCTTCGAAAAAGCTGTTACAGCACACTAACAGCCTCCTCCTTCTGTAAAATTAGTTGCAAAGAAAGCTGAATGGTTTTGCTTCCTACTATTCAACCAAAGGAAAGGTCTGGACGGCAATCCTGTCAAATCTGCGCATCTTTATACTTATCAATCAACAACTTTTATTTAAACTGATTGAAAAACCGCTTGCATTTTCATGGCCCTTTACAGAGTACTGGTCTCACATATGCACAAAATGAAAAAAAAATCATATTAAAGTACCATTTTTACTCCAATAAATAGCTTATATTCTACCTTTGTTTTGGGAAGACTGTTTTCTTTCTAAAAAGGTGAGGTGGAGGGAACGTTTTGAAGGACTATCTGCTAAGCACCTGTTCTGTGCTTACAGAGTGAAGATAAGATTTGGTACTTCAAGGTGCCTCTTCCCCAGGTATTTTGACAGTGTGAAAGAGTAACTTTTGTTTTAATTTTCTTTTCTAAAATAAGAATTTGTCAAAATCAATATGCATATCTTGCATCAAAAGCATCCTGTAGCTGATTTCTACACGCACTTATCATCATCATCAAAGACTCAATATTCAAACAGGAGACTACATCAGCCAGATCTTCAGTTCACACCAACGATAACTACAGTGAAGCTGAACAATGTTCTGCCATCTCACTCACAGCGTTTTCCTGGGAAACAGCCCCATTCACTGCCAGAATGTATATTTTCCATGAGACTAAAATCACGGAGAATTTCAGGCTAACAAATAACATTGTACAGTCTTTCAGCAGGCTAGAAATATCCCTTTTTTAAAACAGTATTGTAGTATCTACAAGCAACACAGCCTGTCAACAAGCCTAAAACTAAGCGGTACGTGTCTAAGGATAGGTGGAACGGATATGGACAAAAAAAGAGTCATCCTCTACAGCAAATTATGCTTCTGATTATGCCTACAGAGGGGGTCCTACGATGTTTCAAGCTGAAGCATATACTACACCCAAAAACATAAAGATAACCCCCTCATCAATCTTCAGTAGACGTGGAAGCAAATTCAAGCTAAAAGCCAGTATCAAGGGCAAACTCTTAACCTTACATCCTTCTCATCTATGTTTATCTGATATTCACCATACCAACCTATTTTCTGATTTATAAAATTAAATTTATTTTTAATTTAAAAAATTGTGCTTGTAAGTATTCTCCATGAGCATACCAACTCATTTGTTAATGAAACAGAGACACTAACGTTTGTCATTGAGACAGACAGTAAAGGAAACATTTCTAAAGGGAGAAAAGAAAAGAAAGTGCTTTCACAGCACGTCTAAATAGACAGCTAAAATAAATTCTGAGAGTAACAAATTTGGGATGATACATTTACTTTTCTTCTTGATTGATAAAAGTACATGTCATTCCTAGACATATATAGTTCACTATACAATGTCTCTCTATATATACATTATTAGACATTAGATGTTATTAGATGTCTATATATACACACATTTCTATATATAGACATTATATACTATTATATAGTGTGTACGCACTATATAATACTACTATTTTAAGAGAGTAAAAAGACTGTTAATTCTGAAGCTCAATCTTAAAGAAGGGTTGTTTGGGTCTCTGGAGGATGATGTTAAGAGCCGGCGACAGTACTGATTTGGTTTTGTAAAACTCAAGCTTAGCAACAGAAAATTTTTTAAAACTTCTGGTAATAAAAAGGAGTTTCAAAGGATGTCCACCAAGACAACTCCAAGACCGAAAAAAACCTTGCAAGTCTAGCCATGAAGAAAATAAGAGGCCTCCTCCACAGTGTTGCGGTTGTGAGAGCGATTGGGTACAATAATCTTCAGTAGTATTTCTGTTTACCCACCTAGTCTGAAGGATTATGGAGATGAGTTCACAAGAGCTGACCCTCCAGGTTTATTAAATATTCAATGAATATTCTGTATGCATGCTGGGTATTAAATAAAAACTAGAAAATACTGCAGACTACCATATGTTAAATACTTCAAATAATACTGGAGAAGTTCCGCTTTTAATAATGTATTTAAATCACTTTATCACGTATCAACATAAAAATGTACAATATGGACACAATGTAAATTCTGGCATCATGAATATTTAGATGCTTTTAAAGCTTTTTTTTTCTCTTGGTTAATTTTGTTTATTGTATTCTATATAATCCTGGAGAACTTATTTCATCTTTTCTTGATTTTTTTTTTTTTTACCTTGGTAGTAATAGCATTGCTATTTTCTCACCTGCAGCAGTGTCACAGCATGTGGGCCTTCAGCAGCAGGAAACTCTTCATTGTCATGATTTAGCTTACTGTTCCTACAATATTCTTCTTCCCCTCCCTATCCGCTCTCCTCCTAGCTAACTACATATAGACTACGCACAATCTGCCCTGCTTAAAATCATCTGCTATTAGCGGGCAATTAAAACCCTGGTAGTCACCATGATGCTCACCGGCCAAAGAAACTTGAGCGATAACCAGGATAGAGCCCAAGCATTTAGCAGAGCAGGTCTGAAGTGGTCTCTCCACCAGGCACACTGCGTGCCACGCATTGATCTACAATTGAACACAGGGTGATGCAGCTGTTCAACCTACTACTTCCTACTTGAGATGCACTGTGAAAAAGGACCACGACCGAAGTGGCTTGCTCAGCAGACTGCAAAGCAGATTAACAACTACAATTTTTTGAGCTGCAAATCTGTGGAACAAGAAAAAATCCAGCATTTGGGCAAGTCCAATCTTAAAAGGTAGTACTACAAAGCTGATGTTCCATGTTTCCACGTGGGATTCCGCAAGTGAAATTTGCTCGCGGGTTTTATACCAAATAACAGGATTAAGACGGCCTGTGTGTCATTCCCAGATTACTACACATGAGGGAAAGTTTCTGAATTGATGGATGTAAGTCACAGGATCCTTAATTTTCAGGTTGCAAATTGTTGTCTTCTGTGACATCACATCCAACAATTTAAATTGATGGGACCTACGTAACAAAACTGCATCAAACTACAGACCTTGTGTCCAAATGTAGCATCCTCGGAGGCCAAGACTTCAACCTGAAATTATAAGGAGAAAGATCATTTCAAATTTAGCCACCACCAAGAACCTCTCTCTCCTGAGCACAGCACCACAGTCCAGGTGGTGGACTGTGTCATCTGTCAATGAAGACACCAGTCTGGGTCAGCCCTAGAAAACTTCCATGAGATAGGACATACTGAACTAACAGCTGACAACAGAAATCCTCGAAAGAGGAAACTCAGAAAGCATCCCTCGACACAAAAAAAAGGTTTCTCAACCTAAACGACATAAAGAGTATCTGTCAGTGTTCCAAAATTTACTGTACTACAGCTGGAACACTGTTCTCCATATGGAGTTTTGGCTACACCAAAAAAGCTGCCTGAGCACAACCAGAATCACCTGCCAAGACAACTCCGTGTAAAAAAAGGCTGGAAATATCCAAACTCTTCCCTTCCTGTTATCTTCTAACCAGGCTGGGTACTCCTCCACCAGCCCCAAGCGGAACAGCACTAACGGGAAAACTCTGCAGGCTCCTGTCCTGTCCTGAGCACAGAAAATTCTTGGAAAACCACAGCATTCAGGGAACACAAACTCCCCAGGCAAAGGCCGAGACAAGCTGGCTGCAAGACACGGTGAACGTTTGAAAGCTTGAGGAAAGCAAGCTTCTAGGTGACCCAGTGGTGCTCCAAATCAAGCTCCTCGCCGGTTGCCCAGCTCCAGGAGCCGGTACGCGCTAAGCTGGGACAAAAGGCAACACGCACCGAAAAGCAGGCGCACTGATTTTTCATTAGACTCCTTAAAAACACTTCACACTTCAGCACCTTTCACCTGAGAACCTCGGTGCTTTTATGAATTCTAATTAATTAAGCTTCCCAATACACCAGTGAAGTAGGAAATGTCATCGTCTCAATATACAGACGGAAGAGTGAGACAGAAAGAGGTTAAATAATTTCTTAGTAGTCATGTGCCAAGCCAGGGACACACTCAGGAAAAGAATCCCAGATTTCTACTCCCAGGCTCGCAGTTTAGCAACTAGGAAATTCTCTATTTCACTGATTTACATCCTATTTAAAATGCCTACTGCCGCATTATAATTTATACAACTAGTATAACTATAACTAATGTATCTAATCTCCAGTTTAACTTAAGAAGAGTGAAGGATTTAAAGCGAATCAAGAGGGAAAAAATGAATGTCAAGTTTCAGCCTGAAGCACGTTATAATGCCAGAGTTATAAACCCCTGAACAAGAGGGTTTATAATGGAAAGGCTGATAAACTAACAATGATGGCAGCACTTAAATATATTTATGTCATGATCTAGCAACATATGGCATCTCTTCATCTCTAAATTAAAAAAGGGAGGGAAAAAATGGGGGAAGGAGATAAAGCATTTAAAGGAAATGGGAATCAAAGAAGAAAATGAACCTGAAGTTACCCAATTGTGACCCGTCCAGGTGACTAGGAATAGCAGTAAGAGGCTACAAAATAGCACCTCATTCAATAGGAGGTAGGAAAAAAAATCCAAGTAAATAAAATCAATCTAAAATGATATGTATTAGCTACTTATATTAAGCTTCTAATCCTTTAGGCGCTTTATAAATATTAAACAATCAGTCCTGGTGAGACTGATAAATATCCATAATATATTTTACAGATGAAGAAACAGACACAGGGTTAAGTGACTTGCCCAGGGCCAAAAAGAGAATAATAAGCCACTGGATTGGAAATAACAGTATGACTGCTTGTCACAATACAGTGCCCTACTCAGGTGGCTTCTGAAAAAAGTCATTCCAGTATCAGAAGCAGTCCGGTTAGGGTTAATGTGGTACCCATCTAAACTGTGAATGCTCATTTTCACTAGGCTTATTGTTGTGGTACAACATCCAGCTACTGTAACTAGACAGACCCCAAAACTTGAACAATCTCGTTCAAAACTCACTCAGTTTTCTCTATCCAGTATCGTGCCAGTCACATACCCCAGATGCCACCTCCAGACCCATTAATGCTTATAACTCTGCTACGTTTCTGTTATGGAGATGCATTAGGAAACCTGGAGCCTTCTCTGTGTCGCTGTGTCCCTCTCTGACTCTCTCCTTGAATCCAGCAGGGCTGCTGCCTCCCTGCCAGCCCCAGCCCACCCTGCCTCCCTTGCCCTGCTGTCCCTTGCTTCTCCTCCGCTCCTTCCCCAGTGGTCCCAGTTGGGTTAGTGGCCCCAGCGAGCCAGTTCAGTGGTACCGACAACCGACAGGATGGGCTAATCACACTCCTGCTCAGCGACAAGAGAATGCTCGTGACTGCCATCCTTCCAAAACATATGAATTAACATGGCACAATGACCAGCACGTTTGCAAAACTCAATCCTCCTTCTTTTCAGGAGACTGAAAAGAGGAACAAACTGTGATATCAAAGGGGAAAGCAGACGTTTAAGGTGATGTAACATACTCTTAGGCTCTTTTACATATAGAAATATTTTATGCTTAGAAACACAAGGCTCACAGACACAATACAATGGAGCACAGCTATTGGTGTAGATAATTCCAATTAAAATAACGTTATTGAGCAGGTCTGATAACGCCACTTCTGTTTTTCCAAGAGTGATCACACCACTTCTGTGATAAATACTTGTCCTCACCTTCCAGATAACGGAATAAAACATCCTCTGTATTCTTTGTTACCACTGTGTTCACCAGGGTGCTAGTGTGTTAGTCCATTCATTTTGGTTTTAACCTCTTTGTGTAAAAGGCAGATTACTAAGAGACAAGTAACTGCTGACACCATAGGACACACAATATCAACTACTGAAACAAGATGTGGGGGACAATGTGAGGTTTTCCTCATGCTGAGTTTCAAAAAAAAAATGCCAAAATGTATTACAACCTAGGCTGAGAGGACCCCCCTCTAGTGGGAATGAGGATGTACTTCAATCAGCACCCACATTACCCAAGAAGAAGAGAAAATTTCCTTAAGAATCAAGCAAGCACCATCTTTCCCTTAATCATCTTCAAAATATATCACTTCCATCCCAATAAACAAAAAAAAAATGAACAAGAGATTAATTACTGCTTCAAGATAATCAGACATTAATTAAGAACTTCTCATTATATACTTATTTGTGGCAGTTACACATTTCCTATTTTAGTTGTCTGTTCTGACTGTACATATGTAAATATATTATCTTGGGCAGGCGGGGTGTTTTTCTTTTATAGTGAAAAATTCACTGCATCATTAAAAAAAAGCAGACTTGGTTCTTAAAGCACTGTTGATTTCATGTGTGTATATATATGTATCAGATACAGTAGCTTCCCCCAGGCACTGCTCTGAATCCTTGCTTCAGTCCACTTCCCACTCCTCACAGTCAAATGGGCCTGTTTGCCTTGTATTTAATTTCTATGTAAAAGACACTTCTAATCACTGTTCATTGGTGGTTTTTCCAGTTTATCTGAAGAATCAAACAGCCTTTTCGCTTCTAATAAACAAACCCAAACCATGCTGCACTATCCTGCGATTCTGGGCTAGAAGGCCAGTGGTAAGGGGTAAATGAGGAGGCAATATTCTAGAGTGTGTGTGTATTAACCACACACTGGACATCAATCACCCGAGAGGCAATCAGTGATTTAAGCAGGACTGTCCCACAGCTGGCACACGCCTGTCCTGCCTGGGCAATCCCCCCCCTCCTAGAGCCTGGTCCCCACGGCCACCCCCGTCCCAGACACTCCAGGGACCAGTGCAGCCCCTGGGATGGCCAAGATGGTGCCAAGAAACTCCACGGGTCTTCCCCAACGTGTGCCAAGACAAACCTTCCCATCTCCCAGCACAACCTACATGGTCTTCAAAATGGGCGGCTGTGGCCAAGACCACTACTGCGTATGTAGTATTCTATCATTTAATAGAATAGCATTTAACAGCTTTTTATTTTACAAGATGAAAGAATTCATAGAACTGTTCACATCAGCCTGGAGGATCCCTGACGATTAACATGTGGAGTACCCTGGAACAAGCTGGGAAGCAGCCCCAGCTGCTCAGCTGAGACCCAGCCCCAGCTGAGTCTCTTTTTGTCAGAAGTAATGAGACTTAGTCAGTAATTTTATTTTGCTTTTCAATAAAGGACTCATACAGCTCCTATTCCACAAACAATATTGCATCGCAACCAAGAGACTTCCACTAAATCATGCACAGAGTCATTTTTATCTCCCTGTCAAAGAAAAAAGAAGTTGAAACAGATTACAACCTTGAGGAGCAATGCTGAAAAATACCTTTTTGGAAGAGTTGTACAACCTAGTGATCAGATGACACAAGGAGCTATTATAATTTGGTCTTCTCCAAAGCCATACTCATCATTGATTCGGTCCTCAGTGCAGTCCAGCTCCTTGTTGTCTCATCAAGACTTTGTTTGAGATAGGATTAGTTGGAACGGAGCAAGAACCACGGGAAGCAGAATACCCTTAACAGGAGGAATTACAGCCACGCTTAATACCCAGGCTGTTATCCAAACAACACAACATGAGGTAGCAAGTAGGCAAGGACAAAATAACTAAACTCACAGAAGACACGGGTCATGGAACCCCTCTCCATCTTTTTGAGGGGAATCTGAAAATAAGCACTAATAATGATTTCTGATGCATGCCAATTCCCATATAATATCCTGTTAACACTAATGCTGAAAAGGATCATCGATCTACGTTTAACTACCCAGGCAAAAACTCCAGTACAACACACACTTAGCGCTGCTCTCAGACCCGGGTCGGAGCTCCTCAGAGTTCATCCAACGGAGCTGCTATTTGCAGCTGGCAGGTGAGGGGGTGACAGCTACCCTGGCAAGGAACGCAGTCGACTGGAGCAGCTCTGATCAAGAGGAAATATTCTGCGCAGGCACTTAGAGTTTCCGTGGGTCACACACGAGAATTTGCCCAGCTGGCTGCAAATTTTATAGGCTTTCTATTGTCATTTGTTTGACATTATTATTCTAGGAAAATTACAGCACAGGGCTCCTCTGATACCTAGAGGGTTTTTGCCAACTGCCTGCTTACTAAAAAGGCATGCCTCTGGCACTTTTAAAATATGCTCAAAACAAAATAAATGTATATGTTAATACTTGTATTTTTCAATACTTTTGTTCTCCCTGTTCGGTAAAGATCAATCAAATCAGAAAGGACTCTCTTCCCCATGATGAGGAAATGCAAACAGAATGAGGAAATAGAAGTGCTCTCTCCTGAATTCCTGTCAAATCACCTTCTCGCCGTTGGGGTGCACCTCTTGCTCAATCGCGGTAACGCAAACGCCATCACACTGCCCTGTTCATCATTGACACGTTTGCCCTCTCACTTCACTTACACCGGGCTTCGTGGCAGGTGGGGGGAGGCTCTGTAGTCCCAACAACTTCTAAATGGGACTCAGCAGTCCCAGCGCACAGCAATGCAAATGGAACTCCAATTTCCACACACCAATCTTGCCGAGCCGTCTATAGGAAACAGCCTGGGTAGCCTGAAACACGGAGGATGCCGTAGTGCTTGCTGCAGATATACCCTCGTAATCCTTTTCTACTGCAGATTCTCAGCTTTCAAGGTCTTCCCATCAGCCCAACCGCCCACGCACCACCAGTTCTGAACTCATCTTTTTTAAACAAAGGTGACAAGAAGTTAATCCAGTTTTCATTTCTCAAAGTCCTTAGAAAAGTTTATTTCAAAGATGAATATGGCAATAGTCATTCATATCTTTAAGAAATCCAGCCTAACTAGCCATAATATCTCCTCCCTTTGCCTTTTAAAGTAATTTAGGATTCAGCAATTGCAGAACATCGTTGTCCTTCTCATTGGAAGAGGGACAAACTACTTAACCCACACTGGTTTCTGGCAATTTCTCGAGGGCTTGCTGAGGGTGTACGCAGCTTTGAATGCATGCAGAACTGTAGTAATAAATATTGGTAACTGTGACAGTCCTTCCTTCTTTTTTTTTTTCTGCTACCTGCCATCAGTTCTGTTTATTTTTAATGGCAATCATGCATGTACTTCAGGCTAGGTTTCAGGTCTGGAGCGAGCAAGGACTGGTCATGTTCCCTGGCAATCCTTGAACAAATACACCAAAGACACACCTTTGTTATGACCCTGAATCTATGCCTGAAATAAAGGCATGACAGTCCCACAGTATAAATCTAATGAATTAAGGACAGATCAGCTGAGATTTCCTCACTTTCTATAGGAAGTCCATTGAGACTACTTACTCAAGGCCTTTCGGTTAAGTAAATGCCATCTCCTCACAGTTTGACCTGTGTAAAAACTGGATACAATGTGACCTAGTTCAGGGCAATTATTCATTAAATCTGGCATCCGCTTTTTCTTAGACTTTCCCTTTAATTTATTTTGCTTGTTCTTTGTGGTATCAGTCATTTATCTCTTAGCTCAGCAGGTCTAGCAATAATAAAGATGAGTCTTCTAATTTTTGAAGCTGCAACTTTCAGCTCCAAAAATACAAATTAAGTAACAAAAGGATCTCTCTTTAAATGATACAATAACTTTGTGTGCTACTTTGTGTTAAAAAGGTTTGAAAAGATGTTACAAGAAACTATGCTGCAGCTCAAATTGCTTATTAATTCTCCTCATTCTCCTTATTAGCATGTACAGCCAACACAGTGGCTCAAGGACGCAGCTCGCTGAAGCAGCTCTGCACTTGGTCAGGCAGTGTTCGAGATAAAACACAATGATGCCTCACGTTCTTAAAAGCTGTTTAATGGAACAGATCTGTCCTGCTCATATTTTTAAAACTTTTTCTTAAATGCCAATGTTTGGGGGGAAGCTGATTTACAACAACAACAACAACGACAAAACCATTCCCATCTTCAAGGTTGTGCCCAACACACATTCTTGGAAGTGCTACTGACTAACCTGCTGGTTTAGTCTCCCATTGCAAATATTTTGCAAAATCCTGGGAACAAGGCCAATCCCTAAGAAGCAAAAAAATTAGACCCTAGATATTAGCTAACTAAAAGCAATAACCATAAGCCTTGTGAGATATAATACTTACAACAGAATTACGTCTATTAGAATCGACTTGGGAGGAAAAAAAGTTGTGTGCTATGGGGTAATGGGGCAATTCCTGTAACCTCAAGAAGACAGAAAGGGACAAACACGTTTAGGTTTGCACCAGGAAACCTTACAAATCCCACATTTGAGATGGTGTGCATCTCTGCTCAGGGCACACTCACTGCAGGGAACCTGTGAGACCCCTCTGTGGGCACGCTCCCATCCCTCACAATGCTGCAATAACTTACTCCTCTGTAGGCACCATATATGCACAGCTGATCAGCAGCAAATTCATGGCAGTAACGTGTTCATCTGCTCTTGCCATTAGGAGACAAAACAGGTAAGATATATATATACACATACATGCACATACGCATGTTTTCCCTCTGTAAACATGTATTCATAGTTCAAATTCTTCTGTATTTTTCTGCTGTACTGTTTTTCATATATATATGCAAAGATGCGTAACATACAATTAGTTCTTTCACACCAGAACGCTGCATGAAACAGACTAACTGCACTGAAAATTAGCTTTTGATATTTATTTGTTTGACAATGTAGAGATCAAAATGATTGTTGTACTCAGACCGAAATCTCAGAGCAGTCGCTATTTAATTTCCCTTAAGAAAAGAGTGGTAGATATTACAAAAACAAAATTCCAACCTTTCATCCTCACGCATTCTAATATATGGGAAATCCTGAAAAACTGTCATTATACCATGTGACATAAGCAGTAACAATTACTGCCACCCGTAAGCCTTTTATTGAGGTATTGTGTCTGCATCTTTTCTAATCCATTTGTATTTCTCACTCTCTTGTTCCAACACCATGATCTCGTTTTCATTCTGCACTTCCAAAACTGGGAATCGTGAAACCCCCTCTACCGAAGCCCATTGCAAAGGGTTCCTTCAGCAGCTGCTTTTGTGTGCAATCACACTGTAGAGGGACCCTGCTATGGAAAACACCCAAAATGGGTTAAAAAATCGCTGCCCTCCACTGGCAGGGCTGGAGGTTCCCACCGACACAGCTCAGCAACCCCTGGGGCCACCCGAACAGCCCCTACCAGCCCTTTGTGGATGAAGTCAGGTCGCTAAACATACATACAAGATGCCATCCACCAGTAACTAGGGGGTGGTACCATAATGCTTTCAAATATTATAGAAAGTTCCAGAAAGGCATGTTTTAAAGCCACCCTCACTAGTGGGGAGCGGTTTGTTTAAGGCCACAACTGCAGAGCACTCCCCTGCTCCCTTTTCCTGCCTCCTGGTATAATTCCTCTACATACCACCTGTAAAAGTCAAAGCAAACACAGTCCTAGCTAAAACTGCAGATCTTAAACAACAATCTTGCCTACAAGAAGTCAAACAATTTGCAGCAAAAATTGAAGATAAGTGACCAAGGACAAAATCTTTACAGAAACAAAGCTTCGAGTTTCAACTCTACACCATTCTGTCAGCAGCTTTCTTATTTAATTGAGCCCGTATACAAGCAACATCAAAGATACTAAGCTATTTTGTGCTGAAAATATTGGAAGCATGTTAGGAAGAGGTGGCAAACAGAAAGGATCTGTCAAAGGTAACAGATGTATCAAGGGCACCAAGCACTGTGAAGAAGGCGTTAATTATCTATGCTGAAAAAGAAAAGGTGTTTGAAAAACAGAAACTGTTTTCAAAAGATTCAACATATTCCTATTGTGCTCAGGAGAAAAAGCTCCCTGCACCTTAAAGACAACATTATTTTGGGTATGTGGGTTACAAAGATTTTTTTTTTAGGCGATGAGGCACACAATGTAGGGAGCACTCTGTTTCAGAAACATGGTTTTAACTTCAAAACCTTTACTCTGTCTCACAACCAATTCCAACCGTAAATTGCATTCTTTATTCCTACTTTTAATGGAATGGGTAACTTACACAACCTACCTGAATCTCAAAAATAACAGAAAAAGAACACCTTTTTGAGCTCCTTTTTGTAATTTAGCACAATCTCCGCAGCACTTTCAACTCCTGCCCTACAAGGACCGTTTCATTTTTCCTTTTGCTTTATCTGAAGAAAGTGGTACTTTCTGAGAACAAAACACGAATAAGCAAAAAAGTCACACCAAGGCAAAATTTTTCACCAGAGGACCTACCCTACATACAGCTTATGTTCTTATTAACTTTTTTCTAGATTGTATATGGTTCTATTTGCTCACAACCTAGTTCTGAGTCAGAAGAAGAAACTGATCCTTTATTATACCTATGCTCCCCCCTCCACCTTCCCCCATAGGACTGATGAATCGGGACTTTCTAAAGCATGATTTTGATAAAACCAGTTAACACAAAAATGACCTTCTTCATTTTCAATGGGAAAAAAATCAGCACAGATCAGAAAGGAGATGAGCAACAATTAAAAGCAAGGAAAGCTTCCACCTTTATACAAAAAAAAAAAGGCTGAAACATATTTCTCTGAAGATAATTAAAACATTCTAAATGCATGCATCTGATACTGCATGCTCAGCTCAATTAACGTAGTTGCCATAGGAGTGTGATACGATCAACAACAGAACTACGGTGGTCCATGCAACTGTAAATTACGTGGGGAAAACAGCCCAGGCAATTGCCAGCAGGGATCTAACAGGCTCTCAGAACCTGGTCCCCACCTTCCCAACTAGAGAAAGCTCCTCCTGATGTCCCCTTCTCCCATCATCATTATCATGCTGTACATAGACAGTGGCTACTACTGACAACATCTGGGCAATTCACTTGGGCATCATCATCTGGGCAGCGTCAGACCCAGAGCATGGGTTTGGAAGGGATGGCTTGCACGACAAAGTATCAACACACCTGCCAAACAGTCACACAGGAGAAATCCCCTGGGTGATGTTCTGTATTTCGTATCATAACTTGAAAAGTTAAATCTGTGGAACAAGACCCAGCTGAACTAAATTATTTTTGCCAATGACCTGAGCTTTTCTCTTGAATTATTTTAGGCTGCATCCCCATGGCCTCCCCGCGAGGTACAAACATTGATAAACACTCTGACTGGATTAACTGCTCTAAAAATTATTCAGATGTCACAGCTGGCCAGTTTTTGACCCTTCTGGTATCAGGATTTAAGAGTTTACTGGGAAAGAACAAGTGCTCCAGTCAGTGCCATAACTCCTCCACACCCTTCCAGCTCACAAGAGCAATACACTTCCCCAGACCTGAAGGGAAATCTGGCTCTTGAATCTAGTCCGGCTGTACACTAAAGATTTCAATGGGGCAGGCAAAAATACAAACATTCCCAGGAGTCGCTTCAGCCCAAAGTATGGCACGTAATTATAAAAGCCTTGATAAACTGACAAATTGTTTGTGGGGTTTTTTTCCCATTTCACTTGAGTTCTCTATCTGTCGTAATAGAGAAAAAACGAACACAAGCCCTGAAAACACATCCTTCAAAAACACACCTTCCCTGATTCACATGCACAAAGCCCGAATTTGCATACAGGAATCCAACAATTAGGTTTCCCAAATGCTTGAACTACTTACACAAATTGGGACTTTTGCTCACCCAAGCAAGCGCACAACGTATGATTTTGCAGACCGTGTCAGCATTTAACTTTTTTGCTATACGCACAAACCAAAAAAAAAAAAATTGTTAAGTCCAAATTCTTCTCAAAGTTACTTCTAGCAAATAGTGGGTCGCTTATAAAAGCCTGATTAATTGCAGAATCTTGGCTTCAGAATTCAATTACATGTTAGAATATTAAAAATTCTAGAGTCCATAAACAATGACTATAAAACTGTTTATAGCATTTTTAGTATTTTATTTGAATACTGCAATATGAACTATAAATGTTCTTCTCCCCCACCCCCCACTTCTCTTCTTATTTGTTTGCTGAATTTTCTTCATGCAGACAGAACAAGAAGGATGCTTGGGGAAAGAGAGAAGAGAAAGGATGTGGCAGAGGACTGACACGCCACCTCCTCACAAACTCCGATCCTTTATGCCTGTTCTGTGAGTTTTATTCTGGGTCTACAAGGGTGCTTCTGGATAATTACAGGATACAAGCTAGCATTTTTTTTCCCAGCCTGTCTCAATTTCAAAGCAAGCCCCCTATTCATGCTTTTATTATTATTCAAAGTAAAACAACAAAACAAATCAATTGCTAACAGCCTTGTGCAGTTTTCTAAACTTAGCATTTCTGAACGATGGTGTGCTTATAAGGTAATATTCAGTGCAGCCGTGCGTGTTCAGGCACGAGAACCTTGTATAAATCCTCAACTTCAATGACTGTTTTTGTAAAGATTGCTTTTTCGCACACATATATATTAGACGGGTTAGCCTTAGAGAGGATACAACGAGTACCTGAATAAAGATATATTTTTTTCTTGCAACTTTTCGTGAAGAACTAAACCCCAGTACTCACCCTGTTTTCCAATTACGGTATCTGCACCAATTATAACAGTAAGCTGGCAGCCCTGGAGACTGCTTTTTGTACTCGTTTTAAGCTCATTTTACTCAGAATGTAAAGAAAGACTTGAACTACAATCTCCAAGGTGAAAGGCTAGTGTTTTAATTTCTGAACCACACAGCCCTGGTAGGTCTTTTCAACACTTTTTTACGCTTTGTGGAGTCCATTTTGTTTCTGTATTTATTTCTGCTTAAGGTTCCCCCTTCTCCCTTCAAACAAAGAATGGATCCCCGCGTTTGTAAGGAAGCCAGTCGTGGACAGGTTTTGCTGCAGCTCATTTGTTATGTCTCACTAAGAGTTTACAAACAGCTGTCCCATGCATCTCCACTGGATACAATTTTAGCTTAGACAGGGGGGGGAAATCCAAGCTACTGCTGCCCAAACAACATAAACACAGGAAGATTTTCAATCAATCATTTCATTAATAGGACCACGTCTAATAATATAAGGGGAGGGTGTTTTGGAAGAAAGCCTATTTCAGAGCCTGTAACAGCGTAATTGCGTGGTATTGTTCTTGTGCTAGGCAGGGCTATGGAACGACACTCTCACAAACCAGATTTTGGTGCCGTGGTAGGATTTCAATAAAATGAGCCTTGTTTCTCCAACACAAGTGGCTTTCAAGACCACTGACAACTTTGAATTAAATGGTAAACAGACTAAATAAGACTCGCACAGCGCTGGCATTCATCTCCGCTTTGATACAATCAGGTCAGTGCCCACACAAATATATTTCTAGCATGACCATTACTTCTGGTTTTCTTCAAGTTGTTTTACCTGGGCAACAGCATTAAACACAGCAGTTACTAACATACTAATTACGTTCTCCCCATCTCCTCTGTGTCAGCCTGTTGTCTGTCCGCAAACATATAAACGTCTAGAAATAAACTGCTTCTAATGCAGTTATTTCTGCATTGCTGCGTTTTTAGAGGAAAATACCACAGCCTCCCTTCTGCTTGGAGCACCCACACACCAACTCCTCAACAAAATAAAATAAAAATGATAAACGTTGCAAGGCTTTTGTTTTCTGGGGGAGAACGGGAAAGAAGCCATTCTCCAGTCCTTATTTTATTTTTTATTCCCGAAGAATAGCTGTCCCTTCATCAAGAGGCTCAATTTACAACCATGATCTCGGATCAACTTTTACCAGTGGGTGTCAGTGTAACAGTGTAATGATATAACGGGGGGAGGACAGGGAGAAAACACATGAAAAAACAAAGATTTAAGTTTTATTTTTAAATGCCACATTTATATTAAAAGCAAAGAACGTTTCCTTTCAGAACCTATTTAACTGCAGATTTATTTTGCAAAGATCCTCTAACTTTACACTTGTTTGTGTGAATGTGCCTAAAGTAATTAATTTCAGGTTTTGTTTTCCAGACCTATGTATGTTCTGCGTGTGTATACGCACGCACACAAACACCCACACACACTAAACCTTCGGTATATAAACATTTTTCATCATTTTGGCAGAGTGAGACTGTCTCTTTAATTCGAATTTCACAGTGAACAGTTAAGAGGCTCTATGGACCCCAACTTATTAACCTGTGCCAATTTAACTAGTATTACTCAAGAGGTTCAAAAACCTAAAAATAGGTGTTAATCTGTGCAGACTGACAGCAACTAATCAGTACCTGCCCTGTCACAACTTCTGTCCCTCCTACTCATTAAAGGGGGAGGAGGGGGGAGAAGGAAGTACAGCACATGGGGAGGCACGAAAAGGAGAGTCCTGTTGTTTTATTTTAGTTTGCATTTTTCTTTTCTCAAAGAAAGAAAAAACAAAAGCATATTTGGTAGAGCTCAATTTGAAAACTCGTTTCCGTCCCAGCAAACAATGGCTTCCTGAAATCAAGAACTGCTCGAATGTCTACCAAATCATTCTGACAAAGTGATAAAATCCTTTATTTTTACTTACCATAAAAATAAACAAGCTTAAGTACCATCGGCCCTAGCTTCGAGTCAAACTGGGTGCGCCTGAACTTTTAAACGTGCAACTTTTTGTCCTTTCAAACGTTTGTTACATTAATTAATAACCTGGTTGGGAGTCTCTTCCCCACCAGAACAACAAAGGTAGGTGTGTGTCTGGGCAGGTACATCCCCTTCTTCACGTCTCCGCTTCCCTGCGCTAAAGCCGGTGCTGTGCATTGAGAGAGAACCCTGACAGCTCCGCGCTCCCACACTCCGCTGCCTTTTATGAATATAGACACAATTATGTGAAGTGAAAAGCGACCCGAGTGGCAGACTGCAGATCACCTACTGGCTGCTGCGGCTACAGGAACAACTGTAGCTCTGCCCCTTAGAACCATACCCTAGAAAAGCGAATTAAAAAAAAAAAAGAAGTTGGGCCAGCTCATCACCTAAACTGTCAAATAAAAATAAGCACTGAACTAGGTTAGGTCTTTCCGTATATAACTCGTACTGTCCGGGACATGCCGGATTTTGTTAAAGGGAAGAAATATTTTTCCGACTGAAGCCATCACGGGCAGATTTGCAGGAAGTACCAAAATAATCTAAAACAATTCCGTAAAGCCATTGTTAAGAGAAGGAAGTAAACAACACTGGGTTGGGGGGGGGCGGCTTTGCGAGCCTCGTTTCTGCGTGGCTGAAAAGAACAAGAAAAAAAAAGAAAACAAAAAACAAACAAAAAACACCACCACACAACCAAACCAGCCCCCGGAAGGCCCCGGGCTGGCGGGAAAGCCCGCTGGGGGCCGCTGAGCCCCCTCACCGGGGCGGCGAAGCAAATGGCCGCGGCCTGCCCGGCGCCGTTAACGGCCGCCCCGCGCGCCCGCTCCCGCAGCTGCGCCCGCGCCCCGCCGCGCGCCAATGGCGGCCCGCGC
>JAHREE010000095.1:2395041-2560668 GCA_033628505.1 Tringa tobata | reverse complement strand
CAACAAAAACCCACCTCTGCTTTAATGGGGAGAAAGGGCAAACTGGGTAAGACTGAGTGTGCATATATACCTCACTGAATGGAATTTAACTGTTATTTCTAACTACAAGGGTTGTTTTTCCCACAATTTGAAATGAACTTTTCTGTAAGACTGAACAAGGCGCAGGGGTGGCTCTGAAGAGTAGTATTAGAGATAGAGGGAAAAAAAGAAAAGGTTATTGAGAAATGCCAAAAATAATTCTGTTCCTTGCCTTCTTGCCAGAACTGGAGTCAGTTTTACCAAGCTGAAACACTCAAAAAATCCTGTGTTTGGGCTCAAAACAAGGAAAAAATCTTTACAAAACATGAAACTTTAAGGAAACAACTTTGAATTCTTTTTTATAAATCTCCTAGTTTGTGAACCTGTAGTAGGTACTTAGGTCATTACTCTCACATCCCTCCCCCTCTCCGTTTTACAAGAGCTAAAAAATGCCCCCCTACAAGCACTGGAATGTGGAGGCTGAACGGTTTTGTTATTGTTGTTGTTGTTTGGGGCTTTTTAAAAAATTATCCAAGAAACTAAAAACCAGTCCCTGTTCTATCCTCATCTCCCTCTTCCCCTCCAGCCTCCCATGCAAACCCTGAAGCAAACTCCCAGGTCAAGGGCGCTGGGAGCAGGCGGGGTGGGCTTCTGCCTCCCCCCATCCAGGGCAGCAGCAGCAATCGCTTCTTCTGCCCTGGTGTTCACCACAAAAAAAAAAAAAAAAAACAACGAAAAAAGCGAACCCAGTGCCCTGCTGTAATCCTTGGGTACTATCTTTTGCTTGATCTAGGTCCTTTATGCAGAGAAAAAAAATCAGCTGCAGTGGCTTTAAAAGTAGTAGAGGTCCTTCTTGTTAGGAGGCCTCCTTGGCTATAGATTGCAGGAGTCAATTTAGGGGTTTCTTCTAGATTTCCTAGACAATTTAGGGGTTTCTTCTAGATTTTCCAGCCCTATTGCAGTCGGGGACCACAGCAAGCAAGGGAGAGCTGTGTGCTGCCTTCGGGACATGGACAACGTTAAGGTAAAATTTCTAGCCACAACCGTGTACTCCTTAAATAATTTAACAAAGTTGAAATCCTTAGAGGAACCTAAGGGTTACCTTGACCTGCTAAATTGTTTGAAAAGCCCAAATTATCTCATCCTCATCATATTACCTCATAGTAAGTAGTTAACTTGGTAAGAATGCTGCTCTTTGATGACAAGCCCTTAAAGGCACAGCGCAGAATCTCACGCACTGTACTTGCTTTCCCCAGGGACAGTTTTGGGAGGCCCTACAGGAATGATGACGAGCCCCCCGCAGGCTCTTCTAAGACCATCTCAACTAATGATCAGTGTTAAGGGCTGGGGGGGGGGAACCTGAAAGACACGGAGAAAGAAAAATCTAGTAAGCTACTCTGATGTAGGTAAAAGCAGAGAGGAACAGCCACCGTCTTTTGGAAGAGAACACCTGCGCTTTATCAGTGCTTTAATACAAACAAGGATGAGTTCAGACAGAATGACTTGTAAGCAGCAGATGGGACTTACAAGTCCGCCTTATAAGAATAAGGCAGAAGATGATACTTTTTTTTTTTCAGTCTTGTACTATGTGGGCAGTAACAACAATTGAAAAATCATGCAATTATAGCTCACGTACAGAAACCAAATGGTGTCTTTATACTTGAAAAAAACTCAAATATCCACTATATCTCGGCTATATTGGCATACGACCTTTTCAAATGAAAACACTAATGCTTTGTAAGTATGATTTTCTAGAACTGCCAACGAGACCATTATGACATACAAAGCATGAAAAACAAATGCCATCCCTCTCAGTGCCTGTTAAACAGAAAGTGACCCCAATTCCTTGAAAATAAGCTTTCCAAAACTCTAGAAAAAGCAAGAAAATTCCCTTGCTGGTAACTAAATCTCTATTTCCAAATCTTCCAAAATCCAATAGCAACATTTAACACACACACAACCACAAAGCTCTGAAAACTGCTTTTAAAAAGTTCTAAGACAGCCTGTACTGCCTCATAGGAATTATTCACCTCTTCTTCCACACTGTGGAACTAACACTTGAAAGGGAAAATAAGGTATATATGCATAAATATTTGACATACCAGTCCAATCCTCTTAAAATGTATGAAAATACAGAACATGTGAAAGGAGCCAACCCAGACGAATGCCTGCATGATTAGATGAGTGCTGCCTTCCATTCCCTTCCTTTTACCACTAAATGAAATTGTCATTAGCAGAGTGTCATTCCCAATATCATCAACTTAATAAAGCAAGATTGAAACAGGAGACTAAGCCAGCTAATGCAGTCCTCCAAATGCAACCCATATCAGAAGAAAACTGTTTGAATGGCACGGTGCTGCTTCTGGTGGAGGAACTAACAGACTGGACAACGATTCCTGAATATATAAAAAAAAGCCAAGATACTTGTTTCACCGTACAGAACATTGAAAACCTACATTCCATAAAGGTATGGGTAAGGAAGAACCACGAGAACAAGCAGAAATGGGTTGTTTACAATTCAGTATAAGTATCTGACAACTCTTCAGTAATGAATGATCAGCAGGCAAGCAGTAGACAGGTTACGCGGATACAACCTTGGGCACTTTTAAGAGACTAACGTTGAGATGAATTGCCGTTGCTCCTAAATGTTTCCCTTTTTCTCCCCAATTTGAACTCGTATCATCGCCACTGTTCACAGGTGGGTGGGAAACACCCCCAAAACACAAACAATTTACTTGTTGATCACACCAACCCACTGTATGCAGGGAAAGTCCTTACATGGACTGTGCACTCTCCCTAACAAGTTTTCTCTGGAAAGAAGACTTGTTACAGTAGATGTGGGCAAAAGTGAGAATTCATTGTCACTGAAGGAAGCTGAGTTTTCTTCAGGGACTGGAAAACTGGGATTGTTTGAATACCATACAAAAGCCAGACACCCAAATCAATACGAGGAAAGCCAAAGAAGTTTCAGCGTAGCGGTTCAACAACCTACTGAAGTTCTTATCTTCTACCATGCATCAAGAGACTTACAAACAGAGCTTTCCATGCTCCCCAGCACAATGGGACCAATTTCTGAACCAAGAAACCTGTAGCAAAGCTAATTTATTCCATCAGAATGAAATATCCTTCATTAGGTTCCCCACAACCTTTCATAAACATGACTTCTATTTGAAAATGTTCAAGCATAAAATTCTTCAATAATTGTTTTTAACTGTATTTTACAGTTATAGGTAACTGTTCTTGTATAAATAGTGTGTGTACATTCTCATTGTGAGTGAAACCATATGCAAGCACAGAAAGCCTAAGAATTTTATTTTCTCAGCAGTATCTGCAGAGGAGGGAAACAAACATGACCCCCTCCACGTGCCCTGCATACGGCTACGGAATCAATGGCGTGTGCTCCTCCCCTTCAGTTCCTGAGAATGTTTTCCTAAGGGACTCCAAGGAGAGGGATAACAGGATGGTTTGTGAAAATATAGGGAAATAACACACCCCAGAGTCAGAACGGTGGTAATGGTAAATGACCCCACCTTGGGACAACAACTATGAGTTAATAACCTTTTCATCTCCTTTAAATACCTCTCCGTGTGAGTTCCAAATTGTACTTCCCACAAAATCCCGTTTACCTAGAGGAGGATTCCAGAGTCCATGAGAGATTGAAGCTCTGCTCTTCCCAAACCAGCATCAATCAGCTGGGCTCCAACAGGGTGCAATACTTGGGAAACACAGGAAAGAAACCCTCCAAGTAGTATATTGGGGGGAAAAAAAAAAAATGGAGGAAGAAATTCTGCTGGCATTGCCTGAGCTATGGTGGAGCGTGCCTGGGTCACCACATGCCTTCCATTTCCATAACTGACCCTCACTGCTTCTCTGCAGAAGTAAGAGAGAGGGTAGGTGGACACTGGCTGTAACGGGTGAGTAATCCAGAGGGAAAGGCTGATACTGACATTTCACTGGAGGACCTACCTACTCCTTGGCCAGAGAAGAGACTGCACGGATCCTTCAGCGAGGATCTCCGGAGGGTGGGGTGAATTAGCACTGAGAAAATCTCTACTTGTGAGTTCCAGGCAGAGAGGGAGAGCAAGTGCAACCTGAGCAAACTTAACAGAGGCCCACTTCATTTCAGCTCAAGCGAGTAATCCAGAATACTGGGCAGAGCAACCTGAAACAGAGTCATGTTTGTTTTGTTCCTCTGCAGATACTGCTGAGGAAATAACATTTTCTGGCTTTCGCTGCTTGCATATGGGTTCACTCACAATTTCAGCCACCCACCAAGCTGAAAAATGTGGTTTATTTGGCTATATACATCCATTTAAGATATATTCCCAATCTTCAGTGATTTGTAATTCAAGACTTGCTGAACCAGAGGTCACACATCTTTGTACTAAGTAACATTTGATGGAGTTTTCTTCCATTAATTTGCACAATCTTTATTTTGAACCCATGTACTTTTTTTGGCATCTGCAACATCCTGCAGCAAAGACATCTACAGCTTAACTTGGCTCTTTTGGTTTACTTTCAGCATGTTACCTTACTTTGGAAGAGACAGAAGTGGGACTAGACTTCACAATCTAAAATGCCACCTCAAGATAGGACTTCTGCACATGTGCATTTGTTCCCAGAACACAAGAACATGAGTCCTAAAGCATTCAACCCCTGTTTAAATCACGGTTTCTCCCCAAAATTCAGCATTATTTCTAAGGTAAGGTAAATACCTTTTAAAGTACTAGCAAAATTTTTGAATGACTGCAGATATTTAATTCCTTTACAAAGTAAGTTTTCCAGAGGAAAAAAAACACCCTCAGACAAACTGTAGCCATTAACATCATCTTAAAAAGAAAAAAAAAAAAGCACAGGTTTATCAGTCCTATCCATTGAAAGACTTCACTGTCCCCATCCCAGTTATATGTTTATTAAGAGTATCTGTGATAACTTTTTAATTTGATAGGTCAAATTGAATAGAAAGAAAACCCGCTCAGGCTCTTTGTTGTGTTGCTTGTCTTTATGGAAGGAGGCTTGCTGAATATGAAGACAATGAGTTTAACCTAATCCTATTTTAATGGGGTAAAGTAACTATTGGACTATACGGCCAATATTCTTGGGCTAATAATGAAGACAAGCTCTTCAAAACATGAGTAAAGTACAAGACAACTTACTATAGAAACGGTGTTAATTCAAATCCAACTATGACAGCTATCCAGAGCTATCAGGCAGATGTCTTCTCACCTCCACAGCATTAGCATCTCTCTGTCTGTCTATATATATGCCTATAAAAATAATTTCTTAATGCATTTCTTTAACAGAAACAACCGTTCAAAGCATTTCACGAGTTGGGGGGTATTTTAGGCAGGGAAGGATGAATGACTACAAAGGTGAGGGAGATTTACATTAGATTTGGCTTTGGATTTCACAAACTAGCTTTCAGTGGGAAATCATCTGTGTCCTACAGGGCACATAATTTACTTGTCTTCACAAAAGGCAGCTGACACTGATGTTGCAAATACAAGGCTGAGTCTCAATTACAGCCATTTGGCCTGGCTGGATTTTGTTCTCTAGCCTTGCTGCACCCACATTTTAATGCAAATTCTGAGTTCAGTCAGAACACAAATGGTAGCAAATGTTAGGTTATTGGTAAAATAGTTTTACGTATACACACACACATCTATGTAGTTCTCAACAGACCTCATTTAAGATGACGTAGAAACCTTCCCTTTTAAGAGCTAAAACTTGTGTTGCCTCTCTCAGTACCAACTGTATAAATCCACATTACCGTACCGAAAAACCATCCCGACCTCCGTGTCACAAAGGCAAAATCTCCAAACCCCAGGTGAGCAAAAAGAGATCCACAGGGTTCTACAAGGGACTCAGCACCGTCTCGAGCAATGAGGTGTACCCTGGAAAGCATGCGTGTCCCAGTACACAGTGCACCTCTGCAGGATGAAAAATTAGGATGGCTGCACTGGATCTGCCACATTTTACAAAAAACAGCAAATAAACATCATGTTTTCTATAGCTTGTATTTATAATCTTCATATAAACCTGCGTAAAAACAGATTTTGTTTGCATAATACAGGAAAAAGTATAATTCCAACTAATCAAAAAGATCCCAAATCATATAATCCAGTCAGCTTTCAGTCATAAAGACAGAAAAACTGATTTTCACAATTATTTCACAATTATTATTATTATTTCACAATTATTCACAAAACCTGTTATGTGGTATTTTCAAAGTGAGATGCAACACATTAATGTTATCAAATCTCTTAATACCTCCATTGCTTTTATGCTTTCGTATTTCATTTTTTTCATCCTCTGCTTTCACACAAGCATCTAGAAGAAGAGTAAAACGAGGAGGGAAGGTTCTGCTAATGATCCACTTTGCTTCAAGTAATCAACATCTCAGTTTTCATTTCACACATACTCCCCAGCTGGTGCACACAAGTGACCAGTACACAACACCCAATAAGACAGTGCATTAATGAGAGGAAGAAAACAAAGAGAGAAAATGTTAAGGGAAGACTGCAACTCATTCATACTCACTTTTCAAGCAGCATTTGTTAGAAAATACATTCCCGTAAACAGGGATATATTGAAAGTTATATGTTTAATCGCAAACAGAAGAGAACAAGAAATTTATTTTTGGTGCAAAATAACAGGGTATTGGATGGCGCTGTTTGTCTTTGGAATTGACAGTATAACTACGGTACCCGAGCTGTAAATATATGCAATTAATAAATGAAAACTTCCTGGCAATAACTCTCTTCTGAATTTTGTAAGTACTCTTCCCGAAGTCCCAAAGAACAACATTTCCCTAATAGTTTAATAATCTGACAATCTCTGTGCCTGAAAACCTGCCCTATTCTATACTTTTTGTTATGCAGCAATAATTAAATCAATTCTTTAGGGCTAAATGGTACTAGTATTTACCTTGATTTCTAGCTACAGCTGCTACAGAGCAACTTCTGTGGAACCAGTCACGGTAATTAATGGATGTTGTTTGCTGGGCTGAGGGCTCAGGAGAGTTCTCCATTCTAAACTTCACTTCTGTCATCCTACGTGAAGGAGCCAATGAAAATCAGCATCTTGCTATGCCTTGGCTTCTAGAGCCTCCATGTTCCAAAAATCACATGGACAAAAAAAACCAACACAAACAAAAGAACCTATTTGTCCTTTATCAGACCATTTTTTGAAAAGCTTAATTCCTTACTCCAGTAACTTAAAAAAAATTAAAAGAATCTAACAGAAAAAAAAATTCTCACTATCTCCCACACAAGAGCCCCTACAGAAGTCAACTCAACAGTTGTGTTGCATCAGCAAATAGGCAAGGAAATGAAAAGAGAATAGGGAGAGAGGCTTGTAAGACACATACTGCCAGTAGAAAGTCAGCTCATAAGCGGCATGTTAGCCTTGGGGCCTTCTCCAGGCCATGAAAAAAACAAAGCAATTAACAGATAACCAAGCCGAATGTTTTGTTTGCTTGTTTGGGGTTTGGATTTTTTGTTGGGCTGTGCTTTTTTGTTGTTGTTGTTTATTTTTTAATGCTCAAGAACAGAGATTATTCATAATTTGCAGATTTCCTAAAAAGCCAAGGCAGCCAAATAATGTAACATTGTTATTTGTACTTGTTAACAGCAGCAGCAGCAATAACAAAATGCTGGAAAAGAAGAGACAGTAGGGAAAGGAATATGATGTTTCCTTTCTTCCCCAGCATTTGGAAAATGGCCTATAGGGAAACACCACTGATTATTTTTCATAGAAAAAACAACAGAAACCGTGCTTAGTCCCCCACCACTGAGGATTAGCTGCTCAGAGAAAAGATTTTTCATTTTCACACATGCACACGCTTATACACACGCTTGGTTTAGATAAATTTGCACAAGCTGCTTTAACTAAACTGATGGGAAGCTTGGCTGCATCTGAAATACGTGGTTATTCTCACGGACAAGAGGGTGGGTACTGCATGCATGTTGTTCGGAATTAGACAGCAATTTAGGACTTCAAATTGATCTGGGAAGAGCAACCACGCTTTTATTCAGTCACTTACTATGAAACAACCAATACTGTGACCATGGTAATAAACTCGGATGCAAGCGCGTGTGCAGGTGGAAGAAGAAAGAGGACACACTTTGATTCTTTTCTCTTTTTGGATTTTAATAAACACAAACTACTACAATTTGGGCATGGGTAGAGCCATTTAACTCTCTGTTTTGGTTCACATGAAAGCATAATTCACCTTCTCTCTCTTCCTTCCTTCCCCTTCATTTGCTCCCTTTTCCCATGCCTCCCTTATAGTCAGATTTGACAAAATAAATTTTACTGTAACATCTTTCAGAAGTTATGCAAGAAATACATCTGAAAAACCTCCATGACTACGGAACCAGAGCTCAGGGGGAGATCACTCACCATGCCTCACACTGTTTTAATGTTCAATTTTTCATTACCAACTACAGTTTTGTCTCTGCATTTAAAAGAAAAAAAGAAAAAAACATAATTTCCAGCTCAGCAAGTGCCTTTAGTGTTATTTGCCAGATTTAAGCCTTAAAAAAACCAACAATGATGGGTTCGAGATAAAGAGTCCACTCATCCTCCACTGGTAGACAAAGTCCAGTGGCATCAAATTGTGGGCCAGAGTAATATCCTTGGAAATTCAAGTACAAGCCTGATGAATTCTTTGAGACACTACTAAACTGCATTTCTAAAGAGACTTTTACAGACTCAGTCTTACTGTAAGTCACGTATGCTCTGTATTAAATGTAATAAAATAAGCTTTAATCTTTGAGATAGTCAAATGTTGTAATATGCGAGAATGTAATCTTCTCTAAGAATCTTTCTGCTACTCTACACGTTTTGAACTCGTACTAGCCTTCCACTCTTGACTATTGGCTATGTACATTTTGCTTAATTTTTAGAAGTATTCTTGTTTGCATATGGTATTCCCAAGGAACATTAATGGCTTCCTACGAAATACACAATTCAGCTGTCTTTTGCCATTCTGCAAATACTTCAGTATACATTCTGCAAACTGTACTTCAGTACACAATTCTGAATATCTTAAAACTAGTGGCATTCTCACTTTAACATTCTCCAGTAAAAAAAAAAAAAAACAAAAAACAACCCAAAGACAAAACAGTTTTCTGGCACTTCATGTAATGGTCTGGAAATTTTTAAGTTCATGCAGAGTCTCTCATCAATTGGCAGTACATAAGAAAGGATTTTCAGAACAGTTCCTGTTTCTGTACAGGAGCTGTTCCTGTTCTGTTCCTGTTTCTCCATTTTATAAGTTAATACTTCACAATTATATAAATGCAAAAAACCTAGGCTCACATTAAATTCTTACACGAGTTTTCTACAGATGAAGAAATGAAGATACCAAGAACCTCAGTGAAAGGGAACACTATAGGAAAAACCAGTTGCTGTGCCTAGAACTCTCCTGATGCTTAAGAGCAGAAAACCTTCATCTCGACTCTGTAAAAACAGCAACCCCTGTCTCACCCCAAAGCAAACTCTTCAGCCTCTTCCCTCGACCCAAGTTCCCTTCCTGGATGCCCTCCTGGACAGCAGATTTATCCACACACTGCTTGGAAGCAGCACGTGCATCGCTACTGCCCAATGCTCTGATGTGGGAACCCCTCTCCTGGAGTCCAGCGGCACCGAGTAACTACACAGCGTGCAGAAGGTAGAAAGCCAACCTTACCCACCTGCCACACTACATCTTCCCTTATGTTTGTTGTGAAGTCCCCTTCTCTGGAGATTTTCAAGACCCGCCTGGATGCAGTCCTGAGTAATGTGCTCCAGGCAATCCTGCTTTGGTAGGGGAGTTGGACTACATGATCTCTAGAGGTCCCTTCCAACTCCAACAATTCCGTGATTCCATGATTTATTCATCAATAAATCAAACTGGGACACCAGGACAATGTCCTATCTTCTGTTTTAGTTTACTGTGGAACCTGTCACGAGTACATGTGGCCAAGACTTGGGTTTTACATCTCATCTGAATGATACCACAGAAGGTATACTGTCCCCTGATACGCTGCTGGGACACTGATTCAGCACGGGTTTAGGGAAGAGTGTCACCTACTGAATCACAAATATCACTTGCTAGAGCAGTTTTTCTTCCATGTGTCACATCTAATCAGCATAGCACAATTCTCACAGCTGCTAGGAAGGCTGATATCATTTTCTTTCAAGGAACTAAAATTTAATTTTATTCAGGCAAGATACTAGCATTGCTGGAAAGAAAGGCATTTACCGAGATTTGGAAAAAGCATTAAGGAAATGTTATAGGGCCATATGGCCTTTAGTGTTCTGGCCAAGCTAAAGACGGTTTAGGGGTACTTTGAGATGTGGAGGAAGTTTCACCAGAATGGAAAGATCTTTGTGAGAACGCAGAGATGATGAATGCAGAGATGGGTGACACATGCAGTAGCGTATCCACACTGCTCATCAGATCACTTCTTTATTTTTTGAAGTAATATCCAGGATTATTTTTTTTTTTTTTTAGATTGAATTTGCTATTCAAAACAACTTAACATGAATGTTCTTTTAGTATTAGCGATAAATCTGCACAGCCTCCGTGCAGCGTGGAACACTGAATCCATGTGGCTAAAAAACTGGTTATGCAAGCAAGGCATATGCTTGAGGGGATGAGGAAAAATTGGCAAGATAGAGCTTGCCAAGGCATGCCACACATTAGCTCTACTTCAAAACTGTTAGCAAATTTCAGCATTTGCAGTTCATTTTTCTCTACAGATCCACAGAACGGGATGCATCTTCTTTTAAGAACCATGGGGAGATGCTCTCCCCTCCCCTATTTTGATGGCATCTTCTCTTTGAAATTAATGGCCACCTTTCTCAGATGATGTTATCTCTGAGCCAAATAACACTACATCCTTTATTATTTAAAATTAGGCATTAAACAGAAGCAAACATCTTTTGTAAAGCAATTACTGCACATTTGTGCAGCACACAGCATTGTTCTTGGAAATAGCTTAAAACATTGTAGAGACACATAGAAGAAAGACTGCACACACAGGATACTGCCATCTTATTTTAAAGAATTGTTTTACCATAAATTGCCTTTTGGGTTTTTTTCGAATTTGTGTGCTGAATTGTTTCTAATTGTAATCCCGGGGATTGGAGGAGTGGGGGGTAGAATCACTTCCAGAAATCATAAGGAATCAGTATCACCTACAGCGTATCTTAAGTAAATCTCTTACAATGACCAATTAAACAAAATATGTTCTGTGTTTATAACATGAAAGAAACGAAAATGTTAGAAAAACGTTAGTTTCTTATTTACAAGTAGTGCAGAAAGTAGACATTAGGCACTGACCCAATCTGTCAATGTTTATCACAGCATGATGAAGTATAAAAACTTGTCTGGAAAAAGAAGCTAGAGAAAACACAAAAAGGGAGTAAAGAGGGGGGGAACCGTCTGGAAAATACACAAGAATTGCAATAAAGTAAAAGGTGAAGCATCAGATTAAATCACTGAATATCGGTGTTTACGTTCTAGTCTTTCTTACAACAATAAAATTCTGAGAAACTTTTAGAAAAATTCTAGAATTTCAATACATATTGAGAAAGTTAAAACAAATATAAAATAATGGGTTGTTAAAAATCCTGTTCAATGTATCCAGACCATTTTCCTCCTCCCCAAGGTTACAATTAGCTTTCTGCTAACCTCCATCAATGCAGTTAACATAATTACTGAGCAGTGTTATATTTAAGCTTCTGCTTTCAAAGTGACCATATATATTTAGTGTTGCACCTGGAACCCTGCAAGCAAAATAGGAAAAACAGAACAAGCCCCCTAGTATTTTAGATTAAAACATTGCATTCAACCAAATTCCTGCCTCCCCAAGTTTCTTCTGTGTGTTCTTTTCATATATATATATTTTTTTTTAAGAGGTTAGTAATGGTACTAATTTCATTAGTAGTAATGATGTAGATCATTTTTCTCCTCCTACTCTGCCATTATCATCCTTTTGATTATATACAGGCAAGTTACTGCGAAGCAGAGATTTTACCCCAAACTTTCTGGAGTTCTACTCACACTGTAACTCCATAACCTTATACTCCATAAAGAAAAGCAAAGCTCAGGGTATCTTCCCTATGACCCCATCATTTTCCCCCCCAATATTTGTTCACGAGAGACAAAAATGACCCCATTTAACATTTTGGGGGGCCGCAAAGCTATTACCCTTGCTAAACACTCAGCAAACATGTAATTTCCCCAGCAGCATTAGACAGAGTTCAAGCTCTTGCTTGGCATTCATTTAGTACCCCAAGCCCGTGACATTTCAATGCAAAGCAGGCTTCCTGAGAAGTAAACTGATGCTAATCAATAGATCTGACTCAGTGAAAAGCCTTAGACTGATAAAAGAAGGCATCAAACATGAAGACAGATCATTACCTCGTCTAGCAGCTGTCTGTCATTTCCAGCAGAGGTGCAAAACTGTTTCTTAAAACATCACTTTAACTCAGTTCAAACTGAAACACCATTTCAAAAGCAAGCTCGGTGGGTTTTAGTGCCACTATTTTACTAAAATTGGTCAGATCCCATTTTGCAATTGCCAGAAACCATTGTTATTAGCGCTGCTCAAAATACTTCCACAAAGGCTGATTTAAGTCTCCACAGAGAGACATTTAGATATCCCCTTTAAAGTCAGGTACTTTAAAGGTTAAAAAAACCCACCCAACATCTGTAAAGAAGCAGAGAGCTTCTCGCTATATAAAAGCCTGTAGTCAAAACTGGTCAAGTTTTCTCCCTTTGCTCTATATAACAGGTGTTAACAGACACAGCAGTTAACCCCTGAGCCAAAATTCATTCCTGATAAAAGTATTTGCTTCAACGAGCTTTCAGGAGCACAGATTAATTTGGCTCCCACTGTGAATAACAGCCTATCAGTGGAATATTTAAGATATTTCAAATTTTTATTAAGAAGCAAAAGGAGCTATATTAACGTTTGGAAGAAAGGGAAAAAAGCTGGCATGAAATCCTGCCTCTTTTACAAAAGATTTCTTTATGTGTCAAAGTCATACTGAAAGCTGGAGGAGCACGGTACCAAGTAAGATTCATAGGTAGCTTTGGAAACAATACCAATAAGTCTAATAATCACATTGAACACCCAGCGTTGCCACCTTCAAAAAGTCTTTTGGTAACCTCCTTCGTTGTAACTTCAGCCTCTGCGTCAGTTTACAAGCACCTTCACAGAAACAGCCAACCCAAACTGAAGTTTTGCAATACAAAAATGATGTGTAGTTCTCACGAGGGAAAATTTCATATATATTCGCTTCAGACTGCAGTCAGCTTATTTCAATGAACCCTTCCCTCTAAAAAAAATACACAAATCTCAAGAAGTGTCATGATTGTTTAGAATACGAGCACTGGAGGTCATAGATTTTGAAGTATGTACTTCATGAAATATAGGCTGTGTTTTTACAAATGCTCGTACAGTAAGGATATTCTACGTTCTTCCAAGGTCAGCTATTTTTAACACCCCCACGCACAGAGCCCTGTGTGTTAAAACACTATATGAGGTCACAAAGACAGGATCAAAAGTTAAGATGCAAAAAGTGAGGTTGCCGATGTCAAGTCAGATGTGGTCTTCTTTCCCTGTCACCTCCCATTTTGTTCATGTCCTTGTCCTGCTACCTTTCCCCTGTGAAGCTCTTGGCCTTGCTCTCACGGCAGACCTACAGGCTTCACTCTCGTCTCCCCTCTGAATTTCCATTTCTACAGCTCCCAGTTTTTGCTCTCCCTTTGGTCCCTCATCCTGGGGACCCAGGCCCTGTGGTCCCCCTGTCCTTGCACAATGTCACCCCTCTTATTTCTCTGTGTCCAATCTTTGCTGCCTGATCCAAGCACCAGCATCACCCCCAGCCTTCTCTGCCTGACCCAAGCACCAGCATCACCTCCAACACTCATCACCTGCTTTGCTCCTGCTCTACCACAGCACAGCTCCAGACTCCCCATGGCTCCTCATCAGACCTTCCTCCAGCCAGTCATCCTCTCTTCTCACGCCTACAATGGGTTTCACTCCCTTCCTGCAGCTGGTAAGGATCCTTCTGTGCCACCTCCTCAGCTCAGGTCTCACCTCTGCTTTCAGAGCAGCCTGCTTTCTCCATTGCCAGGTGCTGCCCGCTGCTGCTACCACAGGCGACAGCACGATGCCGAACGGCTCTTTGAGGAATTTAGCTGCACTCCTGGACCAAGTTCTGTGAACTCACATCTTCCAGGTGTGAGTACCACGGGCAGATTCATGGCAATAGTTAAAAATGAGCTGCTGCTGTGCTCAGCAGGTCACTTCAGTTTCTGCTGAAAAACTACGGGACTGCAAGGCCTGTTTGAAGAGAAGAGGTTGTGGTGTGGTTTTTCTCAATGTATCTGAAACTATTTTTAAGCCCATTTTTTTAAAAAAAGCTGAGCTGTTTTTCTGAAATTTTCAACATTTAAAAAAAAAATGTGTACGCAACTTAAAACAGGCTTTTACAGTAGGAAATGTCAGACACCCTGAATATTAGTGCTATCGCGCCTGCTCATAATAATTTCCAAATTAAATTTAGATTCTGTGGTATATCTTCACCTAAACAGATTTCCATAACCACCAACCAGTAACTCTTCTTTTAATTTAGGAGTGCTGTGTTAGATGAATTTGTTCCCAGACTCAGACTGTGAGGCCAGCATCCCAAGAGACACTCCCACCTCTTCCTGGGGATAAACAAGCCAGCCCTGGGAACGTGAAACAAACAGCAAGAAACACTATTTAGCTTTTATAAATTTTAATAAACTAAAACACAGGATTGAAAGCTTGAGATTTTTTTTTTTATTTACTATTACCCTGAAGTGAAAAGGGGTGGGGGACAGAGTATTTTTTTTGCATATATTTTAAATATACCATTTTTGCCATTCAGTAAAATTCCTATCTACCCATCCTTTTTGGTTTGCTTTGGTTTTTATGCAGTCTGGCATTAGGCAAAAATCTACCCTTTTTCTTTTTTTTTTTCCCCTACAAGAGGAATGTATCTACAGTAGGCTTCATAATCCTAGCAGGTATTTTTCATGGTCATTCTTTAGTTTGTGAATCGGGCAATTAAAAAAGTAAGTTGTGTCACTGGCCTCACCATTTTGATCACCACACATCACAAGTTACCATTCTACTCGGAAACTTGCTCTGTAATCTGTCCTCAGAACTACACATTGCTTTTTACTCCTTCCCTTCCCCCATCGTTATATTATTAGAAACATTAATCTCTATACTTACATGTACTTCAGCTAAATAAGAATTTTTGACATTCCTAAATACTTGTATTTACAAAGGATATTTGTAATTAGAAGGGCCATCTTAGCTTATTTTATCATTGCATCGCTAATACTTATTTCTAAAGTATTGCTGTGTTACACTAAGCACAGAATTATGGAATCACAGAATCACATGGGATTGGAAGGGACGTCCGGGGATCATCTAGTCCAACCCCCCAATATGTGTGTAAGGCATGTATTGCTGGGTGGGAGAGGACAAGGGGGAACATCAGGCTACATTAAATAAGTATCTTGGAGAGAGTGGAAGACAACAGACAGATTACCAAGAAATTAAATATATTTTGTTGAGAACGGGTTAGTATCAGTTTTTGAAATCCAGGAATTGTTCTGCTCTATCATATAAATGGGAAAGGAGGGGGCTGCAGATTATAATTGCTCCTCTGACCTTCATCTTCCTGGGTTAAAGAGTCTCAAAGAAAAACTGTATAAAAAACATCAGTAAGAATGCAACAAATCTGAAGATCCCAAAGTACTCCAGACTACACTGAGTCTCCAGTGACCCACACCAGGACTTTTTTTTTTTCTAGAATGGGCTATTCTCCTCCCATCTTTTGCAGGCTCAAGAACCCAGAGCAGAGGAAGCTGCCACCTCATCATCAATACTAGAGCTCTCTCTTCATTCCCCCAGTGATCGCTCCTTATTCACTCCACATGGTGGAAGAGAGAGAGTCTCATGCCTTTGAACTTGTTTCCACTCTTTCCAAAAAGAGATGGAGGGCAGTGGAAAAAAATAAGAAAGGGAGGGAAGAAGAGAGAGAAAGAAAAAGACAGAGAGGACACATCAAGGTGAGTTAGATTTCCACATCATTTATCCTACAAGAAAGCACATGCTTTAATCTACCCCGAGCCAGACACAGGCATTGTTAGGATTGCATTTTGTCTACAAAGCTAAAGAAGTAGTGAGTGTAGTATTATGCTGCTGTGTCAGTCTAGTTTGACCAGTTTCACAAGTTCGCTAGAAAAGGAAGTGTGACATTTTCATTAAGAAGAACATGAGTTAAGCTTAAAAACATGGCTAGGCATGTTGGAGTAAATGGGACGGTGTGTTTCTGAACAGGAGAGAACCTTGGTTTAAAATCAACGGAACGTTTTAACAACCGATGACAGATTTGCCTGAACTTAAAATCTGAATGCAGAAAAACTTCACGGAAGATAATGGGAGACAAAGAAGAGAGAGATTTCCAGGGGAAATCCAAGGTTATATATTGCAAGTCCAGTTCTTTGCTATACAGAGCTCACAGGTCCACTCCCACGGCAGGTATGGATACACCTTGTCGCTCCGGAAGGGATGCCCTGTACCAGTACCTGCCTGGCACACCAGTGTGGTCCTCCCACACCCCTGCTCTCCTCTGCCTATAAGTCAGAGTGTGGTCCGGGCCATGCCAGTTTTAATCTGACTGCACTATCCCAAAGAGAGGAATTTCAAAAGGACTTTCAGGCAAGAGAGGGAAGGGAGGCGAAGAGGAATGCAAAATGTGAACGTTCATGTGGGCTGCGTGGTAAAGAACATCAGTTACCAGTAAGTTATACCTGTTTTCAAACCCATATTTACATTCATGAAGGTCAAACGCAGAAAGGTCCAGGGATAAGCCCCATTCACACTCATAAACCTGGTAGTGGTCCCAGAATGTTTTATAAGGAACTGCTGCAGGACCTTCCTCCCGCAGTGCCCTGTAGGACACGAGCTCCATGAGGCCTTGGACAGAGTTCCAGGTGGGTACTCAGAAGACACCAGGAATGGTGGTATTCCTCAGTGAGGCCAGAGCAGTAGCTTGAGCACGATCTGATGACAGAAGGGAACTCCACCCCAACACTCTTATAAGAGACTTTAATGCATCTAACTACCCAGTTGAGCAGTCTCCACATGGATATGGTTATGCTCTTTGTCCTTTCATTATTTGCTACAAATATCCTTAGGGACTGATCTGCTTCACCACTATAAGAAGAACGAACCTTTTGACATTGAGGATGTGAAGAGGGGCCTTGGCACTGGAAACAAGTGGTTTGGATCAAAAACACGCAGGTTGACAGCTGGGTTTAAAAGGAATTAAAAACCACTTTGCAGAGAAATTCCAAATGGGACACGGGAGCACCCTGCCCAGCCAGAGCCCCGTCTGGGAAGGATCAGCAAGAAGGATCTGGATTTCTTCCACCTTCCTGAAAAAGGCGATGGCAAAAGCAGCATCACCTTCGCAGTAAGGTGAGAGAAGAAACAGATTTTCATGGATTGAAGGGTGGGCCAAAGAGAACTGAAAGGGAATACCTGGGGGTGGGTTTACCCATCACTGCACAAACAAGATAATTTTTAAAATAAGCTAGAAATGCTTGTCCCTTTCACATGATCTTGCCATCACGGGCAGGAATAAGAAAATTCTATTCCCTCAGCCCTGTGTGCTCACAGGCAAAATGTGCTCCCTTGTTAAAAATGAAGTATCTACTACAACCAACCTCAGCCAGAGGAAGGGATTCCAGCATTAGGGCTGCCCAGCCCTGAAGAACAGACTTCCTTGCTGGGACCTGAACCAGTTTGTCCATAAACGGAGGTGCCTCATACTGAGGGAACCAACCATTCCTCACAAATCAGGAAATAGTCTAAACCCCAGGATTTTAGGCTTCACATCCGTTTATGAACCTACATGGTTTAGAAGGGCTGCACGGAACCGTATCGATCAGAAAAAAATAGCCAGGATGCCAAGACAAACAACACGTGGTCTAAAACCTTTGCTGCTGCGCAAAGACCTTTGAGCCACCGAATCCAGAATCTCTACAATGATCTTTTATGCCTGGATGGAGCTAAACTGTTGCTTTTTGGTATTTGTTATACCTCCAGCTCTTAAGACAGAAAAAGCTGCTATAGAAAGGTGGTAAGATTCTTTCATCAAGCAGTTGGTTCAGATAAAGTGAAGAAGATAGCAAATTTCCCAGAGGTGGGGAACAGCTTTGTTGAGGTGCTCATTGTACTAGAAAAGGAGACAATTTGGAATTAGAAATGGTCTTGCCCATCCTAAGACAAAGAAAGCATCTGTGGGATGTTCTCATAGCTGTATGAAACCAGAAACCTCAAGATCAAAAGATGTGAACCTCAAAAGCCAAGAATCAGAGCAGCCAAGGTCACTATCCTGAATTTGAACTTGTGAATTACGGTGTTTAGTTTTTTTAAAGTACAGAACAAATTTAAATCTGCTATTCCTCTTCATTTCTATGAAATATGAGGTTAAGGTATCTCACACTCTTCATAGTGTATGAAAATTACCTGTAGGGCCACCTAGCATCACAAAAGTATTTACTATTTCTGTCAAGTAACTCTAATGAAATAATCAAACAGGGGTAAAAAAAAAAAGTTTTGGGGAGAAAACATGTCCAGACCAACTTCTCATAATGGTGTGCTGGACCCATGAGTCTGACATTGCAGGTGCTCCTCAAAAAACTCAGTCTCCAGTGATAAAATTGGTATGCGCTTACTACACAGTATCACTGCAGGGGAAGAGAGAAGATTTTATATAAAAATGTATTTATTCACATTTAATCTACATAATTTCCCAAGGTATAATAAATCTTAACAGTTTGGAAATCAGACACTATAGATAACAGCATAATAATCAAGGACCGCAAAACGGATGTCAGAAGCTGACCAGTTCTGAAATACTGGATGTTGTTTTATGAATGGTTTCCAAAACTACTGCTGCACAGAGAGCTACTCCTAATCTGCAGAAAAATTAGACTGCTATATTTTATGTACATCAGTACTCACAGATAAAGCATACCTATGAAAAAAGTTACAGTAAAATAAACTACCAAAATTAAAATTATCTGGAGATAAACATGAAAGGAAAGACAGCTAAAGCAGAAATGGATAAAACCTCCCAGTAACAACTGTGCTTAAGCTGGAAGTGAGAAAAACTTCCTAAGTAAGGGCATAACCTTCCAGTCAGGGAAGAGAACGCAAGAAGGTCCCTGTTCGGAGTGAGATAACGCCATGTGCTCTGGGCAGAACCCAGTAAC
The DNA here is from genome assembly GCA_033628505.1 of Tringa tobata. Lineage (NCBI taxonomy): Eukaryota > Metazoa > Chordata > Aves > Charadriiformes > Scolopacidae > Tringa > Tringa tobata. The sequence goes on along the minus strand of JAHREE010000095.1, from coordinate 2,541,323 downwards.
ACATCTTGTACCAGCTTCTGTGACCATAGCTTAAAGGTTCCTCATCTGGCCCACCAGCAGAGCTATTCCATCACTGAGGAGCGCGCCTGTGTGTGTTGCTGACCTCATCATAACGTTTATTACAGTGAATGTAAAAGCATTAGCAAATTAACTGTGTTTCTTTGATTTCTTTCACCTTTTGTCAGGGGTAGGAGGGGAGGTGGAGGGCTAAGAAGTCAGCAGAAAAAAAAGGCATGGGGAAAGACAAGCGAAGAAGGTATTTTAAGCAAACCTAGAAACACTCAACCTGAACTACAAATACTATTTCTGGAACAGAATATGGCTGCCTATATTTCTACAGACAAAAAAAAATTTAAAAAAGTAATATAAAAACGATACATACAACTTCACTCTGTCTGTCCTTCCTCAAAGGCATGTTGCAGACACAAATGGATCCTCCTAAAAAGTTGTGAATGGTGAAAAGATCTGTGTTTCAGCCTGAGGCTAAAAACTGACTCTATTTCTACTGTATTAGTTTCCTTTTAAATATCAATAAACAACACAATTCCTGGGTGGCTTCCTTGCAAGACTTGCTGTTTCTGCTTCTGTTCATCCATTTATGTTGTCTATTATATTTCAGGTTAAACGCATTTTGTTAATTATGCAGCAGGATGGGATACGTCTTCCATTCACACGATCTTAATTAAAAAACAAACACACACGGCAATAGGTAGGTTTTTCTAGTCATTTAAGCCTTTAAGCTCAGGTCAAAGCCTGCCCACCAAATGATGCAATTATGTTTTATTTCCCTGAACTTAATTCTTCATTGCAAAAGAAAAGCTGATGATAAAGACTTTTTTTTTTTCTCCCCCCCCCAGATCCTGCTGAGGAAGGAGCAAGTGTAAGGCCAGACACAGGGTGCTGTGGTGGCACAGAAGTGCACTAAACAGGAGTGCTCATCTCTAGCATACCCTGGAGTTCAACTGTAAAAATGACCCATACAGACAGGGGAACATCAAAACACTACTATAAAATAGGTGACAAATGCTACATTCTGCCTTGACGCAAACTGCAAACATGCGGTAATTTTCTTACTGAAATCCATCTTCATCAGACTGTATTTGGTGGGAATCCTAGGGCAGGCAGTGTTCAAACGTGACTACCACCAGGCCATGTGGCAGGTCACAAAAAAGCTCAGTAAAAGCCCTGGGACACAAGTGCTGGTGGCAGCACAACTGGGAGAGGTTTTGTAGAAACATCTGCAAGGTCAGAGACTACAAAGAAGAATTATCCAATATTAGAAAGCAATCGTACAGAAGACTTCAGCAACAGACATGCAATTTATTCTCCCACAACACAGGAAGGAAATGAAATTACCTGGCAACTTCATCAACTAATACCTCATCTCCATCAGTAAGTTTGGTGAGTGTGCTCCACCATGCCTTTCCACATTTTCACCTCCATTTTCTAAATGAACTTCTGCTGCTGGATCATTGCTCAAACCCTTCTCCTCAAGAAGCTCTCTGTGCTTCATCAAAGCCCAAAACATTCCCATCCTCCCTCCTCTGTCCCAGCAGGCTTCCTCCTGAAGCCGTCTCATCCCACAGCTTCTGTGTCCATCCCCTCCTAGAGCTAAACCTATCTCCAGTAACTTGTTCTGTGGGCTCCTGGGAGAGACCCTTCCAATCTCCTGTCATCTCTCCAAGAGAGATCTATGAGTCTTGGACACACCGTTTCACACCAAAGCCTTGGGGAGGGGAACACCACTGAGTCAGGGAGACAACTGAAGTAAGGAGAAAGTAGCCAGTATTTTTAGAGAAACGCGTAACTGTCAAGCTGTATTTGTATAAATCCTGCACTCTTCAGAACAGACTCTCTGCAGAACATGGCATTTCACAAAGCACTTGAAATTTAATCCTTGGCATTGACATCCAAGTAGAAAGCACTGTCAGAGCTGCTGCTCCTGTTCCACTCTCACCTTAAAGACAGAAGATAATGACAAATAAGGAACAGGGACAAGCCCAACGGGAAGGACCTCATGCACACGTATGAAAAGATGTACTGGGAGCCACCAAATCACTAAAAGGGAACAGGATAACATGTATTTTTAGGATGATATTTTCAGATTTTTTTTTTAAACTTTATTATTTACATAGTGTCTTTCAACATCTGCAGAGTATACTCGTATTAATTCTCTTTACATGCTAGGTTTGACTTTCACTTAATTTCAGTAAATTCGAAATTGTTTGTTTCATCTAGATAAAAATTCTGTTATGACCAGCTTTTACCGTGCTGCCTTCTTGCACCCATTTACATACCCCCCAAAAATTTACTCTTTTGAACTCCCAAGTCCTGATATCGGAATGTTTAACTAAAACAAAAAATACTTCTGCTGACTAAATGCAAGAACTTGTATCTCAGTATGAACTATGGCACTGCTTCCATAGTGCTATAATAATTAGAGTTAACATAATGAAAACCTAGTAAAGAGACTATAAATTCACCATATGAGCACATATGGATGTGAAAAAGGAAATCAAACGAGTTCTCCGAGCTAAAATTAGATTCAAAACAGAACAGCGTCCCACAGAAATAGCACAGGCCTGAAAAGTCTATATAAATTTACTATGCCAAATCCAATTTTATCTAACATTCAGTTTCATCTATCCATGTTTCCACAGCGTATTTAAGGTATTGAGAGTTTAACTGTTCGTGTAAGTCTGGACTGCAGTGTAGCTGCTTTAGGTAGATTTTTGTGTTTGAAGCAAACCCGAGCGGGGCTCATCACTGAGCTACAAAACAGCCATGAGATTTTCCTAACCTAGTTCTGCTCCCAGATTTTGAATTCCTTGCATTACATTTCCTGTACAACTGTCTCTTCCTTTCTGAGGACCTCAACGCAATGATTCATTTAAAATACAGCTTCTGAAGAGTGGTCTCATCATAAGAAAGGAGAAAAAAAAATCCATTTATTCTCTGTTATTGTATATGTATTCATCTATATATGCTTTTAAAGCAATTCATCTGAAGATGAGCCATGTCTCAGTTCAAATAAAGACAGTTTCGAAAATGATACTGCTTTTCTTGTAGCCTCTGCAACTTTCTGCCACAAAACTTTGGTGTAAAAAGCTTGTGACAAGGCTCTGAGCAGTTTTTGTTTTGTTTTGTTTATGCTGCATCCTCCGCGTCAGTTCAAATTGCTGCGGCCTGCACCTTCTAACATGTCATATGCACTGAAGGTCGTGTCAGCCATCAGTTGGGGAATCGAATCAAGCAGCAGCAGTGTGTCCATTTTGCTTCTGGACTGCCCCAAAGGTGTCTGCTACGACCGATGGCCATCATTAGACCGGCATTCTGTTAAACTCGCAGGCACTGCTTTTGTGGGAGAAAACCCGTTTCTCCTGCGCTGTTGAATTACCTTCTGACTTCCAGGACTTAGCTTTGGGGTTTTGTTTGGTTTTTTTTTTTTGAGAAGAAGTCAAATAAATAGAAAAGCTACACATTGATGCAAGCTGCAAGAGAGATGTGGTACCTGAGGATGTGCTGCTTCTGAACGGGGAACCAGCCAGTGAATCGCTCCCCACCTACGTCTTTTGTTTTTATTGTTGAGATGCTTGGTCATCTCACGTGTCACAAGCGTCCCCAAAATATTCAGGTGCTCTTTAACACAAGGAAGAACTACTACTTCTAACAGATTATTGAAGAATCACATCCCTCACCTACCTACCTCACCTTAACTTGCCGGCCCATTTTACAGCTTTTCAGTTCCGAGGCTGCACTGCCAAGGGTATGCTCCCCCCATCAGCTTTCTATTCCTGTTCTCTCTCCAAACTTTTTATCTTCTCCTGCGTTTCCCGTTCTCAGCAATCCTCCTCTCAGACCTTCCAGCCTCAACGACAGCTTTGTGCACAAAACGCTGTAAGTTTTTTAGGGCAGGAATCATCTTGCTACTTTTGTCAGTTAACAGGCTCTGCAGCCTGGATAGGGGAGGGAAACGCAACCTACTACAGGGTTTTAAATAACCACTACGCTCATAAATTATTTGTAACAGCAATAATACGCCTACACCGAAAAACAGTCGGAAAGATCACGTACAGCCGTGGTCTCTCACAGTCGTCGGTGCCATCTGGAGCTCCGAGCGGGCAAACTCCGCTCGGCAGCCTGTGTGCCATAGGCAGGAGAATATTTCAGGACTTTCCCAATTCCTTCCCCCGTTACCCATTAATAACCATCTCCCACCCAGAGCCAGCGCTCTGCACTGGGAAGGCGCCGCTGTTGAGGAAGGCACGACGGGTCCATGGGGAGCAGAGCCACCGGCTTTGTCCCCGGCACAATGCCCTCCTCGGGCTGCCCCAGCCCCATCATTATCCTCGCTGGCGGCTCCAGCGGGACCGCTCGGGGGGCTACGGCAGCTCTCCCGAGGTCCACGGGCCTCCGAGAAGGGACGGGCCACCTTCTGATCCATCTCCGGGATGAATGGATTAGCGGCCAGCCCGGCCAGCTGCCGCAGGCTTTATCAGCCCCGACAGATGGGAGCCCATTGGAAAAGCCTCCTGCCACAGCCCGCGCGGCCGGCACCAAAGCAGACACAAAACAGGCAAAAGGGGGCAAAAACCCCACGCATTAAAAAATACACGCGGACCCGGTTGGGGGACGCTGCTGCGGCGAAGTGGCACCACACCGGCCGCCCGAGAAGAACGAGCTGATTTAGTGCAGGGAAGCCACTTGTGGTGAAAAGCTTCAGGTTTTGTTTAAATTTGCAGCGAGTAAGATTTCTGACAGAGGACACTTGTTTCCATCAGAACTGAATTACCTGCCGGCGTTAAAACCACATACATGAGGGCTGTAGCACGAGACAGACAGAAGAAACTATAAACTGCAGAGATTAATTCAAACTAATTTAGTTTTTTCCTGGGCTATCTATACATATAAAAGTCATAGATATTGAAAAAAGTGCAGACCCCAGCTTGATCCAGCGTCGTGTTTCGGAAGAGGCAGATACTGTCCATTTGACTCGTAAGTCATGAAGCACGTGCCTACTCCAGATTCATCTGGTATTTTGCCCCAGACTAAAGGTTGCAACAAGACCGAAAACGCTGGTGGTTTTTATTGCTGCAATTCATAATCGTGAAAATTAAAAATCCTTAAAATCACAGAAACAGAAAATCATCTTAAAAAGGAAAATACCTAATTAGTGCCAGAAAAAAAAAAAACAACCCGGCACCGCTTTAACGTTGACTATGCCACACTGAAGTATGTGCTACACTTAGGCACAGCAGTATAAAAAAAGCAAATCACAGCGCTTCTATTTAAGAGAGAAACTCTCTTAACAGATTGTTATACAGCCGGATAAAAGCCCAGCGGAGTCAATGGCAGCCTTTGCATTCATTGCTAGGGACTTTGTACCAGACACTACGTATCAATATACATAGTTTCTCTCATATTACATCTCGTGAGTCTACAATTCACTTCTTTTTCTGTGAGCACAAACGTGAACAATATTTAGAAAGAAATGCTACAATTTGCCAGCCTGGTACGTAAAATCCTCAATTTTCCCCCCTCTCTTGCTTCTTGAAAGTTGGTGTCACATAAAAGTATATCCTAACCTAACTCTAAAGCTGTTTCACTGTGGGAGAAAAAATTTTGCAACTCAAAAAAAGCTGCCTATCTTTGAGCAAACACAGTCTTTAGAATTCTATTTACACAAGTTACACTTGTGCACCGTGGGGAGTATCAACTTTAATTTATATTTTCATAGGTAAATTTCTATTAGAACTCAAAATCAACCTTATTACCAACCAATAAATCTTTACATCAGCACTTTTGTTTTCTGCCAGTGATCCCAAACAGTTAATGCAGCTTCAAACTAATTTCACAACTTCCTTAACTTGAAAGCATACTTAGTGGATAAAAACCAAAATACAACATTGAAAGAAAACCAAACTAGTAATAAGTATTGCAATGAAACTTGTTTGAACTTTCATTGAGTCAAGATATCTGGAATAGTTTATAAATTATTCATCTAGCTCAACACTGGCTATTTTATTTACATTTAAACACACTGATTTTTGTACTCTAACATAACCACATGTTGAGGACAGCTTTCTTATGATGCACTTTCCAAAAATTAAATGAAATAACTGTCTGCAGTAGATGGAAAACAAGACTACAAATCTATTCAGGCAGTGTCCAACTCCATAAGCAAAAGTGGCCAGTACCTACTTCAAAAAACAAATCGACTTTGCTTCAGCAAATTACATCAAAATGTATACAAAATTTACCAAGTGTCTCCTGAAAAATAAAACCTAGTTCTCATTACAGATTTCCGGTAAGCATAAAAGAATTTATTGTAACACTAAGTCTCAGACCAGAAACAGCAAAATTCCCTATGTTCAAAATCAAAAGCAACACTTAAATAAAAATACAGGCATCTAAAACGTAAGTAAAAAGCATTTGAAAATACTGCATTTATAAAAAGAAACAGTCTTTCAAAAAATGTTTTCAACAGAAAAAGCTGTTCATCACCAAAAAAAAGACAAAAAAAAGACTTAATTACTTAAAGCACCCTCTAGAGCAGATAAAGACCAGGGAAAGAAGGTAAACAGTGATTAGGATTCCACACTTACACTTGTGGGACTTCATCAGCTAAGCCTGAACCCCATGTTTTATAAACATATTTATGAATTCTGCGTGTCATTTATAAATGTAGTTTCTGATACGTGACTGAGCTCAACGCCCATGACTAAGTGATTTCTGAAGAAACGTGTCATCGGTAGATCTCAGTCATTCACTTTTAGAATTCTACAACGTAGAGAAAAATTGAAGGAATTTATCAAAACTGCCACAAGCAAATAACTTCAAACGGAGGAGTTTGGGGGTTTTGTTTTGGATCTGGGAGGGGAGAGGGGGTATGAAGTGAGGGAGACATCTGTACATCCACGCATTTTACGCCACATATTGTATGTTTGCGGTACACTGACCTAGTTAAGTGTGATGGCAGCATTAACAAATATAGCCAACAAATTCAGCAGAGGAGGAACACACGCCCTTCACATGGAAACAAGAACAGAGGAACAACAAAAAATATAGTAGCTCTCACCTACTGACACATCAAACATCCAGAGTTGACCAACACAGTTGCATCACTTAGAATGCTCCAAGTCCAGATGCACTCTAATTCCTACTTGTTACAGAAGCCTAATTAGTGTTGACAGACAATAGCTCACAGCAAAGGCTACAGATAGTCTACTTCAAAGACAAATGTATGGAAAAGAAAGGCAAAACCACAGAAGAGATGGGTTTGGGCAAATACTGGAGCAGCTATCCAAACAGAGCAGAGCAGGTGCGGGTAAGGCAACCAGTTTTAAGACCGAGCTCAATCAATCCATGAAAAGGCCTATATGATCTAGTTGCCTACAGTGGTCCTTGGTTTCCATCACTCTTCTGCTACAACAGCTAGTTCAACGTGTCCAAACATGACATCCTCATGCTTGAGTGTCTAAACGGATGGAAACAGGCTTTTTGTGTCAGTGTAATAGGCTAAGCTTGTGGAAGATCACAAGGAGGAGAGGAAGAGAAATGACAGAGAATGAAATTTCTTCAGGCAGCTCTAAAGCTGCTCCGTTGTGTGGCAACTTCATCAGATGTTCCACCATAACTAAAACCGTACAACAAATGAGCAGTGGCAGCACACTGATGTTCTCTCCCTCCCTCTAAGTTCACTGTGCCTTGTGACTACAGCTGTATACAAGAATCCATACACATGATCACCAAAAAAAAACCCAACCCCAAACGCCGCAAAACCCTGGGTGGAGAACAGGTGGTAAAAGATTGAATGAAAATGCAAATATGTAATCGGAAATTCAAGCACAGTTGAGATTAATGGTGGATAAAGACAATAACTGGACAGAGAGAAAAGAAATTAGGTTGTATTTAGTTCTTCTGCTTGGCAAATTTTGGAACATTCTTCCCACTGGACAGCATGATGAGCACCACATCCAGGTGTCCTGAGGCAGTAGAATGTTGCTGACGTGAAGAAGCTTTATGTGCAGTCATTTCCTTTGCAGTGAACACTTTCCCAGCTGATTAAAATACTGTGACAATCACACAGCTTGCTAAAACCAGGAGAAGTAAACATATGGATTGCTTTACAGCAAAACCAGAACACTGACTTGGGGTGGGGGGAATCTTTTGCCAATGATACTGTAATGAATCTAAAATACAGCTGCCTCTATCATTAAGAGCTGATTGACACTAATGCAGTACAGGTGGTAGATGGCATTCAGGGCAGACAACACTTCTCTCTTTGCCTACTCCAAAGACAATTAGAAGCCACCTAACTAAATTCCAGTGCCCAACCCTGGGAAGGAAAGCATGAGTGTTTGAACAAGTTACCATGTACCAGGAGGCATTTCCCCTCCTCTCTTGAGGGCTATGGTGACAAGCACGAGGTACCAACAGTGACCATGTCTCCACCATCAGTAACGACAGATTTGGGAACCCATTGCGAGCTCACACCCTACAGCAGGGTGGTGTGCCTGGTGGTGTGCCTGCAGGAGGGAGCAGGGAGGACAGGGATGCTGAAGAGGTCACTCGGTCCCAGTAGAACCACCTCAACTGCCCCATGCCACTCACTGCACTCCCCACCCCGCATTGTAGCAGCCACAGACTTGTGATCAAAAAAATCCTGTTTTAAGCTGTGTTTATTCCAAACAAGTTATCGATGGGGAGAACAGATGGGGAGAAAAAAAGAAACTGTTTAAAGGAATAAAATAAAAATAAAAATAAAAATAGGTGTGGGATAAGCCAAAAATAATGCCAGCAATTACTTAATAAAAATGAAATATTTTAAGTATGATGAGAAGAAAAACTTAGAAAAAGCAAGGTGCACAAAGAAGTATGGTTTTGGTTTGCAGTGCAGATGTTTAGGATTTACAATCAATATGGTTCACTTTTTCATGCTATAAAATGCATATACAATTATGCCCAAGATGTGTGTAAATGTTTAAATATTAAAACAAAACAGATATTCTGGATGTTTGATGTTTGTTTTTGAAAAGAAAAAAAATATGTATTTTACAAGGATCCAAGCACTAAAGTGAAATTAACATAAAACAAACAAACCAGCGTAATAAAATAAAAAGCTCAAAACCAAGTTAACCAAGGTCGTTAATGTCAGTTAAATGGCAAAGATCCATGTTAGCCAATGTTTAAATATCAATTAAATGAGGGAAGACTGCCTTGCAATTACACTTCAAAGATTTATTTCTACTTCTTCTATGGTTTATATTGTCTCAGGCAAACATGCACGTGTTTCCTTACATTTCCGAAGCTTAAATCTCCTTATATAAATTGTCTCAACTACTCAGAAATTTCAAATTTCTTCCCCTTTTTTTGCCATTTATTTTTCTCAATATTTAGGACAATGCTAGAACAGATCTGCTAGTCCTACCTACCTCTTCCTGTGGTAAATCTGTAACTAGTGAAACCATACGCTGAACCTCTCTATTTGAGCAGGAGACAAAGCTCTTGTCCACCTCTTCACTCTAAAAATACCCCACAGCTTAAAATCTTGAAACACAAGAGGCACAACACACATTAGCACAAATTCCCAATGTTTTGCTGACCATAAAAAAAGGTCCTTGTATGGATGGAAATGGAAGACTGGGGGAAATAAAAAAATAAATATGTATTTGGTAAGAAGGTTTTTTCGTGCCCTGCCTCTGAGTGATACTGCCTGGATGGAATTTACAGAGAGCCACAGTCTAAAAATACAGAGGCTGGGAACAGCAAAGCAGCTACATGGATTATGCTCAGCTCTTACAAGCCTTCGTAGCTCCACAGGAAAGCAAACTGCTGCAGCACCCATCAACACTATTGTCCCTTCTCTCATCCTGGAAAAAAAATCACACTCTGAGGAAAACCGGTAAAATGTACCAGCTCCAGGAAAGCAAAGTCAAGTGATGGCCACTGTACGATGCCCACATAAAATATTCACACAGGGAAATGTCAGCACTACCAAGTGCTCACAGAACACACACACAGATCAACCAGTGGAAACATCTCTGGGTTTATTATTTTTCATTTTTTATTTCTAACACAAATCCTCCCCCTTTTTCAGCCTACAGGAGGTGAAGTAGATGCAGCTGATAGGTATTTTATGTTAACAACATTAGGGGAGGTCCAGCACCCTGTGCGCTACTGACACAGAACCATCTATTTAAATAACATAAATTCTGATTTTTCCTAGCCTTCAGAAGAGGATGAAAAAGGAGTGTTTGGGGTGTTTGGGTGTTGTTTGTTTGTTTTGTTTTGTTTTGTTTTTCTCCGACTTCAGTGTCCTAGGAAAGTTTGCCTTATGGGCCCTATACACCTAGGATTGTGTCAGGGCTCTTCACTAGGATTAAGGCACAGCATGGGAGGAGTCTTTTTTGATTGAAGCAAAACAGTGCCTACTATACCTGCCTTTCAAGAGGTCCATAGAGAGAAAGGGATTTTACTAGCAGTCCTGGCCTTTTCACCTTAATATAGTCACAAACAAGTTCAACAGCCAAGTTACCTAAACTGACAGTGGGAACATGGATCCTGCTTACTACTGCGCAAGCAGCCCCCGTCCCCTTTCCCCTTCCTGTTGGTCCTCGGGGGTGGAGTTTTGGAGGGGTTTGGCTCTTCCAAACCTCTAAACAGGCAAATTTTAAAAGAGGTGATTACCTAATTTGATGTTATTGATTCTTTGCCTGGAATTGAAGGGTTCAAATTTATCCAATACAGAGAAGGAAACCCAATTTAGGAAGGAAGTCCTGAGACCCTTGCTTGGCTTACTTGTATAGACACACGACCAAGAGCAAGAGAGGACCTTCATGCAACCCCTGCTTCAAGGTGAGGAGGATCCTTTGGGCAGCATGGAGCTTGCAAACGTCAAGGCAGAGATTCCTGATGCACTTAAAAGACGCTACATAATTCTTCAGCTCAAATCAGCTCTTCACCTCCCAAAACTGAAATCTGTGGTCAGCTAAATGTAAACCATATGCACCAGAAATGTATTTTTCAAGGTATAATTTCTCTCAGCCTCCTGGCAAGAGGAAAAATTTATATAAAAGTATATTCCTCTCTCAAGAACTGTGTCATGGCCATTGCAAAGAAGGCACTTACTCAAGTCAGTCCCTACTGTGCCTTCCTCACGATAGTGCTGGGACAAAAGTACCAAGTTCTCACGGGAAACGTCACCTTGGAAAGCTGGCGAAGAAGCGAGCTGAAAAGCACGCTCATGTTCCAGTGAATAGTCATCATGCCTGTCCAAAAGGGAATTACTAACATTGGTAATAAATGAGCTCTCTACAAACAGACACACAAGAACCTTATTGTGAATTCAACACCAGGCCCAGACGTCAGGCTCCTAATTCTCTTGACCATCAAAGCAATGTCCTCAAGATCCCATCCTCCAGGTAACACATGCTAGATATCGTCTGATGGAGGTCTGGCAGCACAATTGTCCAGCATTTGTGTGAACACCTTGAAGGTGAGGACCACGTAGCAGGGTAGGGCAGAAATCGGGCAGACCCACCAACAATGCAGGATTGTCAGAAGACAATCAGAGGATATCAGGACACGTGCAGAGAGAGATGAGCTTTTCCAGGATGATTCTTCCCTGAAAACATACAATAGCCTGGCTTTATTGCTTATGCAAGATACTTCAGGAATAAGGAATTTCAAGCTTTCCTGAAAAAGACCAATTTTGCTGGATTTTTGGAAGAATATTACCAGCCTTAGAAGAGGTCAAAGGGAGTAAGTACAGTACAGAGCAACTAACAGCCTTCTTCCAGCCCCCACTAACGATGAGGGAGAAGGCAGACACGCAGTAGAACTCGGAGTCCAAACAGTTCCCAGCCTTTTCCAGAAAGAAATGGCAGCGCCTCTTCAAAAAATAGAAAATACATTTTGTGCAACGCTGACTGTACCCAGACTTTCAGAAATGTGGGAGTATGTAAATCACACACGAAAAAAATCTTGATTAGGTGTGTCCTGACTGGAAACAGGACACGCAAACGAAAAGCTGTGACAATTACCAGCCTGCTCAAGGTGAGAAAGAGGAAGGAGTTACCAGTCACCCAGGGTTCACAGTAACCAGTGTGTACAAGCATCAAGTAATCTATGAATACATGAACGCATTGGTACTGGATATTAAGTAAGGCAATGGAGCTTTAAAATGCTTGGAAATCAAAACATACAGGTTTTCAATGTAGTTATTAAACCAGAACTAGGAAATTCCTCCACCTCAATCTGCAATTTATATAGAAAGCTTCGCTCCTCTCCCTCCACCATCTGTCTAAAATTTAAATAAAATACTCAAGAGTCCAGGACAATATAGAGATGTTCTTAGGTTCCAACGAGGCAGGTTTAAGCAGTAAATGAAATCAAATTAAGGGAAAAAAACCACCAACCCAATGGCATTATTTTTTGAAACAGTCATTTATTGTTGTACCTTTTATATAAACAATTTCCTTTCCGTGGATTTGGTCAGTAATATCCTTGAATGGTTGCAAGTGCAGTGCTTTTTTGAAAGCAACCTGAAAAACTAGGTTAGCCTAGAAAGTGAATTCCATCTGTCCTGGTTGTCATCAGTAAAAGATACCTATTCACTTCCTTTCAAGCATATAATCTAGTACTCAGTCTAAAATAGGATTTTAAAGACTTCTCTTATCAGCTTTTAGCCTTACTTCAGTAAGCAGAAAATACACTACTTCAAGCTGGTGCTATACTGAAATTAGGGAACTGAATATTTTTTTTTCCACAAAAGAAGAACGGGTACAGATAATACAGGAGGTCAACGCAACAACAGATGCGGAGAGAATCCAAATACTTTGCAGTCACAGTAATATGTACCACAAGCACTTGAAAGAACTGCACAGCATGCAACTCAGGGAGGGGAAAAAAAAGGTGTTGAATGATTATTACAGGCTAGGTTTGGTACTTCAGTGGCTGGAAGACTTTGCTTATTAAAATAAACAACATTGCTCTGAATAGATTAATTTTTAAAAAAATAGTATTTGGCATACGATGGAATTATTTCAGAAATGTACTTATTTCGCTGGAAATACAGCATATGAAATTTCAGAAAAAGGCTGCTACCTTCATGAATAGTGAAAACTGAGAAAGCCGGTCCAAATGCACAGTATTTTTTCAATCAGTTCCATTTCTCCACAAAAATTCCAGGATGGTTCTGTTGTTTACTCAAGACTATGAGGATGACACTGGCTCAGCTTGCGCCGAAACCTGTGTTATCCCTATAAATACCTACAAATTTCTCATTTCAGTATAAATCTTTAGAAATGGAAATGTCTTCAATCTCAGTTAATTCTAGGATTTGAAAAGATCAATATTCCATACCACACATGGAAGCCAAAAAGTGTTTTTCAAGTTAAAAATGCAAGGCAATAGGACTAGCACATTATATACTGTCCCCTCAATAGATTAAGATGATGTAAATTCTTTAACATTTACTACTCACACATCCAGAGAAATTCTTAGAAAATGTGGAACAGTATAGAAAGTACCATTTTAACACTTTCCAAGATTTTGGGAGGAGTCAACACTGCTATACATGCAACTGAACCCAAGGGTTTTGCTTGTCAGCCTGCCTGCTTATAAAAACCAATACTTGATGGGCAGGAAATTAAAATGCACACAAGCCTATCTTTCTTTCTCCTGGAAGAACTTCACTGCCTTCTTCACGCTCAAAGTCTCAGCTCTCCACCAAACACCCCAATACTCCAGCCTCAGTCCTCCAGTGACCGCACTGGCTCTGCCTCTCACTGAACCGTAATTTCCTTTAGACAACAAGCAGTGAGCACCTTGTCAGCTCACCCAAATTGTAACTGTACAGTAAGAAGGTTGAAAAGTTATAAAAAACCAACCAAACAAATAGGACGAGTGACAGTGTCCGAGCACTGCAAGACTGCAGGGCAGCTATCACTAATACACCTTAGCGAATGAATTTTTCCAACGACGTTACTAGTTTTATTCAAATTTCAGGGTAATTACAGTATATGTTATAGAATTGTCAAATTAACAAAATGGCTGTTTTCTTCCCTCAAATGTTCTCCCTGTTTTGGAACACCTCATTTAGTGCTTGATATTTACTTCTTGTTTCTTTTAAAGCACAAAACGTGTAAACTCACTTTCTGCTGTTCTACTCATTTGACATGGACTGAAACCCAACCAGGATTCTTTACTGCTGTAGGCTCCCAAGAAAACCTCCAGTATGAGAAAATAAAGTCAAAAATCCTCGCTATTATAAACTGATTTTTACTCATGTGAACTAAGCAACTACTGACATATGAGTTAATACGAGCATACCAAACTTTATTTAGGAAAGAGAAACGGGCTATTATAATTGTATTTGATTCCCATTCACTTACCAGATCCAACTCTGGAAAATGAAATAAACCATGCCAAAAGACATTAATTCCCTTCAATGTATCACAAGTACTTTACAGAAGCAGCGTAAAGAGAAACAGCTATTGTTCTTATTTTATTTCCAATCCCCTCATGCTCCTTACTGTTACGAGGATCAAATTCAAATACACCAAGCAGCTATTTTGAATGTTTGCAGCCCTAGTGAAACAGAATATGAGCACACTGCAGCTACATCCGAATTTGCCTGCCTGCCATCCACCCGTCATTTGGATGGGTAATTTCTCCCCTCGGGACCATATGCAGTGCTTAAAGCTGAGTCAGTTTGCCGTATGGCATTATTCTATAAAAGCAACACGGCTTTGCTGGAATCTGACCTAGGAGGGTAAAGGCTTCTACATACTTGGCTCAGCAGTTGCTAGACATGTTAAAGAAACAATCAAAAAAAAAAAAAAATTTCAAATGTTGGTATAATCCACTTGTTTTACACAGCATTTTTCCTATCAACAAGTACCGGCTTTACACCATTAAGAAGCAGAGTTCTGAACATTATTCTTGTTATTACCTACATCCAATTGCACACAAGAAATGAAAAAAATACAGGATGCAGAAAATAATTACATTTTGCTGAATTATGGATCTACAGCCAAATTATAAATCCACTGAGTATCGTATCTACTGAATTATACAGATATATTTTCTACTTTTGTTTCATAATTTGCACTTTCCATCTCAGTCCAACTGTGCTTCTTTTCTTTTCAAACATTTTATACGAATAATTTGGAGAACGTTGGACATCAAAGGTTTCTAATAAATGCCTGGTGGATGCAGGACTAGCATATTAGAAATGTTTACTAATATTCTTCTCTCTTACTTTTGTTTCACTGCAGATACCTACTTCAGCTTTGTACTGAGCAGTGGGAAAGTAATTATTTCAGAATGCTGTACACAGAATCGCTGTTTCTTTAACTTGAGTGTGATACAATAAAAGCCAAGAAAGGGAAAAAACAAACCCACCCCATAAGCAGGGGGGCGTGTCCTTTTTTGTGTCACAAATGCTGGTAACATTCAAGATAAACAGAAATAAAAAAATATTAGGAACAATCCTCACACCTTTACAGACGCTGGTAGTTTTGCCCATCTGCATAAGAAATACAGTTTTAGTTTATAATCATGCTAGATGTCTCAGGCAACGGTGGCTTGCTAAAATGATTACAATAAAAGGCCATATCATTACCAAATTCTTTCTGGCCTCTTCTTTTATAAAAGTTTTACTACGTATACGAGGAAAGGAAGAGAGGAGCCTTATTATGCACTTGTTAACGTAGACCTTTGCTACGTTTGCACAGCCCAGACAACTGGCGCTCAGAAGGGGTCCAGCCAAAATGGAACACGTGCGGGTAGAACAGCCCACCAGCCTGGACCACGGGTATTAAAATATTCATATCTCCTTTCAATGTCACTTGCATACAAACAGCTTTTCCTCCTCCTTTGAAACATTAACCTCTGCTCTCCCAGATGATACCACCAGAACTCGTACTGCCTTTCCACGCAGAACCACCACCGAGTGCGGAAGGGAAGCGCCCGTCAGGCACTCGCTTCTTTCTCCTCAGTGCTCCAATATCCATTAATCACAGCCCAACCACTCTGCCAGGAGATGGCCCAAAACAGGGTGGGGGTGGAGGTGCAAAGGTCTGCCCAGAAACAAAAGGGGAGCTGCACCATTTCCCCCCAAAACTCATCCCTCGAGGAGCGGCTCCATCCCTCTCCCCCGTGTCCTCCTGCCACGGGCTCTTCGCTAGAGGAACTTCATCCTTTTCACAAAACATTTTTATTTTAAAACGCAAGGCTCCGTAATGCCTCCTTTGTGGCACACTGAGGAATATGAATAATAAGCTGAGGATTCATGTGGCTTTATTATTACAGGGCTTTATAAGATAAAACACCCAGAAGAGTTAAAAGAAAACAAGAAGCCTCCTAGTGTAGTCAAAGTGTTTTGATTAGGAAGTTATCCAGATGAGGGATTTATCATTTTAACACAGAACAGACAGAACTATATTCATATAGCAGTTTAAAGCTCAGAATGATGCTTATTCATTAACCGAAGTTGGAAGGGAACATTAAACCAAACACCCCCTCACTCCACAACCAACCAACCAAGAATCAAACCCACCCCCCTTTTTTTTTTTTTTTTTTTTTTTGGCACTATCAGCCCCCTAAATGAACAGATACGTTTTGGAAGATGGGCGTCCACCAGGAAATCACATCTGTATTAGCCCAGAAAAAAAATGGCTGGAAAATATTTACTAGGAAAATTCTGTCTGAAATCTGACTGAAGCTTAACCCTGGCGAGGATACAGCTACCCCGTGGAGGCAAACAGCAGAAGGAAATGTCCTTCTTTTAATGCTTTCACCACCGCCACCCACGGAAAGGGATGCAGGGAGCATCTTTTCTGCATTTTTTTGCTTTTTCTCAAGCGTAATTGTCAGAGTGATGGATGCATCAGAAACGTACATAAACCACTTTCGCCGTGGAGAGCATGATGCTCTCCCAAAAGCCGTGCAGAAGGCCGGGCACTAGGCTGGAAGCAGCACTCGGGCTGGTAGGACCATTAGACAGAGCTCTCTTCCTATAAAAGCCTGCAAATAAACGTAGACTAAAATAAACAGCAAGTCAGATGTTTTATCTGGGGACGTTACCTCATTAAAGGCTATATATGCCAACTCCAATTCAATTTGAAGTAACCTTACGAGGGAAGACATCTCCCTCCCCCACCCTCCCCGACCAGAATTAGATCCACTTGATCATTTTAATTATACCGCATTGCTCTTTTCAAAAGAGTCCTGCGAGCCTTTATAGGCTGCTGTGCTCCCCTTTGAAATTAACAAATTAGGCTTGGTAATTAGAGAGTCAAAATGGTGTGTTATATTGTTTGGGGGTGACAAGGGATTTAAGAGTGTTTCATTTTAAGCTGTTTTCAAGGTTTGAAGGTAAAATACTATCACTAATCATGTATGTTCCCATTTTCCACCTACGCTGATTAATATCTACACAGTGCACTGAGATAAATTTCTTTGCATCTTAATTAAGAACATTTCAAGGCAGATTCCTCAAAGTTCTGTTCATTTGAAATGACACTGTAAATATCTTTTAAATGCTATTTACCACCAAAAGAAAAGAAAAAAGAAAAAACCAACCCAACCTTCTAGGGTATAATAGTAAGTATTTATCCCAGAAATTATAAATTACTATTTTTTTTTCTCCCTAATAGACTTGTCGTCAAATCTTAGGATGTCACTGAAGCCTGATACATCAATTGAAGAATATGGCTGAGTCACCCTTCCCTCTGAGCACAGGCCTGTGCATTTGCTCACCGGCAAACAGATACTTCAATAATTTACATTTCAGCTTGCATTGCTTAAGATTATGTTGCGGGTCCTAAATTGATGATTATTATTATTATCATTAACCACACTGTCTCCACAGAAAGGATTGCCGTGATGTACCACCTCAGGGACAATGTCCACATTCACTGGACACCAGCAACATCAGATCTGAGCAAAGTGTGCCACAATTTGGGGACGGTTGGCCTGAGAGGCCATAAGAGGACACTTACAGCATTTCTTCTTTCATCTCAGGCTCTCAAACCTCTTTACATACATCCTCACAGGTCATTAATTACTTTTGTATGATATACAGGGATAAACATTTGGCAATCTAGATCACTGATCAGAGCAGAAAGAACCCAGAATTAAAGAAACCCTGATGCCTCCCACCATTGTCCTCCCATAGCAAGTAAGGTACAGTGTGTTTTGACAGTATTTACACTTATAGCAAATCCAAAGCAAAAAAAAAAAAAAAAAAAAAAAAAAAAAAAAAAAATCATTCTCATTTTCTCATTTTCAAAAATTCTCATTTTCAATATGTTTGTTTTTCAGCAAAGCCACTGACTTTCTGACAGCACTCAGAATAAACACAACATCGCAGTACTTCTCACGAAATTTACAACACCTGCAGCACAAGGTTTTTTAATTCTATTCAAAGTTTTAAAGCACAGAGTACGTAGACTTTCTTCCCCTGAAGTACTCTTCTAAGCTGGCATTGTATAACAGTAGGTGAAAATGTCAGAGAAGAGGAGGGAACTTCGTTCCCATATAGAGGATCAAAGAATATGAAACATAGGAGACAATAAAAAGAAAGCAAGCAAGAAAAAGAGGTATTAAAAAGGGTATGATGAATGGCATATACATCCTTGTGATAATTCCTTTTCTGCTTTATTGCTCGGTAATGATCATACAATACTATACTTCATTGATCACTGCTTGAAATCTAAGCTTCATTTCCTTCACATACATTAAACACCTTTGACTTGAATTCGCTTCATGTAACTTTTCAGTACTTTCTTTTTAGTGTAAAGGGAAATCGAATATAAATACTGAATGAAGGAAAAAAAAAAAAAATCATTTGACATTATTGTTCTCTAACATCTATAGAGCCATGGGATGCCTTTGAGGTTCAAACGTGTCTGTGGCAAAGCAGGGCACCACATCAAGGCACTCTATATATTAAGTGTGTGTCTCGGGCTAGTGATTGAAAACCCACTTTGACCACGAAGACTGAACACGGATTTCCCTGTAACCAAATCATTCACTGTCTGGACAGGAAAGACGGAACCTCCTGTATGGTCCTACAAGCAGCCCGACCTCGGGGGCAGGCCAGGGCTGGTCCCATCAGCTGCCCCGTGTCCTCTTCTCTTACAGAGCTCAAGGTGGGATGAAGCCCCCCCCCGAGAAGCCCACGTACCTGCAGTACCTACAAGGCAAGTGTGCGCAGAGACACTAAGTCTTCTACCTGATGGTTTTTGACTATGTGCACATTCAGAAGCCAAACAAACAAATAAAGATACTGGCAGCTCCTTTTACACAGATAAACTCCAGCTGGAAGGACATAATTTATGAGCAGTTCCTCACTGCATACACTTCCCTTTTAATCAACTGCTAATGGTCACTGTGGTGCTCCCCTTGGACAGCCCCATCTCCTGCTCGCTGTGGAGCACAATGACTCCAAACATATGAAAGCATATAATGAATCAACACGCCACTAACAGCTAATATTCTTTTGACAGTTTAATCATTTATTGTGATGAATTCTCTCCCACAAAAACATTGAGGGAAAAATATGTTAATTTAAAAAAAAAAAGTATTTTGCTTATATTGCATTTTCAGCATTCTGATTTACTGGATGAAACAAAGCACAACTATCTATAATCTTAGAATTAATATATATGAAAGAATAGATGGCACTTAAACCTGAAGTCCCTAAAAATCCTTTTCACTAAGTTTCTATTCAGGACAAAAGACACACTCGGTAAGGACTGTAAAAAGGCCAAAAAAGGCTTTTAAGACACCACACGAAAAAAAAACTAGCTAAACAAAACAAAGCAAAAAATTGCAAATATTAAGGGGTTATGGTCCTGTGATTTAAGGCATCTAACCAGGATGCAGAATATCTGGATGCAATTCCATCTCTGCCTCTCACTTCCTCCGTGACCTTGGGCAAATCAATTAATCTTTCTGTGCCATAGATACTCAGCAGGGATAGTAATAATACAACTTCCTACCTCCCAGGACTGTTGTGAGAAGAAATTCGCTGATGTTTGTGAGGTCAGCTCCCTCCCTCTTAGGTCATACAGATTAACTCTATTTTGTTTATATCATCAGAGCACTAACAGCAGCATCCCAACACCATATAATTCCTAACAACAAAGCAACCATTTCTGCAGATTGTTTTATGCACTAAAGAACCCAAAATTCTCAAGAAACCTGAATTCTCCATGTGACAGTGTACACTAATAGCGCATTATGGACTTGCAGCTTATGATCACCAACCACATAACAAGAAGTTGAAAGAGTCAGTAATTCCTAAGCCTTTATCACGTATCCATGTGCTTTACTGGAAAAGCATTTGTGTTCGAGGCATCTGGGATATCTGTATTTCACGTTCAGAAACCATTTATGTGTACATAACAGACAATCACAGACTTAAAAAATAACTGTAAAGTGAGAAAAAAAACCCAACACCCAACCAAAGAACTAAAGGGCATAACATATAGGAAGAAAATTACAGATCGCAAGTAGATTTAGCATATAAAACACTGGGTCTCTTACATGTATAGAAAGACAAGGGAAATGGCTGTTACACAATTTTCTGTAAAATCAGAGAGAGAAAGAAAAATAATTTCTAAGCAAGCATATAGTAACAAGCTTTCACAGTATGGACTTTACGCTGTTCAGAAAGTACCCAATCATTCCTGGGTTCCCATATTAACGGTGAATTGACTACTTTTTTAAATGGTCCCACAGTCCACTTCAACTACATGGACAAAAGACAGAAGAAAGTGACTTGTACTTTGAACACAAGGTAAGAAGAACTGTGACACAGGGAACTTACAGATCCTGTATTTGATTAAAAACCACACAAACATCTCGGCCATCCTGGCAAATACGGCATCACTACACGTGAAAGGAAATGAGGGCAAACACGACAGATAACTCTTTGGTATGATTAATACTAAAAAGCCTGCCCAAGATTTGAAAGTTTTGAGCATGCTTGAATCTTGAACATTACTGTCCAACACAGACCGGGATATGGCTGGAAAATCCCCTAAAATACTCCTAGAAAGACCATCAGTTGTGTACAACTCTTAAATTCATACCACTGGCTCAGTGTATATGGGCACAGGCACAATACAGTGCACTACTCATAATTCCAGGCTATCTGTGCCTTACATACGTGATTAAATGAGTTTTAGAGATTTATTATTTTTTTTGGAAGAAAAAAAGGCAAATACTATATTCTGTAGGCTTCAAAATGCACCACAAAATATATTGTAAAGTATGAGAACAAAATAACTAGACAAGAAAAAAAAGTAGCCTGTCTAGTCAAAACAACACAGTATTTTTATAAATATTTCTTTTATTGTATACTTCAAAGAAAAATACATTTTAATTTTGAACAGACTGGACAGGTGAGTACCAAAAGAATTCTTGAATAAAAGAACAGAAAAAGCAGTGAGGGTGCCTTAAGGTCAGCTTTGCATTTCTCCTATTTTCAAGCCAGTTTGGCCCGTTAAGTGTAATCCAAAACCTCCAAGTTTGTTTAATTTTCATCCCTTTGCCAAAGCGCTCAAGAGATCCAGAAAGCAGTAATGAGCCAACTTAGCAGTGCTAGAGAAAGTTTCCCAATTCAGGGTCCGAAGGATATGTAATGGGGTGATTTTATCACCTCGTCGCTATCCAAAGTTTGCCCCAAGCCAGGGCAATTCTCAAATACCTATAGAGATGACTATAGGGGTATATAATCAACCATATAGATGCCCCTTGCTCAACTCTTCCAGCAAAAATAAGCTGTACTAAGGGTAATCAGTCGCTTGCATTTTTATAACTTCTATCATCCAGGAACAAAAAGTAACAAGAGAGCACTACAGCTGTGCTGTATCACTAAACGGGGTTTACTAGCAGTGGCAGAGGTCTCTAACAGTTGTGTTTTCACTTTCAATTAAGTTTAAAATATTTCGAATCAGTCACGTAAGCTGCACTCAGCATGAAATAAATTAGAATGTTTTAAGAATTTGGGACTAATTTTACTGAAACTTCTGGGTCCTTACTAGCTCTCAGCCACAAGATTATCCACTCATCAGGAAACATTCACAAATATTTTCTTGCCCATCCATGGCTCAGAACAAGAATAGGAGATGAGGGGAAATAAAAGGAATTTAAAGCTGCTGAAAACTAATGTCTACCACATGAGGCACAAAATAAGCATGCCGTTGTATATTTGATGAAAAAATAACTGTTATGAAATATTCATTTGAAAAGTGATTAAGCTTTGCAATTGAAAAGCTAACCCTTCACAACACGAAATAATCATGCAGCTTGGGAATGAACACATCCTGTGTCCTCTGGTGCTCATTATAATTTATGCAACATATCTACCCCAATACTTCGGTTGCTTAGATATTTTCCTTTTTTTTTTTTTTTTTTAATTTGAAATGAAAAGATGGCTAGACTCGTTTCTTAAAAGCAGTCTTCAAACCCAAAGAACCAGATTTACCCATCCCCATACATTTCCAGGGATGGAAGGGTAAAGCTTTCTCCCAGTCACCTGCTGGGGAGAGCGGGAGGCTCTCCAGGTCCCAGCCCAGAGGTCCCCAGGACCCCGGGCAGAATCCCACCTCCCGCTCTGCTGCGGGAAAAAGAAGCTTCTCTCTTCAAAGCTATTAACAGATTGACTCACCAGCACAACACACGACGTCTCTCCGAAGGGTTAAAACGAACGACCTTTCATACAGAACAGGCAACCTATTCCCTAAACTATGAGCGATTAATCCACCGAGCAAAAGAAATGTTTTACAATCCCATTTATTTTAACTAAATTTCTTCAGGGATATTTAACTTTACATATGAAAGCTACGCTTTGTACATGTATACATGCAGACACGTTATTTATTTACAAATCCCAGGCACAGAAATCATGAGTTTGAAATTTTCCTCACAATGAATTTCATAATTAGCCCTTCTGTAGTCAAGGCACATACAGAGATCAGGGATTATTCATTAGAGGAAGGAATTAGCAGGATTTTAGGCTTCAATGGCCTGTACAGACTATTAGCTTGCATTTGGCTATTAGGCGGGTAAGCAGAGTGGTCTCCAAAGTGGCAGCAACAGATAACAATAAATTCTCAAAATGAGACTTAACACCTGCTTTCCTAATCTTGATGGGAAGAGGGGTAAAAAGCTGACTCAGCGGTGGCGTGGCACCCCTTCCAGCGCCCCGAGGACTCCCTGCCAGGGACGGCAGAGGTCCCAGGATGAGTCAGTAAGCCACACGGCAGCCGGGACCATGGCAACACCAGGCCCTGGCATCAAAGAAGGTCCCCTGGATCTGCCTGACAGCAGGCAGGCTCTGCCACTGTGCCTCCGGTGGAGGAGCTCTGGAAAATGAACCAAAAGGAAGGTACATGGGGCTGGCCTGTTTGAGGACCATCAGCTGATCTCCTTCCATCACTTCCAAGGTCTGGATTTCAGAGATGAGAGGAACGTGGGGATTGCAAACGGCTGATGGAGACACAACCACAGGGGTGTTCTGTCCATGCGTTTTATTTATTTATTGTGAATGCCACCGGCACCCTCCACCTTCTGATAACACAAACCACCTTCTGGTAACACCAGACTGTGCTTTACTTTTAACAAGCCAATTCATTACTTTAAAGGAGATGGGAAAAATTAGAAGACCTTCTTTAGAAGGTCTCTGTTCTTTTTCTTTTATTGAAGCTAATGCACTCCAAGATGAAGGACAGAATAATGCCTTTACCAAAAATACAGTGCGAGACCCTCTGGACAACTTTGTTCGGCTAGAGATGGCGTGTAAATACTAGAAAACTGAGGAATTTTGATTTTAACTTTTCTCCCCACTCCTTTGCATTTCCAAGGCACACAGAAATAACTGCATTAAGTAGAGCTCCTAAGAGCGGAAACGCTGACAGATAAGCAGCATGAACCCAATCAGTGAAACGTCTCGCAGCTTAGTACAACATTTCATCCTCACCTGGATCAGTAGAGTATTTCAACCGGAATAAAAAGCACCATCAAAAGCACGACCCTAATTCACCACTACTGCAATTCTGTATCGGCGTAAGTTCAACGATTTCAAAGTAATTACACAGATGTAAAACAAGGATAACTGTGATAAATCAGTCCCATTGCAAATTCGGAGGAACTCTTCCATGCACATGTACAAATAAAAATATTAAGACAAACCATTACAGGAAGACACACACAATTACATATAATTGTAAACGCACATTCTACTAGATCCCCGCATCCAACGATGAAATGGAGCTACACTTTGTTCCTAGATTGTTTAAACATCATTATTATAGCATACACCTGGATTGGAAAAAAAAAAAAAAAGAGTGCAGATTCTTGTAATTTAAGGAAGATGAGGACTTAGTAAACAAAATATTACAGTCAATAAAGAAGCATAAGTTCAACAGATCCAAGCTGTCTACATTAATTTGTTAAAGCCCTACATTTATTTCCTACCTCACAAGAAAGGATTCAGAGGAAGAGGGAAAAGGAAAAGCTTTTCTGGATACTGACCAAACACCTTACTGAAAAAAAAAATGTAATTGCGCACACACAAAAAAAAATTGAGAAACTTTTATGGAAGAGAAAAAATTTTGAGGGGGACACATGAGATACAGAGGAATTTGGTACTTTTGTTATTCAATTTGTAGGACACTAAAATCCCTTTTATTCCATCCTCGCCTTTAAAAACAAACTTGAGATTTTTTTAATTAGCACTGTTTTTTGACCTAACGGCATCTACATCGCAGAACATTCAGTTCGCGATGTAACTGAACATTCAGTTGAGTTTTTCCTTCCTCTCTCCTGCCTTTATACTTCAAAACAGTCAACAAAGTGACTGTTGGTGGGAGAGAGGGGCTCACTGCACAATTTTGAGAGGAACAGACAGTTGTGCTGTGCAAATCTCTCCACTGTTCATCCATGACCCAAAACTCCTCTGCTAATTTCAACCTTGGACATTACTTGAGATATGAGTACTTATTTTCTGATTATTTTTTTTTTTTGACAGGGACAAAAGGATTCCAGAAGATAGCAAAAAGCTCACTTCCACTTGAGAACTGATCAGGCTATTTGAACTCGGTTCTTTAAAAGGTAACATTTTCTCATTATAGAAAAATCTCTGAGCATCCCTTTTCAGATCACAACCAAACTATTAGGGCATGCCACAAAAGCCTATTAAAGTCAATGGAAGTCATTCAAAGACTTCAAAGGACTTTGGATCCAGACCTGATGTAAAACATCCAGATGTGGCCCAGCAGCATCTCCCATCGAAGGGGAAGGCTGTGCCAGCGGTGCAGCCCTGCAGGAGAGCCTGGTGCTGAGCCCCCGACACCCACACGCCGTACCCCTGTCAGAGGGCTGTCCTTTGGGTTAGCCTGGGGACAGTGCCCCCAGGTCCCTGGGACACATTTTTCAGCTTCGTTTCACAGAATCACAGAATGATTCTCAGAAAGATAGGGCGTTGGAAGGAACCTCTGGACATCATCTAGTCCAACCCACCTGACAAAGCAGGTCCACCTAGAGCAGGTTGCACAGGAATGTGTCCAGGTGGGTTTGAACGTCTCCAGAGACAGAGACTCCACCAGCTCTCTGGGCAGCCTCTTCCAGGGCTCTGCCACCCTCAAAGTGAAGAAGTTCCTCTTCACGTTTAGGTGGAACTTCTTATGTTCGAGTTTGTGCCTGTTACTTCTTGTCCTGTCACTGGGCACCACTGAAAAGAGACTGTCCCCATCCTCTTGACACCCACCCTTTAAGTATTTATGAGCACTGGAATTTATCCAAAAGGAATCTAGCTTTGCTCCTTGCCTGCTGGGTAACATGAAGTATTGTAACAGGGCTAAACCAGGACATTGGTTTCAAAAGCCTGCTCCTGATATGAACCACAACATTAATGCGGTCCCACCCCAGCGTCAAACAGCCCAAGCAGCAAGGCCAAATTTCTGTAAAGTAAGGTCCTAAGAGGAACCAAGCAGATTTCCAGAAAAACTGTGGACTTTGGGGGCCGCAGCACAGCAAGTGCCCTCAAGAAGAGTTCAGTTGAGAGCACCAGGACTACTGCTCTTGCTCAATACTCACCATCCTATACTCAGGACTGATCCTGAGCTTTTGTACGTAATAAAGAAAATATGGAGCACTATAATCCAAAAAAGTTCTGAATCCAAGATTAAAGTTAAGTGATATTGCTTTCTATGAGAAGCCAAGTCCAACTTTACAAAAGTTTCCATAGTCTGGTAATCAAACATCAATGGCATTGCTGTGCTTTTCCAGGCTTGCACACAATTTTCTGTGATTTTCAGATGGTTGACTAAGAAATCATGGAAGTTCTCAGCACTTCCTATTTAACTTTGAGGTGACTTAATCAGAAATTCAATTTACTGATAATTTCTAATACCCATATTTTAAAAAAAATTGTAAAAAAGAGTTCAGAAAGAAAACAAAATATTCCAGTGCTGTCTTTGCCCAAACCTGCTCCAGAACAGTTTCTGTTCTCAGAAAAAATCAGAATTTCAAAACTCCAGCTGAGTTCTTTTCAATGTGTCAAAAGGCAAAAACCTGGAAAACTCAACATCCTTTATACAGACTATCTTTACACTGAAATTCTAAGAAGATCTTCCCTGCTGTAAGGAATTACACATATTCCACTGATCAGCCCTTCCGTAGGTTGAAACTCGGTAAAGCTCACTAAAAGGCAATTTGTAATGAACTAGGGTGTTTACTGATGTTCAAAACTGATTTAAGTAAATTAACCTTAGAGTAACTGTTAATTATTTTCGTAAAATACATTATGTTCTGTATTCTGAGCAATTGCATCCTAATTTGGGGATACAGCTCCTTTTCTAAGGTATAAAAGCAAACCTAACATAAAAAAGGACAAATTAGTGTTGTCTTTTTATTTGATAAGTGAATGAAATTAAAATACAATTTCATTATGGCAGTGCTACAGGAAACAAACACACAAAAAAACCACCAGAGCAAAACCAAACTACACACTTAACCTAGTTCTGAAAGGACACATCAAACCAAAAATGACAGTGTTATATCACCATTATTAGCTTTAGAAACAAAGCATTTAGGAGTAATTTCTGTTTTTAGTCCATTACCCTAAATGATGGCATATGTAAAAAGAGCACATACAGAAATGTAGTTTGGAAAAGATTAAGAGATTATTTTAGAAGCCAATCACTCCATAAATAAAGCACAAAGGGAACACAGCATCATTCAGGAATGGACATCTGTCACCCGAGCAGATACCACATCACACATTTGCAGCTTAATTCTGCAAAGTGGAAAAACAGGATTTAAACTAACACATAGAAACTTACAGGCATTACATTTATTTTTAAATTTCTAGTTACCATAAATATCCAGACACCATCAAGAAATATAAACATTACACACAGAGGAAATGGTGAGGAATAAAACGAACAAAGAACAGAAGAGAAAATCACACGGAGTTGGAAAAATCCAGCCCTATCTTGAGCAGTTCCAGCGCTGCTTTTCTTCTAGTGGGGGAGGGAATGAAGAGGGAAGAGAAGTCATATTCAATGTCATCTTGACAGCGACCTCTTACTCAAAAACTATTATTTTTCCATCTTGAATAAGAGAGAACCAAGTGCTCTTCATAATCACATAAATGACCTACCACTCTCTAAGTGCTCTCTCTTAGATCAACAAAGAGCTATCGGAAGCAGAAAGTATTGCACACTACTCCCCTGTCGTCTCAATCCAAGTCCTCGGCACAGCTCAACCTTACCGTAAGAGAAACCTTGAAAGGCCAAAAGCTTTAGGAAATACACTTATCAGACTATCCTTCCTCCTCGCAGCAATCCTTTCAGGATTTTGCAGAGTTAAAATGATAAAGACACAGGGACCAAAAAAAAAAACCCCAAAAAGAAAATGTTAGAGAGAAAGCAAGAAGCATGATGGGAGTTAACTGTTATTTTTTAGGGGAAGGAAATCAATAGCTTTAAACTGGCATTTAACAAGGGTGGGAGGAAAAATTTCAGTTGTCCTTAAGGGTAGGCTGTTTCTTAATGCTGCATTTCAGAAGACCTGTCCAATTACTGACTTAACATAAGGGTTCTTACTGGAAGGAACTCCGCACCAGTATGCAATCTGACAGACTCTCCCTCCCCTCTCTCTGTGGGAATCCTGTCTCTCCCATAAGGTCAGAGGCAAGGCTAAAAGATCTTTACCCCAAAAGGAGAGCTGTTTTGGGGGTGTGTTTTTTTGTTTTTTTCAGGGAAGGATGAGGGGAGAAATCCCATTCATTTAATTGTCTGCCAGGGAGTAAAAGAAAACTGTATCATGTAAAAGAAAAAAAGGGGGGAAAAAACCATACGAGAACTTTTTCAGACAAACGTATTGCCAAACACACAAAATATCTCTCAGAAATGCTTTGCTGTTATGTTGAAATCCAACTGCAAATTAAATTAGTTCAATAAAAAAAAGAAGGATCTGGTGCACTGAGTGACTCAGCAAGTCAGACCTCAGGCTAACTCACAGGGTGAAAAGCAAGGGGGTAAGCCCATATTCCAGATACCCTGGCCATTTTACGTGCTCTGCTTTGTTACTGCAACTGTTCCTAAACACTCCACAACCACATATTCCACCTGTGAAGAACAACACAATGATCATGTATGGTAGGGGGAAAAAAAAAAAAAAAAAGGGAAAAAATCCCTCACTTTTTTCCCTCAGTCTCTCAAAGGTTAGTCAGCAGTGATGGAAGCTTACCTTCACCAGCCAGGCCAGCCTGAAATACTGACTGGACTGAAGCACGAGCTTCCATTCATCCACCCAAATCCCCGAAAAGGTGCAAACCAAACTATTTCCAGTAGATGAAATTGCTGGAAATTCAAATCCCCTTGAACAGAACGGGTGAAGCACAGCTGAGAAAGAGCGCTTGTTGAAACGCTCCTTGTTCACAGGGCTGCAACGCGCGCCGTGCAGGAACTAAGAGCTGGGGAATACACAAGGACCCTGGCAAACACCGGGATGGCTCAGAACTCCTTCAAAAAACTAAATCCATAAATTCACCTCTACTATTACCATAAAGCAAAGAGATCAAGTGCACATTATCAGTAGGAGGAACCAACAGGCCATAATGCTTTCTTCTGTCTCTACCAGGAGAGAGTATAAGACGACACAAAGAAGCAGCAAACATGAGAAAACCCTAGGAGAATCCCTGGATCTGACCTTCTCTCCATATTCTCCCTCTCTCATCTTTTCTCTTTTTTTTTTTTTTTAAAGCTTCTATAAAATCCTTGCTGTATTGCTGACTGCAGAACACTTACTGAAGAATGCATAATTACATCTCTTTAACCCCTTGCTGTCACAATGTACATACTGTGCTTGGATGAGGCTTTTTTAAACATTCTGCTCCCCCCCCCAGAAAAGAATGAAGAGAATTTGCACAGGCTCGCAGGCCTGAAAAATTGTAAAAATACCATTAATATGGTACTATTGCCAAAGATTTCAACCCATACAAATGAGACTCTCCACTTTACTTCACTCCTAGCTGCTCTCATGTATTCCTCCCCACTACGCTTCATTTCAGACTGCTCTACACACAGAGCAGAGTCAGTGAAATGCAAGACCATCACCAAAAAAACAACATTTTAGGCCCAGCAGCCTCCATTCACTTGCCTTTCCACGTCAATCTTGCAGCAGGCAAGTGCAACAGGCCTTTTCACTTCCAATATTTCAATCCCTACTCTGGAAGAGCTTGAGAACCTACTCATACCTTGGAGACAATGAGAACTTCCTGTCAATTTCACTCTTCATCCAATGCCTAGAGCAATAAGGAATTATTCAAATTAATAGGTAATTTTGAATTTTTACGATATTGGTACACAATCTCAGGATACAGTACTTGTGCTTTCCAAAATTCAAGAACACACTCTGCAACAAATCATTCTTTTATAAATAGTAAGTACTTTTGTATATCCCAGCTGCTGCTGATAACAGGACAAGAATTTTTTCCAAAATAATTAAAAAGTACTGGCTGCAGTGCTTTAACGGACAGGAGACCTGAACTAATAAATAAGCGTATATGACCACAGTGGCAGTCAGCTGAAAATGACAGGAAAACACAGATTCTGACCTAAATGACTTAAACAAAAAACTTTCCATAGACCATAGGCTAATGAGGAGCAGGGTTGTTTTGTTTTTTCTCCATTTTGTCCCTATTTCCAGCTAGTTAGAAGAATAGCTGGAGGCTGAGGAGTCTGAACATAGATACTACTCATACATGCAATACTGGTTTCTAAAGGAATTTTTCTTCATTTATGTATGGTTTGCAAATAGATAGTTTTCAGCAAGGCTTCCACCTATGCTGAGAATGGGATTACAGCTCAGCAGAAGGCTGCAAACTTTTCCAAGGAGAGTTGTATCTGCTGGTCACTAAAGGTACAGCGTACACAGCTGTGTTCAACAGGTTTACAGACCCTGCCCAAAGGAAAAGGCTCAAAACCGACCTTAATACGGAGGAATAGGGTGACAACTGGGTAGAATAAACATAAGAATTTATCAGCCTAGTCCAAAGCTCCCTGAAATTGGTGAAAAGACTGATTTCAACAAAGTTTGAACTGGGCCCTCAAGGAATAAGAAGATGGGGAAAAGGAGAGGGATGTTTATACCCATTTGGGACAGCTGCAGCTGTTGGTTCATTGACTGATTTGGAAATAACCACTGGTACAGAAGAGACATTACCGGTGCTTAAATGTGACTCTGTATTTTGCTTCCATGTGGTATTTCTCTTAAATAGGCTTTATAGTCTTTTGTTCTCATTCCAAATCTTTGGAATGAGAAGGTATCATTGTTATCAGCTACAAATATACTATTTGAGTACCATGGCACAAACTAATATAACACACGGAGCTTTCTCATGTCTTCTGTATGTTCTTCTGTATCATGCCTTACTGTAATTAAAGCTGAACTGGTTTTAATTAAATTATGTAAATTATCATAGTTTTATGAAGTCAACAGATATACAACAACTTACAGCAATGAAAGGCTTAGCCAAAAGATTTTTTAAAAGAACAGAGAAAGGGAAAATACTAAGAACTCCGGAAAAACCTGAGGAAGGAATAATTTTAAGTTGTTCTGAATTCTGCAAATACAGCACTAAGAACATTGAGTACCTAAATAATTAAAGTTTATCCTCTTTATTGAAACAGTCCATGTTTGAGAATTCGTGCGAGTTTTAATGTTTAATTAAGGGATTTAAACATCGTTTTAAGTGAAAACTCTGTGCAACCTTAACTATGGACCCAGTAGGTCACCTCCATAATATATTCATGTTGGGAGATCCAGGACCTGTCTTTTACATAAGTCAGTTACTACAAATACACAGTTCAAATATCAGTCACAAGCACGTGAAAAATCAATTTACAAGGAGATGAAAAAATAAATGTTCTAGGAGATAGGATATGCTAATGAAAATTAGTGTAGTGTGTTTGCTTTTAGTCCACATCCAGGTTTTGGTTTCACATGCAGCGACTGCCGAGACGTGTTTATTTAGTGATTAAAAAAGAAAAAAAGATTAAGCAGCAACT
Source organism: Tringa tobata (assembly GCA_033628505.1). Taxonomy (NCBI): domain Eukaryota; kingdom Metazoa; phylum Chordata; class Aves; order Charadriiformes; family Scolopacidae; genus Tringa; species Tringa tobata. The sequence goes on along the minus strand of JAHREE010000095.1, from coordinate 2,509,728 downwards.
TTTAAAAGCCCTGTGCAGACAAAGATGCGCCTGTTTTATAAGCAATTAGTAATTTCTTATTAATGGAGTGTAAACTGGCTTGTCTAATTTTCCCAGAATTTGCAGTTTTAAGGAGAATGCAACTCAAAGGATGAAATACATACCCACAAAACCAGGAGATGAGAGTAAACCTCTAGCTCAGCCTATTTAATATATGCAGTTGTACAATACTGTATTCACACTTGGAGCAGATTTGTCCAAACTGTCCTTTGTTTTTAAAGTATTTGAACAGATTTAAAAACATTTGAAGATCTAAAAAAAACAAGTATATAAAATAAAAACTTTTTAAAAGCCTATGTAATTGCCACATTCACCAGCGCTACAACATATTAATTCCAGGCTGGGCTGCAACACAGCCAGCAACTGCTGTTGGCCAAGAATAGAGATGGGCCTCGTGCTGGTCTCAGGTGGTGAGGAAGCTGGGTTGACTATCCATCTTTCATCTACTCAAGGGCATCCCTGAGGTAGGAAATGTATTTCACTCGAGTTTCAGAAGCAGTGCTATTTACTGAAGGTATCTGTGGGAGTCACATGGATGAAAAAGTTGCATGCAGGAACAAACGCAGAGCTGAAGACAGAGGCGTGGGGGAAGAGGAGGAGCCCTGCACACACAACCTCCCCACTCAAAGACCTGAGTGCAGTCTACAGTCCAGCTAGATCGGCAAAATAAATCACAAAGTTTCAGTCCACTGTCCAGAAGGTGAAAGTCCATCCCACAAGAGGTACCATTTAAAGCAAAATTGCTACATGACATCAATAAAAAAATGACAAAAAAAATGAGGAACATTTATATTTTCCTGCGATGTCCCTGGAAGCGTTTACACAGGATCTGTGATAGATATAGATGGAAAAAGCAAGGTGCCAGTAAGCACCCCAAAACAACAAAAAGAAAAAAAGGGAGGGGGGAAAGATGGGGGAAATTATGAATTCCAGGTTTGCTTGTTACCCTCCAAGTTTTTAATAGAGAGACCATTTGTGTCGGCAGGGATGACTGAATCCCTGTATCTACAGCACTTGACTGCACTTGGATATATGCCTCCTACTAGAGACTAAAATGAAAGCTATATTTTAGAGCACTGGAAAAGTGAAACAACGCCTGCAGCTTGTGTTTATAACAATACTTCTACTTGTCTAGATGTATTTCACCAGCTCCATGTTAAAGAACAAGGCGGTGAAGGTAAATACCGTGTCCCCAGGATCATTCTGGATATTTTGTTTCCCCGTCCTTCAACCATGAGGTGCATCTCTTTTGAAGGCTGCCAACAAAATACTACACATACAGAGAGCGGGGTGACAACACTAAGGGCAGAGGAGAAGATGGGCACACAAATTAAAAACACAAGACCGAAATACTTCCTCACAAAAACCCTCCAGAACCCTATCGAGACTCATGTGTGCTGACTTCAGCATCTGCTTCAATTAAATGACAAGAACAGACCCATCTGCATCGCTTTGTAGAATGCTTCAAAAAAGCAGAATTCTTCAAAAAATGGTTAAAAAGAAAAAAAGAAAAAGAAAGCCTTTTTCTGTTTTTAAACACGTTAAATGGGAGCAGCCTGAACTGCTTGAGGCTTCTCTCCAAGTTTTTGAAGACATGAAAGGGTTAATCCCTGAAAAATAAAAGAGCAACAGAGCAAATCTGACTACATGTTTGAAAGAGCCTATAAAATGTTACAAGCAAAACAGGAAAGCTTGTGTTAATAATGCATAAACCAAAGGAGGAGGGGGGGTGGGTAAAAAAGCTACCCATTTAATGGAATAATGCTTTTATCCTTGCAGTTAAAACGAAATAAACCATGACTATTAATCTGGTAAGGCCACGTAAAAACGCAATTTTAAAACATTTTCTAAGAGGGGACAGTTCAGTAACCGCTCCCGAGAGCGAGGCCTTGTGCAGGGCCGCGCTCGGCGCTAAATACCAGCCTCCGCTCGGCGGAGGCCATTACCCGCCCCGTCGCCATGGCGACGCTAACAGTGCGCCCGACTTCAAAGACAAAGATGTAATTTCAGACTTCCAGCAGCCAGAGGGAGCGGTGAGAGCTCTCTGCCCGGGCGGTGTCAGCTGATGATCAATTATAAAAATGCCCAGGACGGTTTTGAGGCGGCGTGAACCGCCGCCCGCCCGGCCCCCCCCCAAGACCCCCGGGGGGGAGAAAAGGGGGTGAGCCCCCCGGCCTGAGGGGAAGGCGCGGAGCCCGGGGCCCTGCCTGCCCGCCTTCGCCTCATGCCCGCCGCCCTTCCCCTCCGCCGAACCGGCAGGGTGCGGAACGGCATGATCGCTGCCGGGCTACACCACCTCTCCCTTCCCCCCCTGCCTCCCTCCCTCGTCGAGCTGCCTCTGCCGGGCAGGGAGCGAGTGGGGGGCCGGGAAGGCCAAGGCCCTTGGCCCGGACAGGAAGAGGGAGAACCACCCGAGCTCCCTAAATCAACAATTTATTTTCAGTTTTTAATTTGATAGTGTCATTCCAACAACAAGGGTCCCCGTTGTCACTTTTTCGTCCCACATGAAAAGAGATGGGGTACTTGGGAGATTGGTTCAGCAGAGGAACCCTCACAGGGCAGGAGAAAGCTCACATTCAAGTTTTGCCACTCAGTGGATCCCAGCAATAAAAGAGGAGAAACAGACCTTAACTTAGCTTATACGCCCTTGTCTCGTCAATATGCCCTTATCAAGCGTGACAAAAATATCCACCTTAAAAATCAATCCAGAGAGCAGGCCCTGTTGCCCAGCAGTAGCGCAGTGCCCAGGAAAACACCGATTCAAGCTCCGGTGCATTTGGTTTTTTAAATCCGCTTCACTGAGTTTTCAGAAGGGAGTGCAGTTCTTCTCCCAGGCGCCATGTTCCCCACGGCATCACAGCCGCGTGCCGAAACCAAGATAAAAGTAAAATGCTGCCTTTCGGTTCACTAAAGTTGGGTTACCCTGCGAACCCCTCAGAGAGGAGACAGAGGAGCTGCAGGAAAGACAGATCCCAACACCTTAATGTATTTTTTTTTTAAATGTTAATATATACATATATATATAATTTAAAAGGCATTACATCCAAAACTTGGTTATTACCTGGTCTGAAGGAAAACTAACCCTGTTCTGCAGAAATTGAGACACTTCCCTGTCTTCTTTTCAGGTCGTGAAGTACCACACCTCAACCCCGCTCTCCTGGACCAAAGCACAGCGTGGCCTAGCGCTTGCCCTTAGGTTTTGTCACTCACCCCGGTAAGACTGGAAAGTACATACTGCTCACCAGCACGTCCTATCTTCTGCGTGACCCCGAACCACTAACCCCAGACTGAACTTGGAGGAGCGTTAGCTGCCCGATCTGCATTTGTTTAATCATGAATGTACGAGTTCTGTGGACTACAAAATTCAGCTTTTGACAAAACTGAACCCAGGTCATCTAAACTAAGTATGCTGGAATCAGTGGGGAATTCGAATTCCACGAATGTATGTGGAAGGGTATACAGAACGTCAGACCGCTGGAAAAGCAATAATTTTAGAAGTTATAGACTAGGTTGGTTTTTTGTTGTTTGGTTTTTCTTTTAAATAAAGATTTTTTTAAAAAACCCTTTGCAGAGCTGATCACATGTTTTGATTCCAAGTTACATTTTTCATGGATTGTGGGTGGTGGGGGGGAAAAAAAGTGTCAGTCTATAGGTCCTTTAATTACTTTTCACATCTGTAGTTTCATTGCACACTGTAAGTGACAAAAGACAGTTCTTAGCCTGCGTGGCTAGCTGACTATAGCCCTCTGATCACATCTCCATGGAAATGGAGGTCAAGCGATCAAAATTATTATACAGGAGGGGAAAGTTTGTTTTTTGTGGCAAAAATAAGGTAGAGGATTTACGGGAATGACTTCAGTCTGACCTGTACTACTGTGAATATAGGCATTAAAAAGCAGGCACTAGAAATTACTGGTTCTAACCAGCAAAAATTAAAGAGCTAAAATGTTTGTAAGGACACATGAGTATGTGCATGGGTGCATTTCTTAGCATTTCATACGATCCGCTTTCTGACCTCTGTTTCTCCACAGGAGAGAAAGGCAACTTTGTAGGCCCCCCTCACACCAAGCTGTGGTCTGAGCACCAGAATAACCCTCTGGCCAGAAACAGCCGAAGACTTCCAGAGGCAAAAAAATTCCTGTACTTCGTCATACCTCAGAATGGGAACAAAAAGGCTGTTACTGTGATTTCCAACGGGGCAAAATGTCTTAACGAGCCACGCAGGAAGAACCAACAGTCATTTAGAAATGCCAGTGCTGTGTATATACACTCCTCCTAAGTCTTCTTTAAAGGCACAAGCAAACAAAGGGAAGGAATGAAGATGGAGAGAAAATGGACTACGAGAGAATCCAAATGAAGCCACAACTATGAGATGCTACTTATTAAAAAACCCAAACACAGATTCTGAAATTTTACAGCCTTGTTTCAATAAATCCTGAAGAACTGCGCTGAAAATCGCACTGAACAACTTTACTTTTTTCCTACTTTCGTGTAGGCGTCTAATGGTACAATAAACAGGATGGAAAAAATTAGGGTTTTATGACGCTTTCATTAAGCCCTATTATTAAAATCTTGACATGGCCTGTAAATTAAATAAGGGAAAGGGATAATCTGGAGTTTTCCTTCCATCTCCACTGCACTATCACACAAAAAACTGGTAAGGCTTCCAGTTCAGTAAAAAAGTCTAAAACCTAAAGATAACAGTTTGCATTACTTTTTATCCCGTGCCACAATGAATTAGTTCACTACGGCCAATATCTGTACTTAACCCATACACCATTTCATCTACCTCTATAATCTTGCTAAGTTATTTTGATTTTAACAAGCCAGTCTAAAAATCTCAGATCACTTCCAGTTCCTGTATTTCTGTACTTTTCAAAAACAAACACTGACCATTGTATAGTTTGCAGTTTAAGAAACAAAAATACTCGTGTTTTGGAGCACTCTCATTACCTTTTGTGCAAAGCACGTTGGGAAAATTAATCATCTGTGATACTACAAACGCACACGTGAGTGTACACACCTTCTGCTGGGGCACGAGAGATGCTTTGTGTATTCAGCAAACCTTACTAAACCTCACTGATGCATAATGTATTACTACATGCAAACATATAAATACAAACTCTCGTGTATGCTTATCTTTATATTACTTCCCAAAATGATAACTTCACTAGAATGGTAGAAGATAAACTATTAAGCCAACTTCCGCCTTGAAAGGAAAAAAACCCCCAACAACCAAACCCAATCCCACACATTCAGTTATAAATTCATGCCACTTAACTATGATTTGAAATAAATGATCCAGAACAGCATCTTTTCCTATACTAACGCAATTATTCAAACGTGCCTCAAAATTCAGGTCCTAATTCTAATTTAGCACAATAAGTCTCATTTCACAGGTTGAGATGATTAAAAGGGTCATCCGCAATTGTTTGCATGGAAGAGAAGAGATCAAAAGCATAAACACTGGGAACTGAGAGTAGCCTTTCCCTGGTGTTGTCAGCTTTTCTATCTTGATTTCAACACACAATGATGCTTCACCCCCTGAAATTACATTTTGGATTCAAAGAGGAACCCTCTTTATAACGTCCTGTGGGAGGAGAACTGTGTTTGAAATTGTGTGGGATATGGCACAGAATAATCTGCATGACGTTAAGGAAAACTGATGCAGTGAGTTAAAGTATAGTGCCTTCCAAAAGACAAATGCAGAAACCTCTCTCATTTATAGTTTGTGTGTATCTACTTTTTTTTTTAAAAAGGAAAATTGATAATGAAAGCCTACTTACACGTAATACACTTCAGTAGCACTTCTCACACACAGCATAATACAGTACAGACTCTATAAAAAGCCACCATGAATCGCTGTCTTCAAGGGAGGACTTCATCCTGAATGTAAGATCTATGCCTCCAGCAAAGGAAGGAAGGTTTCAGAGGCTTAAGTCTTACAGGACATTAGGTTTCATGAAAACACATTTGAGAGAAATTTTAAAAAACAGTTTCAGACTTCAAAATAATAAAGCACAACACATGAATAGTCTCACACTCCACAGGACTGACTTTATCGGGATTCCATTGTAGCACTAAAAAAACCAAATAATGCATTACAAGCACTTCCCTTTTGCACTGTGATGGTACCTAAAATCCCCAGCAATCATGGGTATATACGCCATAAACAACCGGACAAAGCGCTGTGAAACCCAGCCCAATCTTAACACTATTGACCGTGACTGCACAAACATCTGCTTACACAGAAACTGCAAACTGACCAGCAGCACTCAGAAGTGAGCTTCACATCAAAGACTGCTAACTTCTTCCTTTTTTCTTTTTTTTTTTTTTTTTAACATGAAAGCTGCAACAATGGCACCAGAAGCCAACACGTTCCCAGCAAACGGGAGCGGATGGTGTAAGAAAAAAGTAAAGGCATCTAGTGTTAAGACTTGAGATGCTGCTGGTCAGAATGAGTTACCCTGTTTAGTCAAAAGTTAGGAAGCTGAGGTCACTCTTCACAACGGTTGGCGAGCACAAGTAAAAGGAGTCATTCTGGAAAAAAAATACTTGTGGTAAAAATAAAAGAAAGAAAAAAAAACATTTACAGTGTCTCAGGTACTTCCTGAAATGGTATTCAAGTGAGTAATGCTCTTTTGTCTTACTTTCTGCGTCGTAATCCCGGTGTTCACACGGGCATGAACAAAGACATGCACCCGTGAATATATTAAGCTTTGGAATTTATAGTATGCTATCAACTCAAAATTTACAAATAACCAAGTAGATAAGACATGAATGCTTTTATACGCACTATGTATGTGTACACACATTGTTTGACATGTTCAAAAAATGAAAATGATCCCCAAATTTGAAAAAACCCTGCCATTTTAGAGTAGAGATTCCCAGATGCAGAACCTAAAGGCACTGACTTGGAAATTTAGGCAGGTGGAAAGGACAGTTTCTGCCCCTGCAGCAGGTACGTCCCAGCCACGCACACAGAGGCACTGGTGCTACTGCAGTTCATGGCTTTGCATATTAAAGTCACCACGGGGGCTTTCAGCTTGCCTCTCACTCCCATCTGCAAGCCTCGGCTGTTCAGGGGCTACCACAAGGACAGTCCAGTCGCCCCAGCAATGGGGGCAGCAGCCTCTGGGGGAGGGAGAGCTTCATGTACCCACATTAAATCTAGTTTATTGAATCCTTGAACCAACACCAATGCCATCCTGGTATTCGGAGGTATAAAGTACACAACTCCTCATGGCTTCAAAAAATATTGCAGGAAAAAAGGTACTAATATTTTAATATTCTACTTAGGACAACATTGGCCTATTAAAATACAAGTTTTTGCAACCTTAACCACTACTGGGATCTATAATCCCTCAGCAGGTTTCCCACATCAGTTTCATGCAGAGGTCAGACTAAATATTTCTTTTTGCATTTGTAAATTTTCTCAGATGCTAAATTAGTAATTTTGTTATTACAGGGATATTGTAAACACGGTAAAGTATTTTGAAAACGGAAAAGGGGATGGAATAGCGAAGTATCTTTTTTACAGTACTTACTGAAATTAGGTTTTATACTCTAGTTAAAGCCTAACACTGTTTTTTAAATAAATATGATCAATCTATCTAGCAAAGCCAAGTAATCCTGTAAAGCACAGAACACAAATGAATAACAACAGGACCTTCTCTTTACGTTACAAGTTTTAATAGCAAGAATACGTAATTCAAAAATCATTAATTTTGTTTTCAATGTTTCCGTTTAACCCAATATGGACAACATACACCCAGGGCTGCCCTGCACTACTTTAATTGCACTTTTTGCTCAAAACAGGACTTAAACTGAAAATACAAGTTGACTCTCAGACAATGAATCATTTCCATCACCTACATGAAATCCTGGCTCCACTGCAGTCAAAGGTACAACATGCATGAACACCGGGGGGGCCAAGACACACACAAAGCACATGTTCACCCCCCAAAAAACATCAGCGATGTAGCAGTACTGCTGTGCCTCGCACTGGATTTGACCCATTATTCTGACCGACACGGGGAAATGTATAGAATCTGTATGTGCACCAGCACCAACAGCAGAGCCTGTTTTGTACCTCAGAAATGCACCAATACATATACTCCATATCTCTATACACATGTGTTGTATGGAACTTGTTCCAGCTACAGGTTTATCACACGGAATGGTGAGAAGAACAAAAACCAAACTAGCAACTGCACTTGATCAAGAATTAAAATTACTTTTAGAAAATAGCAACTTTTTCCAACTCTGTGCATAATGGCTGAGAAAAGCCTTTGAGAAAGCTTAGTCACTTCTTTGCAACTTGAAGCTTTTTTCCTTTTATTCCAGGCTTAAACAAAGTTCAGTGGGGCATCAAACTGCCTCAGTTTTAAATTACAGTCTGTACTTTAAAATAGAATGCATGCACCACATGTTCCTGAAGCTAGAGGGTGGGAGTGTTATTCACTGAAAATTGAAGGCTTGTTGAGTCAATAATCTTCTTTCACAGAGTAACAATTTTCAGCTAAAATTTCTTGACCCAAACAAAGGAAAACAAGATCATTCAGTTATTTTACAACACTGCAGAAAAAAGAAAGGAAAGTGGGAAAGAGGCACACCAGTCTTATCCTACTTGATGTAAAAACAATGGAAAATTTAATTCACAAGTATTACGTACTCACGTTTCCTTCTTGTTCATGGTTTAACATACTCCCAAACAGTTATTTTCAGATGGAGGCATGAACGGAAGCAAATAACTACAGGTCAAAATTGCTATCATGTACTGTTCATGCATCCATCAACTGGCAATTGCATTTGCCTCCCAAGAATTACCTAGAATCCATTTACAAATATATTTTTTCCCCTCCTTTCTCAAATCAGAATATTGTGGATTTTTAAAACAACACTTAAAATTTAGATCAAGCTTTCTACTTTCCTTACCTGCAAAGAATCCAACAACAAATACAAAAAAATAGAGGGTTGCTGCACTACCTCTCTTTTAGTACTGAGTTTTCCTTACCAGAGGGGCTACAGTGGTAATTAATATTTACATTATGGTAGTGCCCACAGCCCCGCTCATGATCAGGGCTTAGTGGACTAAGCTCTGTATAAATGTCACCAGAGTCCCTCATCCCAGTGGTTTAAGCTCTTGGAAAAGAAGAGGTATCTCCTACTAACTCTCAAGCACAGTTTCTCCAATTATGCTAGAAACTGTTTTCCTGGTCTATTAAGACTTCAGCCATTAAAGGCGTTTGTTCAGGGAGCACTGTTGCTCGAGATGACTTTCCAAGCTACTTCATATTCTAGAAGTGAGACAGGGAATGTGGACTCCCAAACCAACCCATGTGTTTTCATCACAGCCTGCGCCTATCGAGATGCATCTGAAACGATGTCGTTCCATGAGCCAAGGATATCTAGTCCTGTGTTTAGTTGACTACCAGTTCTCAATAGAGGTTCTCTGAAGTCTAATTTAGTACCCTCCTCCTACAAAGGAAAAGGTATTTTGACCGGAAGAATGACTGTCCAGGACTCGAAACATCCTTTAGAGGCTCGTTAAAATGAGGTAAAACAGAACTGTGAAGCAGTTAATAAAATCAGGAAGGGATTGCTGATGTACTGTTTTCCACAGTACCAAGCATAATGAAACAAGGCAACCAGCATCTTAAAAAAATTTGTCTGTCCAAGCAACCGTATATACTATTTGAGGTCTACCTGACAATGAAGCTCATACAACTATAGACGTAGATCCACAAACTTCTGAGGTCACAGCACTGCACAAGGTACAAGTGGCATTCCACCTCCATTGCTGGCTACTATTTTTTTGGATAGAAATTCCTCTGCCGCCATGAAAAGACCCAGTGAGTAAGCGATGTCATAGAATTAATCCATGAACTCGGAATTCTCAGTGACCTAGTAAAGCACCAATTCCACTTAACTCTAGATACAACCTTCCCCCTCCAACTGCATGATCTCCAGTAGGCACAAGATGAACCTGAGCCAAGCTGTAGGACTCAGGCCATGATATCCCTACGGCCAACACTGACGCAGATGAAGGCTACCACAAGCCCACCCTGCCTGCAGCCTCCAGCCGTGCACGCTCACGCCTCTGGGCCTGCACTCACTGACTCCATTAAATGGCTCAGGGACACAAACTGGCAGAAACCTTACAAAAAGCAGTGCTTCTGTCTGTTTGGGGCTCTGTGGCCGCTGCAGGGCCCAACTATTGCCACCATATCTCAGCTGACAAGATGAGAGTCTTAAACCCTTCCAGCAAGATCATAGAGCCTTTTAGGATGTGGCTAAAATCAAAGCTGAGGCAATCCCCACCTTCCCCTTTCCCATCACGGCTACCGCTTCCCATCTCCTCTTCCGAGGTACCACTGATGCCCACGCGATTGCACCGCCATTCAGTCAAAAACTAACCCGGGAATAAAGAGAGATTATTTCTCTTCATTATTATTATTATTTTATATAATATATTTTATTATTATTTTATTATTTGTAATTATTATTATTTTAGTTCCGCCACGTCAAACCCACTGGCCAGTCCCAGGGGTGACAGTGGAGGAGATGGGATGGCACAGTGGACATGCTGTGGGACACATGGCAGGACTGCAGCCCCCCTGGCTTACAATGCCACAAGCAGCCACAGAACTTTACCCACAGGTTGCAACAACAACAACAAAAAAATAGCAGAAACCCCCGTTTCAAAAGCATGGCAACCCTGGGTAAGCCATTTGACCTCACACCTCAAATAAGCACACCCGACATTGGGCAAAAAACAACCTTATTAAAACAAAATAAAGTAAGAGCAAAACAACCAACGCCTATCTGAAATGATTTTCATACTCATGCCAATAAAAAAAATTAATTTATGTTTTCTGCTCTTCATTCTATCGACACAATCCAACGTGAACATTTACCAAATTACTCATTAAAGACAAAATAAAGGATTAGTCTTCACAAACACACACAGCCTACTGCTGACACAAGCTCCTTTACTTCAACAACAAATCTGCAGATATATCATTTGGATGCTTTTTCCTGTAAATCTGCTCTAGCTTTCTCACAATAGCAGAAATGTGTATTTTGCTGTTATCCCTTAAGTCTCGATAAAAATATTCTGTAGTGGTTGTTCTCCAGACAATCTCATTCAGGCTTCTCCCCCTTTATTCCTCCACTCTAATAGGCAACAGTTTCTGTTTATGACTTCCTTTCCTTCACAGAGTGCCCAACTCCCATGTTTTCTCAAAAGCTTGAGATTTTCTTCTAATTGTGACCCCAACAAAAGTGCTCGGAGCACTGTTCTGTGCAACTTTTCATTTGGGCTCTCAGTGATTCCACATGGTCAGAGACCCACAGGTCAAACCCTCCAGATACCAGAGCAGTCAGGAGAAGGAAAGCCAGCATTGTATAGAATCTGACAGGCCATTAGAAGTCGCTAATAAAGCCATATTTTGTTTTGTAGCCAGTTGTTACCAACCCACATTACAAATTTGCCCGCTTTGAACTTTATGGGAACATTCATGCCAGGACTTTTATATACAATGTGTGAAGGAAACGGAACAACCATTGAGCTGTTTAGCTGTGCTGACTGTGACACAAACCTGCTGAAAAAACTCCCCCAAAGGATGACACAAGCCCGCCTTCAGTGCTGCAGAAAGTGGCCAGCTCCTCTTCGAATCCATCAAAGGGAAACTCTTTCTTTTTTTTTTTCAAAGCCACATCAGAGAACACCATTCACCATTTAGTATTACACCTCTTTTGTTGTTTTTAGACAATTGTATAAGCTTGCTATGTAGCTGCTGTGATTTTACACAATGCCCTTAAGAAATAAAAAGATAACGGGCAAATTGTATAAATACCAGAATACCATGAAACAAAACATAACCAAATTTTATTAAAGGCATTAACACCACTGCTATCATTTTGAGCTTCACTGTATAAAGATGACTTACTGGCTACCCTCAAGAACAGCATTATCTTGAAAACAAGCTTAAGGAGCCATATTTAGCATCCCAAAATGACACTATTGCTAGGAATACTAAACAAGGCATAGTGATCATAAGCTTCAATAAGCAATCCAAAACTGAATACAGAATTCTCTTGCCCCAGGGAAAAAGAAGCCACCCCATGGTGGTTTATATGGTCAAGCCATCCATACCCCAAAGAGAGTTATATTAAATAATTTATCATGTTCACTGTACTTTGAAAGTATGTATTGTTCCTAATTTCTAAGATATTTTCCTTGGAAGTAAGATGATGGGAAGTTTGCTCACACAATTAAAAAAAAAAAAAAAAAAAAAAGCACTGTCGCCACATATGAAGGGTTGCAGTTGTTTTAAAATTTGAAAAACAAAAAACCCAACAAAAAATTCAAACCAAAATAAAATACAGAATTATAATACTTTCCAATTCCCCTCCATATCCAAACAGCAGGGGTTTTGGGTCAGCTCAAACCATTCTCTGATCCTGCGATACAAAGTGCTCTCTGGTTATGTATCAAAGCTTTTCAGTAATAAAGTGTCTCAATAACAGCATTGGGGACCAACTTAAGAGTTTAAGTTATGTGGCCAAAACGGTTAACATTCACTGTTAATACTAACAGCTTACTCATACCTAGAATAATAATGAGCTACTAAATATACCAAACACTCAGGGACACAGATAATACCCAATACTCTGCTTAGATATCATGATGATGGAGGTAGGACACAGCATGGATTAAAAGTAGGACAATCATTTAAGAGAAACCACAGGCAAATTAGTAGAACATTAGTTGATAAATAACTTTACTTCTCTCCACCCTGACAAACACTGTTCATGAAAAACTGGGAGGTAAAAAGTCCCTTTTAATACTGCTGCTTTTTAAAGTAGGTAGTTGTTGCCAACACAGTTCAATGTCCACAGTAGCTACTATTTTTAAGGTAATTGCCAGCGTTCATTCTTGAGACCTGTTCAGTGAAATTAATCTTTTCAAAAATGTTTCCTGAAAAATTGTCAGATTAATACCAGTTCAAAGCAAACAGATCTCTCTTCTCACACCAGGTTCCACAGATGCTCCTAAGATATACACATTTCAAAAGTCATGTAAAGAATTTGTGGCACATATACTCTCCTAGGTGCCAAAAATATAACTTTATAAAATGCTATAAAGATGTTTATTACCCTATTTTTGGGGGCTGACAATAGTGCCATGTGCCAGAGGCAAAATATACAACGTACTACCAGATTCCACAAATACATTTGGTGTCTTGATAAGGTAAATTCTTCAGAGAGATCCCTCTGCTAACTGGAGATGAATACATACCCAGTGAACTGCAGGAAATATCCTATATGTTTATGACACGTTATTCCAAGCCAGAGGTCACATAGTTTTCATCATTTAAACTGAACATATTCCAGTTGGCTTAAATTCATGCTGTTTTACTAGCAACAAACAAGAAAATCCCCAAACCAATGGGGCACACGGAGACAAGGCCAAGGAGTACTTTGCCCATTACAGTGAAATAAGACCTTCAAAAATGCAAGTAGCTGCACTGTTTTTGTAAAGTATCTTAATTTGTGCTGTTTCCCCCACAGCAGGATGCACAAAGCTCAGAAAAACTAAGAAATGTTAGTCCAAAATACTCTCCTAACCAAAAGATCAGCCTAGCCCAAGTACCATTCCCAATTCTACATTTCTGTAGTAATAGACAGCAGCAAAATTAACATGTCAAACTCGTTACTGAAGCTCCAGGTTTGGAGCAAGTAACTCCTTGGTGGCAGTATTCTAAACCAGAACCTATTGAAACCCTTCAAAAAGGGCACGGAAAAAAAGCCTCTTCCTCACCAGATTGTTTTATGCAAGTATGAAATTCCTAAGACTAAAAAAATCAATCCGTTTCCTCTATGCAAATACACATGTGCGCATGCACAAAACATGCATAAATACACACGGGCATAAATAGTGCTATTTTGAACCAGAACAACCCTCAGATAAGTCCACTTATATGCAAGCTCTCACCGGATTTTTAAAACCAGCTTGTGATCAACCTCATTTAATATTTCTTCTTTCAGTATTTCTCATCTGCTCATCCTAGAATAATGAAATACCACCACGTAAAGTGCTTTCATTTCAAAATAACGAAACAAACGTTAGTTTCTTACTGGTAAGCTCGATGGTCTTTCCTGCTGGATTAGATTCAAGTCTTCGTGGTTAGGCTTTCCTGGGGCCATAGGGGGTTGAGATCTGGTTCCATAGCCTTCCTGAGACATGTCCTGCAACAACAGATGTAACGGAATTATTAGCCTGACTCAGTAATTACCATTAAATCCACATCACAGTAGGGTGAAAATACAATGGTTGAGTGCTTGATAGTAGTTTTGATCAGAAGTTTTTACTAGTTAAATCTTCTTGATGGAAGTATCAAGTCCATGAGGTACCACCCTGACCTGCGCTGTTCATAAAGAAATCCAAGGAGTGGAACGACACGCTAACAAGGAATCATACCACCGGAACATGGGGAAACACGCAAAAACAAACCTGCTAAATAAATGACCCCCTTTTCACTGTAAAAGAGTGGCAAGCACAAAGTGGTCAAAACATTCATCCTACTCGGAGAAGCATTCTCAAGCCTGCTGATGAAATACTGAGCCAGGTGGAAGACTGACTTGAAAGTAAGATTGTAATCACGCTGTGTAATCAGACTCCCGTAACAACCCAGGATTTACCATCACTACTGCTGGCACAACTTTCAGACACGGGCTATCAGGTCGTAGCACACAGCGCCTTGGCTGCATCTCCTGTGGGCACCTCGTGCTCGAGGGGTTAGAAGGCAAAGTGCCTTGGATCAAGAGTAGCTCCAAAGCCTGGACCAGCAACCCGGGGCATTCTCCTCCCTGTACGAGCCCAAGCGGTCTTAGGTAGTGGCCTCACACAACACCCACCACACAGGGGGTGGGAGGAGAGAAAAACCAACCTCCCCCCTGACATCAACCATCCCGCAACACAGATGGGATGGTGTCACACCTACAGATACTTGCCCATTGCAAAGCCTTAGGTTCAGGCTTCATTTCAGCTACTATTGCAGCTTCCACGCTAACTTCTTCCAAGAACACAACAGAAAGTGCAATACTGACTTCAGCATGTGTAACTGGCAGGGAAAGTTGAAGAACCAGTTCCCGGCTGCTAGGAAAGATATCCCACCTTAAAGGTTTTTCTTTGTTGTTTTCAAATGGTTTAAAATGCTCTTCTCTCCCCCTCCCGAGTTTCCCACCGGTTCAATTCGCTTCAGCCACCCTCACACCTCCCCTTCTCCAGGTATCTGAAAGCAAGACAGGCACCCCGGGGGGGAGAAGGAGCAGGGGAAGCTTGTCCTCCATCCCACCCCACCTCAGCCTGGCCATCACCTTGCTGCTGCTGTCACAACAGCCCAGTCTCCTCATCATCGGCCACCGCTGGCCCCCAGACCCCTGGCAGAGCAGCAAAGCTTGAAGTCTCTGCTTTTAGCCCAAGCTCTTGAGAGAGGGGAATTCGTTAACCACCGCAGTTTCCCGTTCCCTTCCATCACTTCGGACTCTCCCCAGTTATTTTAAGGGATGCAGAAAATTCAGCGGGGCTAATAAAACAAACCTCAGCAAACCCAACACGACGTAAACCCAGCAATAAACCATCCTCTCCTAAGCCCGTGCCAAGTAAAAAAATAAATAAATAAATAAAATAAAATCAAGAAACACTTAAAAGGCCAGCACTTCAATGTGGTTACCAGCAGAGGGTAACAATTAGGCTTAAGGGTGACAAAGGCTGATGGCTGAATGATTATTATCCCCTGTGACCCCCCGCGCTCCCCCCCCCGCCCAGATTTCCACTTGTCACACAGCTCTCCTGCTGCGCACACCAGCAGGTTCCTGTGGATTAACAGGGAGGTTTAAAATCAACAAATGGCACAAGGCCTCCATTCAGCGGCCTTCACCCCAGCACAAAGGAGCAGAAAGGTGCAGGACAGCTTCACAATAGGCAAACAAATGAGCAAACCTCTGCTTTCCTTTTTATTTAAAAACGCGCGCACACGCACACCAGGGGCTGTCGCTGCCCAGGCATCTGTAATAAACCCAGATTTCAACTTCCAGCTCAGTGTTCTTCTCTCTTCTTCCCTAATTCTTAAAAAAAATACACCAAATAAGAACCACTTGTCAAAACAACAAAAAAAAAAAAAACCACCAAAACACACCCAGAAATACCAAGAGTGGTGAAAAAGGCTAAATGGAATATTCAATTTAGGAGACGTCATTTTAGAAAGGCAATTGTTCCTTTTCCCAAACAGACACTACAGGATTTAGCTAGGAAGCAAAACATGTTTTATATTTTGAAAAAAATCAAGAGTCGTTAATTCCTTACAAAGTACAAAGAGTGGTTTTTCCCACATGCTTGCAAGATTTTAACCTCGCTTCCTACTGAAATTTCCAGGGGGACCAGAGCTGGAGAGAGAAGAGCCAGAGACGCTTTCTCATGAGAAATTCTTCGTGTTGAACGGAATTTACTTTTACCTGGGTATTTGAAAACTATCTATGAAATGTCTTTCTACACACTGAAGAGCACATTACAAAGCCCAAACATGACACCCTTTGCGGTTGTAAATGCACTGTTTTCACTGTGCTGTCCTTTCTGACTGCAGAAAAATCAAATCCATTTGCTCGATTCTACATGAGGCTCGGAAACAAAATACTGCAGGCATCCGTGTTTGTTACGATGCAGACACCTGTGTGCTCCAAATGGGACTGAGATCACATACTCTTTCTTATATTCTCCAGAAAGCCATTCAGAAACTTGGATCCCTGGAAACTTGGAAAGCGGCTCTTGAGAAGTGAAGAATCCATTTGCTCTCAGTAAGTTGCAGGCATGGGAATCTCCCAAATGAAATATGCATGGGGCTGTGTGTATAATTTTATGTGTTTATACATATGCATTGTCCAACAAAAACAGTCCATTTATATACTAAACATAATAAGGATTAACTAATAGCATATTTCACTAAGAGGTTGGCTTCACGACCAAAATAGTGCTTAGTATCATTTTCACTGAAAAACAGTGGAGTGAAAAATCCCTGCTGCCTTTCTTCAGTTGTGCATTAGGAAATTTTGTTAACATACAGCATATTAAAGAACAGATACAACAGATTTGGAGAGATAAATAAGAACAGAAGTTTTAGGGTAAACTGTCCGTCACTGAAGAAATGCATGGAATCTGCAATTCTCACTTTCAATTTTGAAAGGTCATTTTTCTTTCTAGCATCTAGGGATGGATGGATGGATGGGGTACCAAACAGAGGGAACATAAGGGGGAAGAGGAACACGATACCACGTGTTGTGCTACAATCACAGCTGAGGAGTCCCCCATTGATAGTGGGGCTCAATCTTCTCCTGGGATCCTTAATTTATTTTTTTTTTCACTCCCAATATTTTATGCATCAATGACATCCGCTTCCAAAGCAAAGCTTATGATTTTTTATGAATCACAGAAAATCCTTCTTCCCCTAGAAGAAGAGCATGTGTGTAAAAGAGAGAAACCCAGGCTTTTATAAACAGAAGGCTACAAGTTTCCACTCAGAACTTCCCAACTTGGCACAAACCCAATCATATCATAACTGTTATAGCACAAACTGTCAACAAAGTTGTAAAATAACTAAAAGCAGGGTTTCCCCCATCAGATTTTAGAAAAGGCACAGGGACAAACAATCAGCAAGTCATAAGCATATGCTCAAAATAGCTGAAGTTTAGACTTTTCAGACTTCAAAACACATTTATACTGTGAAACAGGTAGACAAAAAAAAAAGGGGGCTATGCCTACATATACACGGCCTAAAGCCTATGTATTG
The DNA here is from genome assembly GCA_033628505.1 of Tringa tobata. Classification (NCBI taxonomy): domain Eukaryota; kingdom Metazoa; phylum Chordata; class Aves; order Charadriiformes; family Scolopacidae; genus Tringa; species Tringa tobata. The sequence goes on along the minus strand of JAHREE010000095.1, from coordinate 2,491,837 downwards.
GGTAAGCTCTTCAGAAATCAATCCATATACAATGATTATAATTGGGTAATAATAACAACCACCAATTGCTTATTATCCAGAGCTAGGATTAGTTATTTGCCTCCTGTTCACATACAGTTTTAGCTTGCTCTGCAAATTGTGCATGTACATGGAGCCCAAGATTTGTGTAGTCTGAGGAGTAAGGGAAGAAACAGGATAATTTCTTCTCTTATTCTTTGTTGCTGTGTTCACCTTACAAATGTTTAAAGTCTCTAATTCTGGTGTGGGATTTCACTGACACAGAGGTTTAAAGCAACTGAGTGAGCCAATGCACAAGCCTGCAAGAAAGTCAAAGGCCCCTTGTTCCTGCCTCCCCCAGTTCTTGCAGTTGGGACACGGACATCTCCCGCTTAGTTTGTGTTAGCGGTCCTTCTTAGACCACTTTGTGAAATCACAGAATGATATGGGGTTGGAAGGGACTTCTGGAGATCATCTACTCCAACCCCCCTGCCAAAGCAGGTCCATCTAAAGCAGGTTGCACAGAAACGTGTCCAGGCAGGTTTTGAATGTCTCCAGAGACACCTCTCACCACCCCTCTGGGCAGCCTGTCAGGGCTCTGCCACCCTCAAAGTGAAGAAGTTCCTCCTCATGTTTAGGTGGAACTTCTTATGTACAAGTTTCTGCCCGTTACCTCTTGTCCTGTCACTGGGCACCACTGAAAAGAGGCTGGCCCCATCCTCTTGACACCCACCCTTTAAGTATTTATAGGTGTTGACCAGATGCCCCCTCAGCCTTCTCTTCTCCAGACTAAAAAGACACAAGTCCCTCAACCTCTCCTCATAAGAGAGATGCTCCAAACCCCTAACCACCTTTGTAGCCCTCTGCTGTACCCTCTCCAGCAGCTGCCTGTCCGTCTTGAACTGGGGAGCCCAGAACTGGACACAGAAATGGCGCAACTTAAAGCTTACCAGAAGAGTAAAGCCTTTCTCCCCAGATTTATCATAGATTACTGAGCAGAGCTGGCCTTGGGAAGGGTTGGGTGAGCAGAGAGAAGGAGGAAACTCCACTCCTTCAATGGCCACGAGCCCAGCCCCACCAACCTGAAGCCCAAGCCAGCTGCACTGCGACCACTCTGGGGCAGACCACAGCCAAACAGCCTTTTCCCTGATGTGCAGTGCTAATTAGCATCATGCTTTCATTCTCTAGCTGGACCTAGTTTAAAACAAGCAAGTCTGTCCACATTTACGTGTTCTCTACAAACCTGAATGAACATAGTGCTGATAATGCTCGAAACCATGTAGATGAAATGCAATTTTGTTTTAAGTTCTACTGAAGATAAAATCTAATTATTAAATAGTTTAAATTATTTTTAATGGAAAATGAAAGCTTAGTGAAAACATTCATATTTGGGGAAAACCACATTTAAAGGAGGGCTGGGTGAGAAATATCATTCAGGCTTCATCCGCTTCTGCTGCAGCAAATTTCAGAGGGATAACATGACCACCCAGGAAGATAAGTACCATGATGGTTAAATAGAAGGAAAATAATTTATGGAAAATAATATACTAGACTTCAATTTGAAAAACTCATTAAAAACTATTTTAGCTCATGTTCTTGATTCAGTTGGTTGATCTTTAGAAGACTTGAAGTGTGAGACCAGTGAAATCTACAGCAATGTGACAACAGCAAAATTGAAAGCAAATGTTAATTCTTTTTTCCCAGACCACTTGAGAAAGGAAGCAAGGAGTCAGGGCAGCAGCCAAGAGGAGCACATGGCCCCGCTATACAGGATTATTTTGCTCATCTCTGAAGGGATACTACAGAACAGAACGAAGGCAAGTGATAAGTTAAGGGCTATAGAAGGACATTCCTTGTTATCACTTAGCCAAGTGTCTGTTCATACTGTGTAGGTAAATACATACCAACACATTTCCATTCTTTCCACCTTCTGCAGTAAAAAGCTACACAAAAAACCAAACCCAAAACCCCCACAAACTATTCACCAGAATGGGGACATACCCCTCTACAGCCAACTTCTAGCCCAACCCTAACACCTAACATGCCACCTCCCAGGCTGTACGCTCTCTGGCAGCAGAAAACAAACAAAGGACAGCCAACCTGCTAGAGGAATATTGTAGGGAAGGTTGCACTCGGAAAAAATGCTGTGCCCGGGGGCACGAGCAACACTGAGCCTCACACAAGCAGCCAACAGAACGCAGCCCTGTGGGGAATGATCCACTAAGGACAAAAGGGCAGAGAGGCTTCCTTGAATCCTGAGCAGATGGTCTGCAGAGGTCCTGCAGGATGTAGATGGACTCCTGCAGAAGATCCTAGGTCAAAAAGAAATGCATATATATTTCTTGAATTTTATGAGTCAGAAATGGAAAAAAACAAAACAAACAAAACCCCCTGAAGCCTTGAAGAAAAGGAAATTGGTATCTTGCAGCTGGAGAGCATTGTGCACAAACCAGCAAGCAAGTCTCTTGCTGTGCAGAGGGAACAGGTGATTGCAGGAGAAAATTATTTGGTAGGTCTCAGCACTTACTACACCAACAAAAAAAAGAAGGGAGTGCTAACCACTGGGGGTGGATTACCAGTGCAGTCTGGTAATCCCCTTCAACATGCTAGGCTGTGTTTACGTGATGAAGCAAATAAACCTTGCTCATAACCAGAACATGTAAATCATTTCAAGCCAATCCCCTACCACCGCCAGGGAAACCTGAATGGAGACAAGGAAAGCAGCTGTCACTGAAGTACAGCAAGCAACGGGCTGGCATCTACCTCAACATGCTGATGCTGTTTTGTTGACTCTTTGCTGCAGTGGGGCTGGCCAGCAGCGATTGCTCTTCTTTCAGGTGGTTATCAGTTCCCCGCAGTCAAGCCAGGGCAGGACTGTGCCCTCAGAAACAAAGATGATACAGGTAGGCCTCTGCCTTACTAAGTTAATTTCCAGGGAGTGAAGAGCTTCAGAGAAGCGCCAAAAGCTTTCCTTTTCCAAAAGCACATAATTCATCCAAAAATCACACCTAACTCCTCAGAGAAAAAATCACGTACCTGGAAAACTCTGGAAAACCTGCCAAGTTTGGACGCCTCAGGTGTAGACCAGTCAATGTCAGCAAGACATCTCACCGTCTTACCTTCCCTTTCAACGACATCTGCAGTTTCATTCTAAAACTTACTATTTCCTAGATCTCTTTTTTAAGCTAATTTTTAAAGCAATACCCAAACAAACCTGTAATAGAAACACCATTTTCTCCCTTCAGGATCCCAATTATCACAGAATGACAACAAAGTTAAGTCCTAAGACACTGGGGCAGGAGGAGAAAGGAGGGGGAAATACTTCACGTAGCAGCCAGCAGTTGATGCAAAAGATTAATTGAGGTAAGCAGATATAGTATTGAGACTCAGTCTATCAAAACTCTCAGGAAGTTATTAGAAACTCAAACTATGGATACTAAACTAAGGTTTTCCACTGCAGAATACACTGAAAGCATTTAAAATGCAGATAGGGTCAAAAAAAGCCCCCATCTTACAGGAAGAACATTGTCTGTTTGGACAGCATAGCTTCTAGTCACATATCGGGTAATCTGAGGCAATTAAGGAGAGAGAAGGGTCTCTCTTCCTATATGCTCTGTCCGTTTTTACACGTGTCCTGTCTATATGGCCTCTAGGAGCCACGTTAAAGAAGTGATACAGGAAGAGCTCCGAGATGAAATCATTCTCAGAAACTCTTATCTTGCTATTCTCTTTCCACCGCTATTGCATTCCATGGATCATAGAGCATATCAATAGTGGATTTAATCAGAAACAAGACATTTCTTCTAGTTTTCTTCTCTCCTACTTGTAAGACGCCACATGAAAAAAATATAGGTGAGTTTGATGTTCGTATGAAAATGTGACTGTTGCACATTGCACTGCACTGATAAACAGCTGTCAGTTCTTCATTTACAGGCAAAAAAGGTAGTTTCTTTGTTCTACAGATGTAAAGTTCCAGCATGAATGAAGAGATGAGAGAAAACCTGAAGAGGTAACCTGAGAAATGTAACTTGGAAATAAGGGGTAAAATAAGCATTTTATTTCCATGAATTTTCCCATGTTTATAGAGCATTTTGGACTTTGCCTAAAAAAAAATAAAAAAAAATGTACAAGGCTGGGCAGCCCAACCATGCTTTCATTTTCTACACCCACTCCTTCCTCTCCGTGCCCATTTTTTCACTGACGAAGCTATATTTAAAAAAGAGAAAAAAAAAAGAAAGACAAGAAAGATCGAGCCCTGACAGTTTTTACATGTCATATTCTTTACAGTCACTCGGGAGAGACTACCACGTTAATGTGCTGACTTACAGATTTTTGTGCCATCCAGAGCGTCCTTGCCCTACCAAACTAGTCCTTCCTAAGAGCCCGGGAGGAACGCATCTCTTCAGCAAACCCCAGCCGTGGAAAGGCTCTGTGCTCCCAAAACTGAGCTCAAAAAACGCAGGCGAGGGGCAGGATGTAAAACCTGCCCCTTCTTTCACAGTGGCTGCTGTAGAAGCGGGGAGCTGGGGGGGTGAGGGAGAGTGTCCGTGCCCCAGCAAGCGGTAGCCCAGTCGCCCAGGCAGCTGGCCCAGGCGTCGGGCTGGCCAGCAGAAAGGAGGTCAGGGCACTGCCCGCAGCTTATATAGCCCAGCCACAGCCCCAAGCCAGCTTACAGAATAAAGAGAAAAGCTGCACCCGGAGCAGCTGCTGCCTCCGGGCTAACGGAGCGAGGTACCCAAGGACGAGACTGCCTCGCTGGAAGACCGGGAAATAATTTCTTCGGCATTTTCTTGGGGGCACATCTGTAACTGCGCCTCGGGGTAAAAGCCAGGACTTCATCTAAAGGCTCGTGAAAACACGCAAATCTGCGAGGAAGAGTTGCAAGCAACACCCAAAACATCACTGAGGTCGCATAAAAAAACCCCAGACTGATGAGGTTTGTTTTGTGGGTTTGTTTCTTCCCCTGCCTCGAATATAAAGCTGTGTTATGTTATAGACAACATTCATATCACAGTCCAGTGACACCTGTTAACTTATTCCCTAATAATTCCCAGCATGGAAGTCTCTTAAAATAAATGATTGAAATGATGTTTTAAATTGGAAGAGGGGAGGTTTAGATTAGATTAGATCGCAGGAAGAAATTTTTTGCTGTAAGGGTGGTGAGACTCTGGAAGAGGTTGCCCAGAGAAGCTGTGGCTGCCCCTTCCCTGGAGGGGTTCAAGGCCAGGCTGGATGGGGCTTTGAGCAACCTGGTCTGGTGGGAGGTGTCCCTGCCCATGGCAGGGGGGTTGGAACTGGGTGATCTTGAAGGTCCCTTCCCAACCCAAACCATTCTATGAGTCTATGTTTACCTACTATTTTTTCAACAGCAGAATCACAGGAGAAGGAACAGAAGTTGAGATGCAAAGACAACTGTAATAATTTTAGTAAGGAAGGTTTTCACAGCTGGACTCTACTGTTTTGGTTAACTTAATTTTTCCCTATGCAAGAGGGCTAGCATGTTATATTTGTGTCTACTGAAGGTAGAGAATGAGCTGCACTACCATCCACCTCTTTCTCTCTCTCTGCAGTCTGTGAAGACACACAGTACCTGCACAACAATCTTTAAATCCAGCCACCACGTGGAAAAATACCTTGGTCCAAGGAGTAGAAAGAGAACAATAATTTACAGAAGGGAGCACCGAGCAGCACCAGAAGCAATTCAATGGACTTCACAATACAACAGTTTAAACCAACAGCAGCAAACAATTTCGTTTATCTCTGAGGTGGGGAAGTCTTCACCACAGCCATTTTTTCAAAAGAAAAGTATTCCCAACCGGGCTGGTGTTGGGAGTGCAAGAGGAAGGTGTAAGGAGGGTGAAGAACAAGTGAAAGAAGCAATGAAAACTTAGGACTCTGAGACCAGACCACTGACTACTCTTTAATACTTAAAATCAGGGACTTTCATTAAAAGTTGGTAAAGGATTGCTCAGTAATACAGCTACAATAAACCTCTCCTTTTTTGTGAGGGTTGAAGGAGCATGCTCTTTCTGAACGCTGTGGACAGACACCCAAAAATTAAACACATATAGCTAGTTATTTAATTTTCTACCTAAAAACATGCATGTGGAAGATACCTAAGATGGGCACTCAGCAATCGAGGAGAAGCACGAGGAAGACGTGAAGCGAGAGGCTGTGCTCTTGCAGAGCTTGATTTATCGAGGCACAACTCACCAAACCCAACAGTTGTTCTCTCTCCCACAACAAAAACAACAAGTAGTTTTGTCAACATGTACTGGCAAACTTGTTTTTTAAGTGGTACAGTATTCACTTTGATTTGCTATTTCATTCTTTGTTGCCTATACCTGGTTGCAACACCTAAAACACCCTGTAAGATTTCAGCTGCATGCTCCAAAATCTATTCTAAATCCTACTACAGTAGGAAAGAAACGCAGTAAAAGGGGAATACTGGGAAGGATAATGAATACATACAAAATATGTGCTGACCTATATTCAGATAATACATTGTCTCAACAACAAACCCCCAATTCAAAATACAGAAAATAAAACTAAATATATGTACAGTGAACATCTTCAATTATTAAAGAAAATACGGGCAGCCAAAAAAATACAGCGGTAAATTTTATGCCAGGAAATATTAACAAACTTATTTTCCCTACCTCTGAGGAAAATAATGTGTGTTAATTTAAAGGCCATAAGAGAATACTGCTGCACTGAAAGTGGCCATGAGGTGTAATTTACAAGACCACTAAAATTTGGAATATATACTGCTCACACAGAACAAAAAAAAAAAAAACAGAAAACAAACAAAAAACCCCACTACCACTCAGATTTATTAGTGCTTTTCAAGACTTTACAACTTTATCACTTAATTCACAGTACTACACCATTTGCATTTTAAAATTTTTCTTAAAACAGGATGTGTGCATTTCTAAAACATTTGCGTAGACAACTGTCTATGAACTGCCATCAGACTAATGGATCATAAAGTGAAAGACTACTACGTGATCAGGTATCCTTTGATAAACTCATTATTCTGTTTAACTTACTACTAGATTTCAAAGGTACAGATAATTTTTTTTCTAGGATATTAATTTTGCTCTTAGAATAACAGTAGAATAAAATCATTACTGAGTAATAAGGAGAGTGGTAAAGGGAACAACAATAGTTATGATGACTAATCTCCTAAAACAAAATAGTTTTTATCAGCCTGTATTCCAACAGTTTTACTATCAAGTTAATTAATAGACTCTCACACTAATATCTAAATGCCAAGCAATTAATGGCACTGAACTATAAATGGCTTGTCTTTGCTCTTGTAGAGTTATTTTATAAAGCCAATGCAATTCTATCACTTCACTGATTTAATGCAGGTTTTGTGAGGTTAATATTCCCAAGCAATCGCAAAACAGAGAACTGCTTTAATTAACCTTCTGTGATTTAAATACTGAGAGAAATCAGAATTTAGAAACTTTAAATACCATCATCCTAACAACAACAATAAGAATACTTTGTGGATCAAAGCCAAACCACTGATTTGAGAACTTTGACAAATACATTTGAACACATGTATCTTACTCTATCTCTAAAAGCATAGAATCTCTAAGCATCTAATATGAAATCCATGATAGATTTTACACAGTAACTGACCACTTAAAAATAAAGGAGCAAAACAGAACCTCTCTTTCCCCCTCAATACTTTCTCTCTTTCCAATTTCGCTGAAAGGAGGCTCTTATTGCCAGAGTTTCTTTATGACGCTGCATGCAAACTAAAACATTTCAGTAGAGAAAACAATTCATCAGGGCTCAGGCCCTTCTGCATTGTTCATCTTACAAGCACGAGATCCCCGATATGTCTACCAGGCTTAGGATGATGCAAAACCAGGGGAATAAAAATTAAAACCCCAGCAGGGTACAGGTGGTCACGAGCATTCCTGCCAGACAGGTTTGCAGCGTGCTCTGACCCATCTCCTCCCACCATCCGGCCAGATCCCATCAAACCCCCGTCAGCAGCAGATGCCTGAAGAGGTGCACTTGCTGCTTTCTCGGGAGAAGAAGAGCTGACCTTCAAAATTCCTCCTTCAAACCGCCGACGGAAAAGCCTGCTTTCGGCAGAAAACTGAATTAACAGATGAACACAGCAAAAGGAGGCATGGACTGGGAAAATGTTTTAACTACAACGAGGGAAATTTAAATTGAAGGTGCCATACAATTGTGAAAGACAATTATAAACCAGAAGCATGAACAAGCTTGTTACATTTTATACATCAACAGTAGCACGACTTTGCAAGATAAAAATACTACTTTACCAGTAATATCACTTAGCAAATCCAAGCTACGACAAAGACAGATATGTGTAAGGGGTAATTACACATGCTAAATTTGAAGGCTTCAAGACCTAATAGACTGGAGTCGATTTTTATTTGGCTAAAACAATCACCATGTCTATAAATGCTTGCTGTAAAATAACAGGACTGAGAAAATCTTCTCAAAAATCTGAATGCAGTTTTTTTTGGGTTTAGTCAACATGCCCTCAGCAAAAATAAGCCTGTGCTCCTGTGAGTCCTGCTCCATGCGATGACCTCAATTTTGTCTTCGTGCTCAGGTGCGAGTTTACAGACAATTATCCCTGCTTTTTCTGCCTGACTCTATTCCTCCCAGCTACTTGGCTCTGGAAGATCATTCTCCAAGTCTGACAAGCTAGCACCTATTATAATCTTATAAATACAGATATAAATCACGGAGGGGAAAAAGAGAAAGGTCTGACGCTTTTCCTGGAATGATATAAGCAATGCTGAGCAAACACAGCATCCCCCAAATGGACAATAATCAGCTAGTCCCACTACTGGGAGAAGATGTAGCACAACAGGAGTCACGGTTTCACTGAACTCCTGAGCTGAGTAAGTAACCTCTGCCACACAGACAAACAGCCATATGCTTAACACTTATTTGCTATCACAGCAGCATCGTGATTATGAAATAAGACTTTTTATAGAAGCAGAAGTCTAACTGGCAAAGACTTCAATCAGTTAAGCATTCATTGAACCTACATAGGTTCAACTCTCATTTGCTCTTTCTGAAAACACCATGTGCTTAAGAAAGGCTCAAAAAGGATAAATTGGTTTTATGTACAGGATCAGCACAGTTCCTAAGTATTTCAAGAGTTGTTGGTTTTTAAATCACTTCAGTGTTCAGCAAGGTAAGGTGACAACCACCTTTCTGAGGTGCTGGTCACTGGTGGCTTGTAGAAGCCAGGACTGAAGTCACGGTGTTTCTAAAAGCCAACCAACAAGCACCCACCAGCAGCAAAACTTCTTAGTGCCTTGAATTTGGGGTTGAATAGTTTAAAGAAATCACTTCTCCCTTGTATCACTTTACCCTGGAAGGAAAATAATTTCTTTTAAGCTAAAAACAAGGCCAGCTTTTCAAGACAGCGTGAATATACACTGGGCACCAGGCACCTGGGCTGCTGAGACAACAGAAGCCATGAGGGATTTATGGTACACACCAAGCAGTCGTGTCAGCCACTGCCAATGATGGCAGGCAACTATCTCTTCCAAACATTAAATTTGATTACGAGTTCTCATATAGCTGTAATAGCCAACTTCCACAAAAAATGCTTTCCTATATGCCTGGCAGCAAATCTCAGATTAACCTCCAAGCTTGTTCTTTCCCAGATTTCCTGTGGTTCATAACACAACAAATATTAAGTGCAACCACTCATCTAATGGTAGATGATTAGAGACACAAAAGTAAAAAGGACAGAAGGACAAACGGTTTTTATTACAACTCCAAGCCATGGTTAGCTATATGTTACTTGCAAGGACCCATATATTCTAAAAGAAGTTTAAATTAAATTCTGCAGGAGTTAAGACTAAACCACAGTACGGTTCACTGCTAATTCTGTGCCAGTTTCTAGTAACTCCAGTAAGTGAAGATTTTATTAAAAAGAATAATTGTCTTGAGGTATAAAACTTAAATTTGGACTCACTGAGGATTGTCTCCATCACTTATTAATGAATTTGATATTTGCATGTAGCACAGCTACTCCTAACTTATAACAACAGTATTTTTGTACAGTTACACCCCAAAACAGCTTGACAATGCTAATTAACATGCTGCTTATTACACTGTTAAAAGACCTTTTGCAGCTCTCACTGAATTTAAAAACAAGACTTTGTCCTCATTGTACCAAAATCACTTTAATAATTTGATGCATTTTGCCACAATACAATTTGTTCTGTTTTCATGACAGTCATACAGCTTGGACATGAAAACAGATTAATTAGTTTCACATTTTGTTCACATTTTCAAAGACTGTTTCAAATCGGGTAATGTTTTATCTGTCCTACCTTGCACTGACTCAACACTAGAAACAGATGTCTGCACAAGAACATTTTCATCTTCCTCTTGAGACTAGTTCAAACAACCATCACCAATTCAGGAACAAACCTGAAGTTTATGGCCTCCATTGATCCCAGTTTGGGGAACTGGAGAGGAGCCACAGCCCCTTGCAGGACTGTAAGTGGTCCCAAACCCTCTGTCTGCAGAGACCAACCCAGGTATGACCAGAGATGGCCCCCACCTCGGTGTGATCTGGATGCCTTTCCACATGTGATTACTGAAACCCTTCACAAATTCTTAGTGGTCTGAACCACGTTCATCCCACTCTTCGGAAAAAAACCCACCCACTACTAGTTATTCTACTCTTTATTTGTCCTATGACAATTTGGGTCGAAATAAATCTCATCATTATCAGTAGGTAAGCTATTATACTGGGGGGCAACAAGGTTTTTGCCAGCTTTTACAACATTTTAATAAAACCTGACAGTGAGGGAGTCCTTTTTGTTTGCCTGTTTGTAAAACACTTTCTCTTTTTAAATAAAAGCAGGTTAAAGACTGAGCCTGAACTACCTGACTGCTCCTTTAAGGCATTTAAAAGAAATGATGGTAACCACACAGGAATGGTGCAAAAACCACACACGCAGAGTCTCCTCGTGCACAGTGTTAACCAGAAGCATGAAGCCCCAGAGAAATGCACTCACTTGTCCCACCTCAAGGACCTGCCACACCTTTTTGCCCTTTTAATCTCATTTTAAACCCCACACTAATCCAGAAACCGGCAAGCAGAGAACTTCCAGGAATATTTAAAACGAAAAAAAGATGACTTCAGGATAGCAGTAGCAGGTGTAGAATAAAATAACTATTTTTGTTTAACTAAGAGTAAGACCATAATTATTTTGCAGATCCATTTCATCTGTCAAAAAGTGATACGGTCCCAACTTATAAAATAGCACATTAAACCTCAAAGGCACGATCCTCTCTTGATACATATGAACACATGCTACATAAAACAAGAAAATACATAAACATGGCTGTTTAAAAGCCAGTTGGAAAGCATAATAGCCCAAAATATACATCACACTATCTTAACAAAATAGTGTTTAATGATGACAGTTTAAGTTTGCAATTACATGACATTCTTGAGCAAAATATCACTTCTACTCATGGCAAAAGATTTAAACTGCAAAAACAACTGAAGCATTTATTCATCTCTATGCCATTTCAAGATGAAAAACCCTGCCAAGGGCAATGCTGTAGTAGTGTCGCACATCTTTCTCTTCTCTTTTACAGAGCAGTAAAGGCAAAAAGAAGTTTAAAAAAAATAAAATAAAACCAAACAAGGCGATATCTACATCTACTGGCAATACCTAATGATCAATGAATTCGCTACTGCAATAATTTTGCTTCAAACAAAGCTCTTCCTTTAATGGTTTTTACACAGCAGGCTCCTGATATGAAGAGGGGATGTCTGATGCTGGCTTACAGTGTGGCTCTATAGCCAACTACACCAGTATTGCTATCCGATCACCTGCCATGAAACTCCCTTTCTGCCACCACATTAGGTCAATTTAACAATGACCTAAACAGCTTACAGTTCAAACATTCAAATAAATCCCAGTCTCCTCCTTCCCCCCTATGCTTATTAGAAGAATGGAAAGTCACAAGTCACCAGAACTGTCCCAGAAATTAATTTTATCTACTTATTATTTTATCTATTATTTTACTTTTATTGACAAGATCACATCTTGAATCCAAGTGAGTCAAGGAAAAGGAGCAATGGCTTCACACTTCCACAATAGGTGAGAAGACAAGCATCAAGACAATTCCAAGGCACAACAATAAGAGTTATACCTAACTGAAGAAGCTTGCTCACATTAGGTCTAAAAGAGCAAAAATAAAACATTATCCATGTGAAATTTCATATCGGTCTTCTCCCCATAAAAGAATACCAGTGTATCACACTATGGGGTGCATCACACTATGGGGTTTTACATAAAAGGAAATGAGGGACAAGAGAAAGTCCATCATCCATCCAGAATAAACACTAATTTCAGCTTCTTGACAAGATCCAAAACAAGTAGGCTGACATAATTCTACAAGGGAAATAAAATACAACAGGGAAAAGATGCCAAATTACTGAGAAGTCCCCTTTCTCCAATCTGGTATCTCTTTCTTCCATCCTGAAGTAAAATCAGTTCAATCCCACTCCCATCACAACTGCAACAGTCGCAGAGATGGCTGATTTACCCTAAAACAGAACATGAACCTTCTTCACCTCACAGCTGCTCCCCAGCTACAAGCAAGATCAGCTTCCAGTCCACCAGGCACAGAACAGCCTGTAAACTCTTTGGGGCAAAGACCACCTTTTCGTTATGTACTTGGAGAACGACCAGAATAATAACATCCTGATCCACAGCTGAGGCTACCATGAACTATTTCAGTATTACTGCAGTGATCTTCTCTTGCTTCGTGATCCAACCACCCTTCTTCAAGTAAAACACTTATAGTCTAAAGTTTTTCCATAATTCTGGCTAGCCAGCATGAGGCAAGAACATCTTCATAAGCCACCTTCTCTTCTTGAGGCCAACATCCTGAGACAATTGACCTTATACATTCCCCAAAGTTGTGATGATTCAAAACTAGGACTTTGCACCGATATTGAGTGCAAAAAGCAACAAAGTCAATATAAAGAGAAAGTAATTCATGAAGAAGACAGAAAACATGGAAAAAAATTCATTTGCGAGCTGGAAAGAAAGAACAAAATTCAGGATGACACACAGAAAGGATTGTATGACTGAGACAACCTCAGCCTTCTAATTGACAAGATTGTATAAACAGGATGTACTGATATTTTTAAGAGTAGAAATAAGAAAGATACACCAACCAGTACAACAGGTATTATATGATTATTTTTGTAGCTTATTTTTAAATTCTACTTACAATATATAAAGCCAGTGTTAAATTACAGCAACACCGAATCACATAGGTTCAAAGAGACCTTCAGAGAGAGGTCATACAGCCAAACCTCAGTTCAAAGCAAGCCTGGCGAGAACAGGGTGTTTGGGAGGCTTGCCTAGTTGAATTTTGAGCATCTCCAAGGATGGAGATTCTGGTCTCTCTGGACTCCTTCCTGTGTTTGAAAACCCTCATGGTAATTTTGGTGGGGAGTCTAGGGGCTTTTTATTTGTGGGGTTGTTTTTTTCTTTTACCAAATTGCAACTTCCCTTGTCCCAGCCTGCCCTCACTGCCTCTCGTCCTTCTATGGTGCACCTCTGAGATGGGTTTGGCTCTGTTCTCTTCCACAGCTTCCCATTTGGTTGGTAGCTGTAAATAGCAGTAAGATTTCCCTTGAGCTTTCCCTTAGTAAGGCTGCCCAATATATCAAAATTCAGAGAACTCCGCCCTTAAAACTTCTAAAACTATACGAATACCTACTCTTACTTCTCTTGCTACAATTTTAATAAAGTCAAATCTAATTTTTAAATTATTTTCAAAAGATAGTCTCACACAAGCAGAGACATGTATGCTCAAATAACCACAGTTTTTATAATTTGTGTCTCAGCAGCAGAATTTGACATATGCTCCTAACTTATTATCCTAATATTAATTTTTGTATTATACACTGGTTACCACTTGACAATAACTCTACTGTGCATCAGCAGCAGAGAACGAACACTGTTGCTGAAGAGTCAAACGCACAGTCTTTGACTTCTTGCGTTAGGGATTTGTTTTCTAGATTAGCAGTTCCCAAAGAATGGGAAAGAACATAGTGGTGAGGTTTTAGAGAGGAACATTAGAGAGGTGGTGTTCATCTGATGACCCTTCTTGAGCAGTCATGCAACCAATCTGGAGATGGGGAAAAGGAGCAAGCACCAAGGTGTTAAGGACTACTTATTATTTTAAACGAAATAGACCCATCTACACACAAATACTCTGGAAAAAGCCCGTATAATTCAGAACCTGGGATCAGAGTTCAAAACTTAAGGGGCTGACCACTACCGAAGAACAGGCTAACCAACCAGCCATTCACAAACCACAAAGAATTTCAGGTGCGATTCCCACACTAAGGATTACTAACCGCAAGGCTGTGTCAGTGAAGATCTAATGTATTGTCTGAATTTGCAGATTCAGGCAAAAATGCTTATTGACCTTGAGATGCCTGTATCACCCTTGGAGCCTGGATTCAGATACTCCTTCAATGTATTCTCAAATCCTCAAAGAAGAATCATAGAATCAATCATACAATGGTTTGGGTTGGAAAGGACCTTAAAAATCATCAAGTTCCAACCCCCCTGCCATGGGCAGGGACACCTCCCACCAGACCAGGTTGCTCAAAGCCCCATCCAGCCTGGCCTTGAACACCTCCAGGGATGAGGTATCCACAGCTTCTCTGGGCAACCTGTTCCAGTGCCTCATCACCCTCACAGGAAAGAATTTCTTTCTAGTATCCAATCTAAATCTCCCCTCTTCCAATTTAAAACCGTTACCCCTTGTCCTGTCACTGCTCTTCCTGGCAAAGAGTCCCTCTCCGGCTCTCCTGTAGCTCCCTTCAGATACTGGAAGGCCGCTATAAGATCTCCCTGGAGCCTTCTCTTCTCCAGGCTGAACAACACCAGCTCTCTCAGCCTGTCCTCACAAGAGACGTGCTCCATCCATCTGATCATCTTCATGGCCCTCCAACAGGTCCATGTCCTTCCTGTGTTGAGGACTCTAGAGCTGGACACAATACTCCAGGTGGAGTCTCACGAGCGCAGAGTAGAGGGGCAGAAATTTGGTTACATTGAGGCTGATATCTTCTACTTGAGAATCTGTCCCTGCTTTTTTCTTCATCCCAGTTCTCTGAAATCCATAATATATGGAAGGGTTTATTCTCATTTTGACTTTAGCCTCTGCTATGATACCCCTCACTTCATTGCACAAACCTTCACTTTACTGGCTATGATAGGAAATGATGTAATTGGAACATGTATCAACAGATAAATCAGTATCATGTTATTTCGTAAGTCCTGTCTAGTTGGTATGTTCTGCCTTTTTTTTTTTTTAAACTGAAATACTCAATCCATTCAACTGACAGTATTTAAAATATGATGAGGTGTCCAAGGCAACAAAAAAACCATTTCAATTTCACAAACTGTGATACGTGGACATAGATGAAAAACAGCTGCTCCAATCTCATAGGCTGTATTACAAGGACTTTATCTGCTAAGACTTTACCAAGATGCTTATGAACAGTATTTTCATGTCATAGAGAAATCAAGTATTTAATGATAAAGTAAAAAGCGAGGAAATTAAATTTAAAGACACAACTGCAATCTTTAAAGTCACAGTTACATATAATCCAAAAGATGGAAAGTGGTGACATTTACAAGAATATCATAGATACAATTAAGAATTCTATTTCATAAACCATCCAGCATTTTAATGAAAAAAGTTAATTCTCAATGGAATTTTAAAATGTAGATGAAGAAAAATTAACATGTAATTACACAGTGAAATTATCATAGCTTTATTTTAAAATCAAAGGAGGAGAGCCTCCTGTATCATTGCTACTTTATGGCATCTTTTGTTAGTTTATTTTACAGACTATTTTTATTTCAAGCTAAGATTTCTACATTGCACCAGCATTATCCCAAAATGTTAATCAACCATGCCTGACAGAATTCCCCGGTGATTTGCAGCAAATGCTGATGCTTCCACTAATACCCAGTCTTGAGCAACTCACTTTTTTGTTAGATTTCCCAGGATGGCGAGTATGCTTTAGTTTCATCCTTCCGTTTCCAGATCACCTCTCAGTGATTAACAGAGCTGAGACTGCAGATAGAATGGAGCCTACACGTTCAGCTGCAGCAGCTACGCACATC
This sequence comes from Tringa tobata, assembly GCA_033628505.1. NCBI lineage: Eukaryota > Metazoa > Chordata > Aves > Charadriiformes > Scolopacidae > Tringa > Tringa tobata. Next base: position 2,475,635 of record JAHREE010000095.1, on the reverse strand, counting down.
CATTTTGTGCAGTATCTAAAATACGGGTTTCTCAAGCTCTGGGAAGAAGACCCACATACTATCACTCCTGATCTTCACTTTAAGTGAATTTTAATGGCTAATATAGAAAGCAGAATTCAAAGACAGCAACAGATATTGAATTGTGCAGTCACTAACTGGAGGTGCAAACTGACAACATTCAAATGAATAGCTGCAATCTCAATTAAAAATATCTCTTAAGAAGCTCCCTTGACAAAGTAGCTCCAAAATGCCTTGAACTCATCTATCCTCAAATGAAATAACAGGAAACCAGAAAAGTAGTGACCACATTAGCTACAGGAGCTCTCAACAACGTCTGTCTTTTGAGGGGAAAACAAAACAAGACAAGAAAAACCTCCAGCCTCCACTGACATCTGATCAACAAACTGTTACTACTTTTCACAGGCAGAATTAATAGTTGTTGGGGTACATACACTGGCTTTATTGAAAAAAAGCTGATATAAAATAAAACCTGAAAGTGTGTGCAGATGTATTTGTGCGTATATCCCCCAAAGACTTTTCAGAAGGATGTCGTCTGATACCACGTTTATTTAATTTTGGTTTTAACCCTGTTCCCTCAAAAAAAAGGGGGTCAGGCGGGTTTCATTCATTTCTCACAGATCATTTTTACACTTCCAGCTCCAGGGCGACTGTCAGTGGCGGAGGATGGTGCTTACCTGCTGAGCCTGGTACCTCTGCTGGGCCTGCGACAGATATTGTGCCTGGGGTGGCAGATGCTGAGGCTGTGGCTGCTGGTTGTAGTATGGCTGCTGGCCCTGCTGGCAGTAGCCACTTACACCTTGCTGGCCATACTGAGGCGGTATCTGTCAAAAGAGCAAAAAGGAAAAACATGAGTTGAGGCAGAAGAGGACGTGTGCCCAGGTGGCCAAGAAGGCCAACAGCATCCTGGCCTGTATCAGGAACAGAGCGGCGAGTAGGACCCGGAAGGTGATCGTTCCCTGTACTCAGCACTGGTGAGGCCTCACCTCCAGTGCTGTGTCCAGTTTTGGGCCCATTACCACAAAAAAAGACACTGAGGTGCTGGAGTGGGTCCAGAGGTGGTCAACGAAGCTGGCGAGGGGTCGGGAGAACAAGTTTTATGAGGAGAGGCTGAGGGAGCTGGGGTTGTTCAGCCTGGAGAAGAGGAGGCTGAGGGGAGACCTTCTCGCTCTCTACAACTCCCTGAAAGGAGGGTGTAGAGAGACGGGGGTCGGTCTCTTCTCCCAGGTCCCAGCCAATGGGACAAGAGGAAACGACCTCAAGTTGCGCCAGGGGAGGTTCAGGTTGGATATTAGGAAAAATTTCTTCACCAAAAGGGTTATTAAGCATTGGAATGGGCTGCCCGGGGAAGTGGTTGAGGCACCATCCCTGGAGATATTCAAAAGATGGGTTGACATGGTGCTCGGGAATATGGTTTAGTGTTGGGGTTTGTTTGTTGGGCTTTTTTCTTTAATGGTTGTTGGACTAGATGATCTTAAAGGTCCCTTCCAACCTAGGCGATTCTGTGATTCTGTGAAATTGAGCTATGTCACATCTGTATGGCAACAGAAGGGATACACTCTGCCACACACGAGGCGAAAATCCTACTCTTTCACACAGCAGTTCATGCAAGCCCTTGCATCCTCTTGCCTGAGCAGAAGCAATAAGCCTGTGCACTCGGTGGGGTCACTCTTTTCAGGAAGAGCTTTTAAGGAAAATGCTATGCTTCTGAGCATCACGATCCTATAATGCCCACCCTTAAAATACAGCAGCAGCTATTTTCAATATTTGCTCTCCATCAGCACGCTACTGAGGCAAATCGACAGAGGAATCATTCTGATGCACTGACCCAAAAGCAGAATTGTGGAAAAAAGGCACAACTCTAAAACAGACATTGAAAAAGAAATGCCTTTTTTTTAAGCAATAAAGTATTAATTTTTATGATTTTTTTTTTTCCCACAACCCTCAGGTTTTTAGCCTTTGTGTACACATGTGTTTAAGCTTGAGACACAAAAAAAGCTCAGGGCTTGGCAGGTTTGTTTTTGTTGCAGTCAATCTCCGTTGGCCTCCTCCCTGCCTACTAAGATAAAGCCTCTTAAAAAAACAAAAGCAAAACACAAATGCAACAAGAAATAACCTTTTATGGGTCCTATTAACAGAGAAATCAGCACACGTATCATGAACTGAGAAACCCACACACACCGTAAGAATTTAAGTTACAGCCAAAAGCAAGTCAATTACAAAGTCAGAGGAGTTTCCTCCACCAGTTTACTCTATAAGCCTTGTATCAATAGACACTGACATTTTCTTCAGATATTTGAAAGAGCACACTTTCAACAAGCTCCTGATGCTCTGTCCATATTGCCTCTACCATATTTTAGGTATCTGTGGTTTTCCCCTAAACACTGGTATTTAGTACTATTTCAGATGGTATTAAAGATGCAACATAGGAATTCTCCCTTCTAGACTGGTTCCCCCCTTAGCCCTGCGTATCCCTGCCGTAAGCAAATGTCTCAGATACTCAAGTGCATCTGAAATGCTCCAATCTCAGAATTGTTCTCACTGAGTCTGACACACCCATAAATCTGTTTACTCCACATGTAAACACATACCTGTTCTACCTAAATTTAACTTACTACAGTCATTCGACAACATAGTAATAGTTGCTAGGTGATAAATAATAATATAAAGTCAAATTTAAACATGCGTGTAGATCGTTTTTACTGTCACAACTTGATCTGCTCCTATTAGTTCTACCAGGAATTGGTAGTCCTACTTCTTGCTAAGGTAACCCCACCTCTGCAGTTCTCCTCGCTAATGCTTCCATCTCCTTCACCATCATTTCACAGCGGTTAGATGTTTCTGTGACCAAAGTAACCCTTTTTCACAAATACCCTCCTCCCTGCTGATGCATAAATGAGGCAGTTATAATGCAAACTAAAAAGGGTGTGTTGGAATATCATCAGGCAAACAGACAGCTGGAGTCTGGGATCTGACAGAAGACCACATGGTGATTTGCCTGTCAGCTGCAAAGGTCGCAGCGCCTGGACTGGTTTCTAGGAAATGCTGAGGAGAAACCTATGTTGTGGTCCATCTGGGTCCCAGTAACACTAGAAAGAAAAGAAAAGATATCCTGACAGCAAAATATGGGCTTCTGGAAAGAAGAAGAAAAAGAGAATTTGAATGCCCTGTTGACAGGGTGGTGACAAAGCAAGAGATCAGATTCATCAGAGATTGGGAGTATTTCTAGAATAAAGATATTTGTACAGAAGAGCTGGATCTCACCGAACATAGGAGCCAGGCCACTGGTACCTAAAGATCAAGAAAGTGAAATTTTAAACTAAAGAGATGGGATCAGAAGAACACATGGTTCAAAAGCATAGCATTATTAGGACAAATGAAGACATGGAGATTCTGGGTCATCAAGTGAAGATAATGAGACCAATCAAAGAATGAAACCAGATACACAGATGGCTATAGAGTAAAAAGCGTGGCAAAAAAAAATAATCCAACAATACAATGCCTTCTACAGAAAAGGTGGAGTAGAAGAAAAACTGGATCACTGGAACATCAAGCCTTCAACAAAAGCACTAGAAGTAGTGATATCAGAAATATGGTAAAAAGGAGACAATCAGTGGGTCACTGTTTTGCATCATCCCAGGACAGACAGAAAAATAGGGAAGACAGCCAATGACAGAGTAACATTATATGCCAAATAGAGTTTAGAAACAAATCAAACAAAATTCCACCTCACCAAGCAGCAGAGGTATGGAGCTTGGTCAGGTCAGGAAGAATGAGTGCTAGGACCACCATGCACGGCCAGACTCACACCATCAGCAGGACGCCAAGGGAAACCAGCAGAGGCACGGTTCAAGATTGTTTAGAGCAAGATTTCAACTCCTCCCACGTAGACCGAGCAAGCGGACGACAAAGCAGAGACCGAAGTCTCTGAGAGCTGAGACAGGTGGTTCCAAAGGTGGTTCCATGGAGCTGCTGGTTATGGAGCCTGCATGAGGAGCCACTGCCTTTGGCTCTCAGACCCAAGCAGCAGGAATCATCTACTTCTACATCCTACAGCTGCAGAACCACTACACATCAGTGACTATAACAGTTAAATTGAGCATCCCTGCAGGAACAATGAGAATCAAGGAACACACTACTGTTGTGCTTAACTCCAAAAAGGAGAAAGCTTGTTAAAATGAAGCTCTACCAGACAGCTACAAGACATAAAATGTGACTGGCAGCATCAAAGCTGCTTAACAGCAACCACATGGAAAGCACAGAACCCATATTCACCACCTTTTAAGAAAGATTTGAGAAGAGTGAAGCGTCATCAGCACGGCTCATCGCAGGTTTCTAGAAGCAAAAAGGCATCCTTCAGTAAGCTGACACCAAGTCCAAATGAAGAAAACAGAAAAGACTAAACTCTGGCACTTCAAATGTAATAAGGCAGGCCAGAAAGAACTGGAGGAACAGCTAGGATAGGGAATCAAATGAGTAATGAGTAATTTCTTCAAACACATCAGGAGCAGGAGGTCTGCCAGAGAGCCTGCAGTGCCAAGTGATGATCAAGGTATAAAAGGAGATTCAGAGAAAACAGGGCCATCATAGAGAAGCTAAACAAATTTTTTCCACTAGTGTGCACTGTGGAAAACTCTTGGGAGGTTCCCATGCCAGAGTCCTCCTTTGTGAGGGACTCAATGAATGTGTCTGCATATGATGGGACTATTCATGGAACAAATTGACAAATGAAGGGTGAGAAATGCTCAAGACCATACAGTATCACCACAGAGGTCTAAATAAATTCAAGAATGAAATAGCTGAATTACTAACGATGATACATAAACTCTAACTTGGAGCTGCCTTAGTGGGTGAGAACTGGAGTATGGCTTTTTAAAAAATAAAAAAAACAAGGCAACCAAAAAAATCCCCAGACATTTGAGTAATTGAAGACTATAAAGGACTGACAAACATTCTGGATAAATCAGTACAGCCAAGAACGAAGACCAGACTTCAGAAACATTAGCACAGCTTTTGCAAAAGAAAATCCCTCTCTACAGACTTCTCATATGTATTAGGAAGGGTCAAACATAGAGGTTCAGAGAAATGCAGAAGGAATGATCAAAGGTATGGAACAGTTTCCATACAAGGAAGCTATAACCCTCTGAGCATGGAAAAGACACCAGGAAGTAAGAAAAGCTATAAAACCATCTTGTTCAATACAAGAAATAGGAGACATTCAAGTATACAGGTAGAAGCAAAATTCAAAACGAGGGAGAGAGAAAGAGGTTCTCTCACCACAGAGGTAGCAGATGTTTGAAACTCCTTGCCAAACGATGTCTTCAAAGCTGAAAGTTTACGTGGGCTCAAGCAAAGACTGGACAAGTTCACAGAAGACACATCCTCTGAGGGTTACCAAATATATAGAGGCACATCTGGCTCAGGAAGTCCCTGAACTGAAAATAGCTGGAGGCTGGGAGAGTTACCGGGGGAAGTATCACATGCTCGCTTTGTTCCCACTCTTCTCTCAGCATCCAATTAAAGCCTCCACTGGAGGCAGGACACGGGGCCACATCAACCCTTGATCTGACCCGATACAGCCATGCCCGTCTTCTAACCACCTCTTTGCAACACATATCTGTGTCCTGTGAGAAAGCAACGAAAATTTGGTCTGCGAGGTACCAAGTAACAGATGCAAGCAACCCGAAGAGGCAATAACACCTTGACTGCCAGAAGCTGGGAGACTGCTCCAATTTCTTAAATGTTTTCCCCGGCAATCTGCTTCCACACACTGGTGTAAAAAAAAGGGCACTGGGCTCCTCTTCTGCCCGTATGTATCAGTTGCTTATGTCAGAATTTTCCTTCGTATTCTCCCAATCCAAACTCTTTAAAAAAAAACCAAACTCAAAAAAAACCAACACACCAAGCCACCCCTCCCAAAAATCACAACAATAATCCTGATGCTACATGTACTTTTAGATGCTGTACTCTCCAGAGCAGAGACCCATCACCACTGCCTTAGCTGAACATTGAGTATAATTTCTGTGGCTGTTTAAATAACAAACAACAACATGCAAATTAATCCTCCTGCTTTAGTGATGGGGATCACAAGATACCGCTTATGGACAAATGTTTATTAAACAGCATATAAAAAAAGCTTAATTAAAATCTCCCCAGAACAAAACAAATCTGAAGCCAATTACTTACAACGCTTGGAGTGAATGACCCAAGCATCCTCTTTTTTCATAACGTAAACCCTCCCTCCCTTTCTCCCTTACACCCACGTTCTTTGCGGCTGCACTACACAGGAGATGTGAATTTGGGAAAACTTCAGGATGACTGTGGTAACGTACATGTTCTTGGGACAACAGTTCAAGAGAGAAGAGACCCGAGTTTCAGTCTATTTCCAGGCAAGCACAGAAATTCTAGTAATTACTTTGCCTCCTATCTGACTTGCACAGTACAAATAGCATTATTTTGGGAGAAGTATGACTGGCCATCAGTGATTAAACCAACGCGAACAAGGAAAGGATGAGAATAAAAGAGGAACAAAACTGGCAGCCAGAATGAAGAGGTGGGAGAAATCCAATTAAACCTATAACTTAGCCCATTATCTTTAATTCTTGCTTGAACAAGGGGTCTTGTGGCAGACATTCTTTGTCCAGGTAATACCTTGATAGTAATGGAAGTTTTAAGCAATTTTTGCATGCATAATCCATAACTAATGTCAAAGGAGAAGGATCATTAGACAGCATTACAGTCATTATAATACTTTTTAAAATTAAAATGTAACAGAATTAGTGTGTTAGCATAGGTACGCTAATAGTACCAGCAATATGCAGCTACTGCACTTTTAAAAAATCCTGAGGGCGAGATCCAGTCAATAATGGAAGAAACTTTACTTGTCCCCTATCACAAAAAGTTTTGCCAAGTCACTTAGGGACCCACCTGAACATGCCAGTCCCCATGACATGCTCACTATACGGAAAGAGTCCCGGTGACATCGGTCATCGCTTCTCTCTGCAACCTCTCTGGTGCCCAAAAAGTGAGGTACACCCTGGGTAACGTCGGTAGCTAAGCAACAGCACAGTTTGGAACTCTTCAACCACAGCTTCATGATATAAAAATCTGGTGGGAAAGGGTGTTTCTGGCCTGATTAGCATTAAGCCCTACTTAGAGAAAGAAGAAAAGCTGAGCTCCAGAGGCAGAGGTGGCAGTCAGGAGAAGGGGTGGCAGGCAGGAAAACAGGTGACACTACCTGATTCTGTGGCCTACTTTGCCAAGAAACAGTGAAACAGACCTGAAGACAGCGAAACAAGTACCATCTTCAGAAATGTAATCATCAGTAACACTCCACTTTCCTAGCAACTATAATACTATAATTGCATAGAAATTAAAATACAAAATGTATAGTGAGTAGGATTCCCAGGGGGAAAAAAAAAGAAAACCAACCACCACCACCTGGTACTTCACACCAGGAATAAAACAGCACATTCTCTCAGTCAACAAAACATTAGAGCCAAATTAAATTCTAATTCTTTTAATTTTACACGGGTCACTTCAGTAATAATTCTAAAGAAAGTTGTCACACAGTTCCTAGCAAACCTTTAAATAAAACACGTAGATTTTCTGAAACATCTACTGCTTCAGTCTCAGACTTCCAAAGCCAAAACATAAATACTTATTTTACCCCAAACACTCAAACCATGCATTTCTCCATACTTTTGAATGTAAAATTATAAGGGAAAATTAACCCTCTGACTTTCACCAACTTAAAAAATAGTTCATATCTGGAACTTTCAAGTTCATGTACAACCAGGGTCTTCATCCATACGTTTAGCCGGATTACAGAAAGAAAAATATAATATGCTTATACAGCAGAGGGAAATTCTCTGGTACCATTCAGTGGAAGATTCTACCCTAGTTAGTGCAGCACGGTCTCCTGTCTCAAATCACCATGTCCAACCCCTGCGTGTTTGTGCACACCCAGACTTAACGAAGGCTACAAGTCCTTCTCGCTAAATGAGAAAAAAATAATTCTGAAACGAAACCAAGTAAAAAGCTGGGTGTTAATGTCAAGGCTATTAATCAGAGGTAAATCAGAAATCCTGATGCTAAGCCATTTTATTCATGCATTCTATAAATTCTATTACTTCTTATCACTTAGTGTTGACCTTTTGACAATACGTTGGTCCCAACGTTCACCTATGTTGCTGTCTCTCCTAGACCGCCTACCTTTACACTGAAGTATGAACTTTAAAAATCTTATTAAGAGCCTTTAAAATTTTAACACTGGGCCTGATACTCGTCCACCCTGTGACCCCGAGCAAGGAAGCGACAGGAGAAGCAGCATGTTTCTGTGTCACAGCACAAGAATCCCCGTTCCAGAACTTGCGAGGCAGCGGATTTTGCAGAGTCATTAAACGTAGGTCCATGTTGCAGACTGCAGTGCAGTACACAGACCCGCACACCAGCTCAGGTATTGGAAGGAGCCTACACCAAAAGCCATCCCGTGGTGAAAAAGGGTGAATTAGGTCAGAGGAAGAGCTAGACTCTTCTAGACAAGCTGCTTCTTGTATACGAGCCAGTTCATTTTAAAAGGTAGCTCCGGCATCGTTACAATGCGCTGCAGCCTGCAATGCAGTCATACCCCGTACTACTGCTAACGTGCAGGACAGAAAGGACAGGACTTCAAACACATGCCTGTAGTCCCCTTGGCCTCAAAAAGTGCACAGCAGCGTGATTACACCAGTTGTGAGCACGATGTATAAGGCATCAAATATGTACCTGTCACGAGGTGCTCTCTATACACTGCCTTTTACTGCAGCTTAAATCAAAGCAACACGAGCTAACCCATTATTAGTACAGGCAATTTTCCTCTCTTTTAAAAAAGAGAAACTATGAAAAAATAGAATGTAAAAAACTGAGATTACATGATTAAAAAACTCTCCAGTCAGAAAATATAGATGTTACGGTTCCAAAAGCAACATTAACTGAGCCATGTTGCACATATATAGCACCTTCTCTTTCTGATTTATGTTGTCAAAGGCATTTCATAAAATATAGAGGATGTGAAATGTGGCTCAGTTAATGTGGCTGCTAGAATCTTATCATTTATGTTTTCTGACTTCTTAGCTGTGCAACCTTCACATCTTATTAACATAGTTTTTTTGCATAGACTGTAGTATGGAATAGTACTTATGTTTTATGTATTGACATATTTTTGATGTACTGAGATTCTGAATAAGTTTGCTATTCTTCATGATGAGAGCCAAATAAATAAAGACTACTACCACAAAATAGTCAATCATTTATAAGGAAAAGCAATATCTCTCCTTCCAAAAAAGAACACTTTGATTCCCTTGTCAGAAATTGATGAAAACTACCTCTGCTGTAAATGCTAAATCTATGCCAATATCACAACCACCTCCTACTCCCACCTTCCCCTAAAAACAGCAAACAAAAATCAAAAATTTGCATGTTTTAGATGAGCTAAAATTAGTTTTGAGGGAGAGGTAAACAGCTGAGTCTAGAAACAATAGGAAGAATTTTTTCGTACATAAGAGCCCGACAGTGTTGATTTGCACACTGTATTACAGTTTGAACTAATGCAACATTTGGTCCTTTCTGCAAATTAAGGGATGAAAATATGATAATCTCTAGTAAAAGATTTCCGTATCGTTATATCCATCCCCTCAGACCAACACCATAGAAAAGACTGAAAATTTGCAGTTGAATTTTTTTCAGAAAAAGCTATTTTTATACATTAAAAATAGATAAAAATCATAGCGCCTATATATACACACACTCAAATGATGAGTCAGATAAGATATCTATTCTTATACTCTGCCTTCCTTCCCCCCCTTTTTTTTTTTTTAAAGTGATCAAAACAATTAAAAGGGATCATAATAGAGTTCCCTTTTAAAAACTAACACAAGAAAAAGCACATCAGAACTGCCACAACCAACGTGAGCTTCACCCGATCCCCACTGTCATCTCCAGTGGTTAGTGCTTCTGTAAAAAGCATGTAGGAAACCTCATCCTTCACTGCACTAATAGCATGAAACTCACCTACGAAATGCCAGTTGCTGAGGAAAATTGCAAAAGCCTGTATTTAACCTGATTTTTGATCATATAACAAATCGTTTATCACAGGGCACTTCTTGTGCACATATGAATGGACTACACAACAGTCTTTGGTCCCCAAATCCTGTATTTGCCATTTATTCTCCAGTTTCGACCACTATTTCTCAAGTGGTGGTTAAAATAAAATACGTTTAAGAAAATACACATGAACATTTTTCTTCAAACAAGTTTCACAGTGCCACTCAAACCTTCTAAAGCAGGGAACACAAATGAGAGGTATAGGTTGAGTCTGAATAGCAGGTAATCTAACCGCATGAGTAATCCTCTGTTTTTATGCATTTATACACAGAGAGACTCCCATCACTTAACGACTGGAGACTAAAAAATAGCTCTGTAAAACGGCTTTCACTCTACATTTCTTCTGGCACACAATCTTGGTGGCTGGAAGAAATGCAAACGTTATTCTTTAATTGCAGCAGTGAGAAAAGGCAGGATGCACACACACACACCCTCTGTTTACTGTCGCCTCCCCAACATCTTGCACACCCTTGAGTTTTCCTTCCAGTCTCTTTCAAGAGAGAAGGGTGCTTTTTAATTCATCCGTGTGCTCCTCCAAAGATATCAATCTTGATGAATACTTTCTTTACCATTCCTAAGTTTGATGGCTTTCAGGGCTAAATCATTTGAGATCATTCAGAGCCCTTCACTGTACCTCTTAAAAATAGCGAGCAAAGAACATAAAACACCTTCCACGGGGAGTGATGCTCTGTACTCTTCAGCAAGCCATGCTCTTCTCCTCTTCCCACCCAAACTTGTTCAGTTCCAGTGGACTATTGGGCTTCATAGACCTTCATAGTGTACACCCTCTCTCCCTGACAGCTGGTTGTCCTAGGGAAGAACAACCCCACGCACAAAGATATGACAGTCACCCAGCTGGAAAGCAGCTAGGCAGAAAAGGACCTGGGGTTCCTGGTGGACACCAAGTTGAACATTAGCCAGCAATGGGCCCTTCCCACAACAAGTGCTAATGGTATCCAGGGCTGCACTAAACAGAGTATTGCCAGCAGGTCAAGGAAGGTGCTTCTGCTCAGCACTCGTTAGGCCACACCTGGAGTACTGTGTCCAGTTCTGGGCTCCCCAGTACAAGACAGACATGGACATAATGGAGAGAATTCAATGAAGGGCCACAAAGATGATTAAGGAGCTGGTGCACCTCACATATGAGGAAAGGCTGATAGAGCTGGGACTGCTCAGCCCGGAGAAGAGAAGGCTCAGTGGGATCTCATCAATGTGTATAAATACCTGAAGGGAGGGTGCAAAGAGGACGGAGCCAGGCTCTTTTCAGTGGCAGGACCAGAGGCAATGGGCACAAACTGAAACATAGGAGGTTCCCTCTGAGCACGAGGAAACACTTTTTTACTGTGAGAATGACCGAGCACTGGGACAGGTTGAGGAGTTCCCATCCTTAAAAGACACACAAAAGTCATCTGGACATGGTCTTGGACAACCAGGTCTAGGTGGCCTCGCTTGAGTGGCAGAGTTGGACCAGATGACCTCCAGAGGTCCCTTCCAACCTCAACCATTCTGTGATTTAATGATGTGGAGCTGCTGAAAACATATTTCAATTTAGTGTCTTAGCACAAAGTTAATAGCCAAGGGGCACACCCCATTTCTGGTGTTTACCAGAGAACCTCTCTGGTTTTGGCCCAGGCACCTTTGACAAGATCACCACTTCCAAGCTAGCCCCCACAGTTCTGCCTCCTGGGCTTGACCCTGAAACAGCAGAGCAGTAGGTTGCCATTACACACAGCAACTCACCTCCAGTTCCAGTCCTTGACTTTTCTCAGGGATATCACACTTCTCATCACAAAAACTCGCCATGCACACACAGCGAGAGAACAGATTTCCAGCTCCTTGTGTTCTCATCATGGATTTCAGTCCCCTAATAGTGTCCACAGCACAGGAGGTCAACACACAAAAGAAAAAGGCATGACCTCCCACAGCTATCATTTAGGTTCAGCAATTTCTGTGACAAATGTAGTCATTTGTGCAGTCCAAATTCTGCAAGTTTCTTCTACTACAGTAGGATCAAAATCATACTTTTCATCCAGACACTAAAAATTCCCCACAGCAAAGAATCCTGAGGCAAACAGGACGACTGGCTGAACCAACTGGATAAGAAAATTTGATTACGTCTCTACAAGGCCAGCATAATTTATTATCTTGCAGCATAGCATTAACTGCCTAAGATCAGGATCCCATTCCTGTGGTACAGTCCCTCAACAACAACATTCCTACTGACATAGGCAAACACTCTGGAGTACTCATGCTTCCTTAGGAAAATAAGAACTACAAAGCAACCCCTCTCCAAAACCCTTCTTCTTTAGATGAGTTTGACCAAACAGCATCGGCAATAAAAAAAGAAAAAAAATTAAAAGAGGAAGATGTAAATCTTTTCTGTGCTGGCTTTTCTTTCCCTTTATTGGGAACAGACAAAAAACAAGTCAGCCTCTTAAATAAGAGTACTTATGTAACAGTCTGAATGCTACATCTTACAACTGTAATATGGCTATGACTTCAAATATTGCTCCAAGTATTTTTAAAAGAAAACTTTCAAAACCCTCCTTGTAGTCACAGAGTTTAGGTATTTGATTTATTCTATTTCTATTATTTAATTTGACCTATTACTTAGCACTGGAAAACATCAAAAGAACCCTGACAGAAACATCAAAGACATCAATCTTATAAATTCACGGCTGAAACCATATAGCACATCATAATTTCTTAAATAATTACAGTTTTATTATACTCAAAATAAGATGATTATTGTAAATTATTCCTCCTATCAGTTACCACAACTAAGTCTTAGAAAACTCTGCTAAATTTAAGTATCTGAATACAGATAATCTAATTCACTCAACATTATCCTCAAAATGGAATGGAAAAACAAACAAGAACCTTTATAGTCGTAACATTACTTATCAAAAATGACCTGTTTTGATGAATTGAAAATAGCTCCCTTAAAAACTTAGGAAGAATCGCCATCAAGCTCATTCATTCATTCTGCCAACCTACTATAATTCTTTTTTTTTTTTTTTTAATTAATATTGCAACTAATCTTAACTCAAATATTTTGCTCCATCAGTTAATCTTTATAATACCTACTATTCTTTCAAAGCATCCAAGTATCTCTGGTATATCCATGCATGCTCCCTTCCCTTTCTGGAAAGCTTAAAATCCCCTTCCCCCCCCCAAGTCCTGGTGGTTTGGGGCTATTATCTGAACACCTATTGTGTTTAAGCATTCACAAAACAAATTCTTACACTCACAATAAAATGCTTCCTTCTCATTTATGGCCAGACTGAAGTAATATCTATCTGTACACAAAATTAACACACAAGTGTATAATTGTAGTTTTACGCTCAAGTGCCCTAATTATGCACTTTAAAACACTTTAAAGGATCCATCAGGAACATTCAATACCTCCAAACTGTAAAGTCTGGAGGAGTGTCTTTTGACAAAACAGCTGCATGATAGGGAAATCTTTCAGTTAAAAACAAAGAAACCAATTGACTTTGTTGTTGTTGTTTTTTTTTTTTTAACTCCAACACACCCAGTCTATAAAGAACGGTGGGACCTGTCTGGTGCAGGGCATTTTTGCCAAAAGTAACAGACAAGGAGGAAACGGAACAGTTCGTTTTGCTTTTGTGCAGTCAAGGTGTCCCAGGTAGCTTTTCTCTTACAGTGCTAAGCACAAAAGGGGCCCAGACTTAAGCTTGCTCAGAAAGGTGATTAAGGATGTCTGCGTCAGGCAAGTGAGGGCTCTACACCTTCCTCGTTTCACTCCCAAGGTAACTGCAACTCCCCATGCTCACCCTTTGAATACTCAGCCCTCTGCGCTCTCGCTTCTCCTTACAAAATACTGTTAAGGAGCTGTCTTTTCCAAAAAGGGCTGCAGGAGGTGACTGTCAACATTATTTTGTTACCTAAATAGATTTATCAGAGGAGAAGAGAAATTCACGTTAACCCATCTGACTTTGCATTGAAATGGATTACAAGTGCTCACATGATGCATCATGGTTTTTCACCAGGACCGGTGATCAGTTTGAAGATTCTCACATTATTTTATTAGAATAATTTAGAGTGGTGAGGCTTTTTTGTTTGTTTGGGGTTTTTTCCCCTCCCCAACAAACTCCAGCTGACACTGAGAAGGATAAGGACAAAATTATTTTTATTGCTTTCTATGACAAACACATACCAAGTTCTTCACAAATAAGTGGTGGGGAAATCAGGAATGGTAAAAATAGTAAGTGTAACAAGAAGGTAGGCACTTCAGTGCATTAAAAAGCAACCTACAAAGAAAAGGGCTTCAGGCTCACTTTCAAGATGGTTAACTAGCGAGGCCGGGTCAGCAAAGATTTTTCTCAATAAAAGCAAGAAAATAGACATGGTAACTCACAGTGAGAAAATGCAATGCTCTGTGCAACTCATACAGAATTTAGCATCAGGTGTCAGGTGCATGCAGTCACTGTTGACCATCAACAGAGAGATGAGAAGAGCCTATTTAGGGCTCACAGTCCTCAAAGAGAGATCACAAGCGCCGGCCGGAGTGAGTCAAAACAGCAGCTGCTTGTTGCAGTTCTCCAGAGGGGCCAGAGTGCTAAGCTCTTCCAAAGGTGATGGAAAAAGCACACGTTCTCAGGAGGGAGCCATTCAAAGCCGCTCTACAGGAAACGCTCCATGAAGATATGCTCCTGAGCACCCTATCTCATCCATCGAGTGGGTTCCTGCCTCACAGCTGCCCAGCGCCCACCTCTGCACACTGAGGAGCCGGGGAAAGAAGGGGTGTCCTGGCAGCAGGCACCACAAAAAGAAGGACTGCCTCTTTGGAAAGTCAGCAGGACACGACGGGGTTTGCTCACCTTCTGTATAACGCTCCAGAGGCCAGAGCGCCAAGACAGCTGGTCTACACCTCCAAGTCAATCTATCTGGTGTTCCAGAAGGCCCGCTGGCTTCTCTCTTCACCCAACCTGTCAGTCCCCCATAGCTGGTTTGATCCTCTACCAAGCCATTCCACCACACTAAACCAGGAAAAAGTTAAGGGACAGCCTTCTGCTGGCTGAGCACACAGAAACAACTCAACGTGGTCAGATGAACCCAGAGGTGACCTAAGAGAAGTGGCACTGCAGCTCCCAGTTGGGTTGGCTTGGGCTGCTGTTGAACTGCCAGAGTCTTTGGGTTGGGTTTTCCTGGGCTCTCCTCATCTCATGAATCCAAATCCACAATTCCCATTTTCCAAAAAAGCACCTTATATGCAAAGAAACAACTTCTAGCTCTCCAGAAGAGAGGACATGCAGAGCCCTCTGAGATACAGGTGCCACTAGAAAGCGGCAACCCAAGATGAGGCTACAAAAGGAGGCTTTCAGGGAGGACACTGGCTTTTTGGGTCTCAAACTCAGACACCTAAATTCTCCCATAAAATTGAACCCACTTGAAGCAGGAAAGCAGCCATTGCAGCTCTCACCCAAAACGACACTGGAGGGGGAAGCAGTGATGTGGGGAGGGGGACGCACACATAATTCTCTCTCCTGTCCTTCCTTGCAGGAAGCAGAAACAAATAATTAATGCATTTCAGGGACATTATTTGCATGATTCTGCAGTTGCATAGCTATTTAAAATATTTCAATCAACCGGTCAATATTTCTCAGCAGCTGTATATACCCTCCAGAGCACAAGAGTTCACATGTCCTGAAGAACAACAGGCAAGTTGCATTTCAATTTTAAAAGCAGATATTTTCACTACTAAGTTGGCTCTGAAGTATATAAATTTGATTTTTTGGAGAGTATAAAACTAGGGAGAAAAGCTTAGGAAGCAGCACTGTCTGCTTTGGAGGGAGTACTTACCCATCTGCCCTTCTGGCCAGAGGTTTAATAGATTTCTATTTTTATAAAGGACATAAGGGGAGGGGGTGGCTCCATCAGTTTCCTACAGAAACCCAGCTGCCAAACTGGATGTGCCAAAGGGGAATTTTAGGGAATTTTAAAGAGATAACCTCTGCTGAGACTGCAATGTCAGCTTTGTAACCTCATGACTGGAACATGTGCAGTGAATGCTGGATTGAAAAAGCTGTGCTATGGGAGTTAAAAGAAAGAAAAGGAGAAAACACGAACAGGGATCATTACTCTGCGATGAGAAGGGGACAGGAGCTCAAAAACACTGTTAGTTCACTATGAAAAAAATACATCTATAGAGTAAACTCACTTTGATTTGGGTATTTATTGATAACCTATGCACACTTCCATCCTCTCAGACCTAATACGGTCTCTGCATTTTATGCTGATGCTGTTGTTCCATTTAGCAGTTCAGTCGCAGCGTATTTTAAACAACACATGGAGCCAAACTGACCTCTGGTTTAAATATTCAGCACAGAAATTGGGGGGTGGGGGGGTCAAGCAGGGAAGAGGAATAGGAGCACCGCCAATTAAAAGCAATCAACAATTAAAAAAAACCCCCAAACATTAAGTAATCTGTGCTTTTTCAGTCTAGTCCTTCAGCTTCTACTCCACCTTTCTTTCACGTCAAGTGGTAAAAATAAACTAAATCCCCTTAGTTTAAAATTATCAAGACTCTTTTCATTTTACAGAAAATAAATAAAGAACTATGGCATGTGCTACTATTTACTCACCAAGATCACAATGTTTGAAGAAATTTAGTAAGCTAAGAAAGCTGCAAAACATTTGTGATTCAAAACTAAGATCAACATTCAAAACAGTAACGATAGCCAAACAGCCCACACAAATACAGTAGCCACAAATACCTTCAGAGGTCTATAAAAATGTATTACCAAGGAAAGGGACTAGCATTAAAAAGTCTTAATTGGGGATTAAAAAGGCAAACTTAGCTATTTTCACTTAGACGAGGAAATTCCTATACTAAATTACAGTAAAGGAAGTCTCTTTTGGGTAAGACCCATTACAAAAGACTTCCAATGTCCACCTGTTTTCTTCCTCTCCTCGGATATGGCAGTGAGCTTGCAAAACCTACCCCTTTTTACTACATTTAAAATAGATGGGAAAAGATGATGTCATCACATTTCACCTAGAAGAGAAGCAGCAATAAATACCCTTTTGCAGTGAAAGCAAGAATGCTTTATGATAAATTATAACCACTCTTTAAAAAGAAACATTTCAAAGTAACAGGAATGTTAGAAAGGTAAAATAAATTAATAGTCCATGTTGTTAGAAGCGATCTACAAATCTTTATAATCCAATTCTCTCAACAGCTCCGATATACGGTGGATGTCATTAAATTATCAATCTAAGAGGAAAAGCTGTCTTCAAACTTAAAGATGTATGTTTTGTTTAGCCTGGGAATTTGGGAGTGTTTAGAAAACGTATTTTTTTTTTAAACATTTTGGGTGAAAATTGTTTTTTGGGGGGGTTGGTTTTTTGGATTTTTTTGAAGGAAGCTGTCAACTGAGGACCCTTAAAAAACAGCTAATTTTAGAACCTCACACCATAAGGCATACGCTGCTAGATGCTATCTTTAACTAAATGCTGGTTTGTTTCACCAGTGTTTGTTCTTCCCAGGAAGCACTTCATTGAGGACCTGCTCCCTCGAGGAAAGACAAGCTGATTCAGAGCTGTGTATCTCAATGCCTCTCCAGAAGAAAAAGGCATGTAATCAAATAATTAGCATCCAACGTAACCGTTCTGTGCATCAGAGAAAAAACCTAGACAAGCACCTATTTAAAAGCATTGCCTCTTCTACTTTGTTGCCTATAACGGATCTGAAAATAATCTTATTTCATCTTCAAGTCAAAAAGAAAACAACTTGTTACACTGCGAGTGGCTCTTCCACTGCCTTGCAGTAAGAAAAGCTTTGCAAAGTCAGAAGATTTTTGCTTTATCAAAAAAAAAAAAAAAGTATTTCTATGATGTATTGTAAATCTTTACCTCCCTCAATTGGGAGGTAGGTTTTTATGCCTTTCAAAATTTATTATGTCTGCTTGACTGTGCTTTCCAAAAGATCCCCTTCAGCTTCTGTTCCAACTAGCAAGTGAAAACTCTCTCAAGTGCAGTAATATAAAAGGAGTAGAAAAGAAATTCAGCACATGAACAGGGCAGACACACAATGTAGTGCAGTGCTTTGCAGAGCCCTACAAAGCACATTACAGCCGGATTCATGAAACACATGAATTCAAAGTACTTGCTATATAGGTCTTATAATTTATTAAAGTTTATATTATAAATAAAACCATGAAGTCGGTCCCAGCTGAAACATATACATTTCCAAAGAAGCCCTACAAACTCAGCAAAACCTTCAACCTTTTCTATCCATCTTTCCCACCCACGTCCTTATTTATTTCCATTACATGTTATTCAGGTTCCAACTCTACAAACTGCTATGCATTTTTAAACTTTAATCATATGAGTAGTGCCGCTGAGCTTAACAGGACCGATGCTACGAGCATAACTAGTGATGTACTCATGGATGTATGAGCTGAGGGATTTATACTGCAATATCCTTGGGGCAAGGAATATGGATTTGCCCACATTTCACAAAAGCAGCACATAATTTTGCTGGCAAACAGAAAACAAAGATTTCAGTTTTAAAATTTTCACAGATCATGAATGTGAAAGATAACCCCACCGTTGCTCTATTGCCAGCAAGCCCAAAGAGGATAGGAGAAAGCCCAGAAAAAGCTCCGTAACATGTCAGATTAAAAGGATCTCCACAATCTTTTTATCTGATGATGGTCATCAGGAAAGCTACCATACAAGCCACAATATAAGGAATTTGCGATTAATTGGAAGACTAACCAAGAACCAATTTTTCCTACTAGGCACTCTCAGGTGTCTTTTTCTACTTTGGTCAAAAGCAAAGGAGTTACAATAAAATAAGAACAGACTATTCTACTTCTATTTAAAAAAAACCCCAAAACCGCAAAACCAAAACCAGTTTCAACTACACTAATTATTCCTCCCTTACATTTTTCCTACTGTTACCTTTATTCAGTTAATAAAAAGGGGTAAAAATAACATAGAGGTACTAATCAAATTCGCTATCAACAAGGAATCATCAGCCTGGGAATGAATTTTCCCCTAATATTTCAGGATATATACCGCAACAGACACTCAAGATTATTTCTAGGTTTGAACAGTAAATTCATCTTTCCTGTGCAGAAAGTACAGCAAATTCTCTGATAATATAAGGGTGTAGGAGAACCTTGGTAATTTTAATTACTGAGAAACTTGTCTTGGGTTTCTAAACTCAACCAATAACAAGGTACACAAAGCAAGACACACACAAAAAAAGCCAAGGCTAGTTCAGCAAAATTATATCTTACTAATACATTAGGATTGCAGTTTGGTTTCACTACCAAGTACTAACAAGCATATTTTGCTAACTTTTATAAGATATATTGATTATTACTATGACATTTCAACCACACACAAAACGTAAGGCTACACTAGAGCAGAAATGTGCTATCAACTCAACAGTGGTGATTTTGAGAAAGAGCTTTTCAAGTTCATACTAATGGGTTTTTTTCACGAGCTGAAAATAGTTTTATTCCCTTATGTCAAATAACATTTATGTTTGAATTATGTATCTGTAATGTGTACCATACCACAAAAAGGGAGACATGAAGCAAAAACATGACTTTACAGACATGGCTTTACCATCACACAGTACTGCTTTATAAATAATGCTGAAGTAAACGGAATCTGCATATAAATAACAGTTCTCATATTGACTGTTAAATACATTGACAGAACCAAGCAGCAGCAAAACGTTGCTTATCATAAAAATATCTCTGCTTTTATTTTAAATATATAAACAAAATATTTATTTTTGTAACCATCAAAGCATTCAGGCAGCTGAATTTTGATTTTGTCTGTGAGGAGCACACATCTATAAATAAAGGAAGAGAGGGGAGGGGGGAAAAAAAAAAAAAAAGACACAAGTGAGCTTTCCCACTATTGACAAGGCTTATAATCCAGAAAAATCTGCCGTGCGAGCCAAGGCACGGCAACATGGTGTTTAGGCACATGGAGGAGAAATGCTTGTAAATTCCACTGGTCCAATGAGCAGAGACACAGTTTTCATAATTTTATCATTGTGCTCCACGGCTGAGCGGCTGTCAGGCCAATGGCGAGGCACAGGTTCCCATTTGAATGACATATGGGTTCACCCAACCAGAGAGATGTTAGAGCATTAAATACCACAAACAGACAGGACGAGAATACAAAAAGCCAAATTAGCGCTCGCTCCGGCGGGGACCTGGCTGCTCCCGCCTGGCGTCAGGAAAGCCCAGTCCCCACGGATAACGCAGCCCCTCGCCTCACAAAACCAAAAAGACACCTTGAAAAATAGTACTTCGAAGGGCGGCAGGAAAATAAGAAAAAAAGCGTATTTTGCAACACTGGGAAATGCAGATCGAGGTACGTGGGGAGAGAGAATTGAGCAGGAATCACCCTTTCCCACAGTAATTCTAAAAAAGAGCCATGGAAAATACATTTTACCTTTGTGGAAAGCTGTTCTTCAGACAGAAGTGTTTAACATGTTATATAAACATATTATGCAGTGAAATGTAAAACACAGGGGGATTTTCATCACATTTATTGCGTTTGTTAGCCAAAATGTAGTAGCCCTGTAATCACTGCTGCCGCTGCAGTAAAACACCTCCGTAATATTAACAAAAAAAAGTGCTTTTAGCCTGGCTTGTTGAAGGGGATTATATCCAACAACTCGGACTTAAACAACACAACAAAAACAAATAAAAACCCTACATAGCTGCAGATGAACGCACACCAAGAGAGGACAGGACTGATTTTGACCGGCAATTCTCCACCCTTTGGCATCCTCTCCTGTGAACCAACCCAACCCAAGGCACACAAATTACCAAACGCTGCCTAAGACACAAGTTGTCCCCTCCCAGCATGAGGCGGTGGAGCAGCACATGAGCCACAGGACATCACCTCTCCCCAGGAAATGTTGAGACTTCGGGGAGCTGACGGAGGAACTGCATTAGCCATTTTCAGGCTTCAGTCAATAGATGTCAACTCAAGGAGTTCACCAACACAGTGTGTGACGGACACTGCCCTCGCACAGTGGGGTTTGCCAAAGCAACAGCAAAGGAAGAGGAGGGCCACAAAGATGATCAGAGGGATGGGAGCAACTCTCCTATGAGGACAGGCTGAGAGAGCTGGGGTTGTTCAGCCTGGAGAAGAGAAGGCTCCGGGGAGACCTTCTAGCAGCCTTCCAATATCTGAAGGGAGCTACAGTGAGAGCTGGAGAAGGACTCTTTGTCAAGAAGAGCAGTGACAGGACAAGGGGCAATGGTTTTAAATTGGAAGAGGGGAGATTTAGATTGGAAACCAGAAAGAAATTCTTTTCTGTAAGGGTGGTGAGACACTGGAACAAGTTGCCCAGAGAAGCTGTGGATACCTCATCCCTGGAAGTGTTCAAGGCCAGGCTGGATGGGGCTTTGAGCAACCTGGTCTGGTGGGAGATGTCCCTGCCCATGGCAGGGGGGTTGGAACTCATTGATCTTTAAGGTCCCTTCCAACTCTAACCATTCCATGATTCTATGAAGAGCTGCACTCAGGCTACCTAAGAGACCTTGCCTGCTTACAGGACGCTTGGTGGCCAAGGAGGAGGAGTGGGCACCCTGGTCCCTGCCCCTCACCCTGCACCCCAGGTGGCCACAGCCTCCCCACAGCTCAGGCACCTGCCAGAGACTCTGCCTTACGCTGGCTTTAAGGGAATTTTTCTTCTCAGTCTTTCTGTGCTCTATTTTCACTCTGCAGATCTCTCTCCAGACAGGGTCTCTTTAGATTTTTTTTTTTAATGCTACCAGGATCGTCTTCTGTTTGTACTGCATTTTTCCTGCTCTCCTTTGTTCTACCCTTTCAGTTCTATGCAGAAGACCTGGGAGACTTCACTGGCATCTGCAACATTCTCCGACGATAAACTGAAATGACCAGGAGGGGAGATTATCATTAAACATCCATTCAAAGTAGTCGTTTAGGTTGAGGGTCCCGATTAATTACTGCAACTCAGAAGTCAGCCACAATTTCTTCCTGACCAAGAAATAACTAGCCAACCAGCAGTAATCCATGAGATAGTCTTTATTTAGAGTAATTTCATCACTCACTTTTTAAGTGGCTGAATTTGTACTTCACTGGCAAAACGTTGGTTTGCTTTTTCTTGAAAAAATTAACACTTTTTAGGACAATATAGAATTGTTAGGAAAAACAACAACAAAACCAATTATTTTTCCTTTAAAATTCCAGCACAATGCCACTTCCTGCTATCTCCTATTTCTGTTAAATATCTCCAAATATCTCACCTGGTAGATCCCAGTAAACTCTATTACAGATTAAGCTCTACCCTAAGATTTATCCCGGCAGTATCTTTTCACTTCTGAATTTGTTTTGCCTGAGAGCTTCATATTCCAGCAGGACTTTTCAATTGAACACATGCAACTACTATCCTCCAACCTTCTTTTTTTGTAATTACTAAGAACCTATTTCAGGAGGATATACACCAAAATACCAAAAGCAAGCCCCTCTGACTCAGGAAAAACCCCAAACAAATCTATTTAAATATTTCCCTAATTGTTCTTCATCTAATCAAGCAGTATGCCACCTGAAAGGATAAGATGAAGAGAGAATGAATCAAAGACTATGAAATGTATTCCTTAGTTATTTTAACATCTAACAGTAGAAAATTATTTCAAAGCTACCAATACACGCACAGAACAGTGCTGGCAAAACACAAGAAAAGTGGATATGAAGCAGAATTGTCAGTGATGTCCTCCTTAAAATACTATCTTAGAGAACGACTCTTCATACCCTCTAGGCTAATCCATTCCCATGCTCTGTGCTGGAAGATGATACTCATATTAAAAGATCCATCAAAGCCCGCCCTACCTCAGACAAGGGAAACGAAGGCAGCGCAGCTAATGGAGAGAAACCCTCCGAGCCGTAGGCAGAGCATCCCTCCCCTTGCCATTATCTCTCCCCACTCTACCACGCTGAGGGAGGTTGGCAAACGGAGACACAACTCCCAATTCAAAAACGCAGCAGCTTTCAAAAAGCTCAGGAAATGGGGAGATTAATGCTGAAGATCAATAGGGTCTTCAGAGCTCAGAAAAGCACAGGACAGAGTGGGGAAAAAAATAAAATCTATGTCAATGACTTACCAAAATAAATAACACCCTTTTCTTAGAAGCTAAAAATTTTAATTACATAGATGCAGTTTTCAATGCCTGATACAGACACATGAAAACTCCTGATGGTTAGTTTGGGGTGTTCTGTTTTGCTTTTTAAATAAAGTGCAGTACCAAAGCCTGGCAGAAATTAAGAGCATTTCTGCAAGTTTTCAACTCAGGACGAAAGCAAGTTTTACACATACAAACAGAAAAAGAAAAAAAAAAACAGAAAACTGAAAAAGTAAAAAAATTTGAATATTTAGATTTTACTATAATTGTCAAGAACATACATGTTATAAACTACAACTGCAAAAGCAAAACACTCAAAAGTAAAACATTATTTGAAAAAAAAAAAATGAAGCAGAACTTTTCAACTCCCTCTCCCTTCCAAAAATATTTCTTCTGAAATCAATTTTCCTTTGACCATACTTTAACTATGACAAAAATTCATTGTCTGGCAGAAAACTACACTCACCGCGTTTTCCAACAGCTTACGGGTATCCAAACTAATGCACTGCAATATACCGCATTTGGGTAAAATGTGGAAATATTCAAAATTAATAAGCACTTAATAGAGATAAAATTAATATGGACTTACAACAGACTTACACAGTACAAAGATAAGCAGGCTGAGTTAAATTTATACATCTTATTAAAGTTTGTTTAATGTAGTGCCCATAAAC
Organism: Tringa tobata; assembly: GCA_033628505.1. NCBI lineage: Eukaryota > Metazoa > Chordata > Aves > Charadriiformes > Scolopacidae > Tringa > Tringa tobata. Next base: position 2,451,649 of record JAHREE010000095.1, on the reverse strand, counting down.
CTGTAGGCAGACACACACTAAACTGAGTCAGAGTGGAACATGACTTTCTTGGATGTTAAGATAATTTTAACATGGAAAAATGATGTCCCCATCTACAGAGCTCCAAAATATTCACACAGACCTTTTCTAACTCTTTTCTCTGGAACATAAGCAACCAGGTATCATTAAAATGAACAAATCATTGTCACAAAGTTAATGAAAACAAAGTTATGATTTCACTAAAACAACTGATATCCTCTCTTTCCGATATTACTCTGAAACCAAAGGCACCAAAGACTCGAGTAGCACCCGTGAAAATGGTTTTGAGTCAGAAAGGAACGCAGCTTGATGCTTAATGTTTGGGCTGCACGGCTCCGGGGTTTTTCAAAGATGAAGAGATTCCAGCTGAACCTCGAGCTCCGAGGGGAACGAAGCCCCACAAGCTATTGCTTCTCCCACCCCAGGGCAGCAAAGCCCCTGCGTGAATGTCACCTGAACTCCCCACCAAAGAGGTATTACAATAAATAAATACGGCTCACCTAGCACTCACCAGTGCACGCTTGAAAAACAGAAGGATCTCAAGTTTTTAAGGACAATATCTGACTGCTCACATCCCCTTCTCCTCTCTGACCCAATTTGTGTAATGGATGGAACCGGTCAGAGCTCCACCATCGTGAACAGTTGTAAAAACGAACAGCTGTCCTCATCCTTCATCCAGCTGAACAAAGACACGAAAAAAAGTCAGGACTGCACTCACTCCATCTTCAGTGCTTTTTCAACTGATGAGCGAGCGGTACTTAATGGAGTGACAGAAAGGACGAGGACTGGAGGGGGGCTTGGGCAGAGGGAAGCACATTAACAAGGCAACGACTCCTCTACTTCAAAAACACTTTTTCGTTTATCATAAAGTGCAATATTCAGTTATAAAGCTGTTTCTAGATTAAGGGTATACTTGGGAAAATACCCTGTATTTCTGCTTTCAGAGCCAAGGAGATAAACACCAGAGTCCTGTAGGAAGATAAATGGCTTGGGCATTCACCCAGAAGGAGGAAGGTTTCGGGTATTACGATGTAAAACTGCACTGAAAATACAGGCTAGGCAGAAAGTTAATGATAGTTTGATAGACCTGATTAAAAAAAACACATGGATAGATGGCAGTCAGTGCCTATTACTGCAAGGCTTGGATGGGATTATTTTAATTAATGTTCTACCTAAACTCTTACTTCAATAGCTACTAATTACCATTAAGAACTACCAGCTATATCCGCAGATTAAACATTTCTCCCCACCCCAAAGACCCAATTTTAGAAGCTGCTTCTACAACAAATTATTTGTTATACTGTTTATGGTACCATAGAAACCTTTACATCTTTTCAAATTTGCGGTAAGATCCTTTGATGTAGGTGCTTTAAAAAAACGAACTTGTTGAACAGATACTTACAAAACAAATGCCTCTTTACTGTATGACCAAAGAACAGTGTGAAAAAATGTCAATATGCTGCATAACTTTATAGCAATACTAGAGGACTCCCAGTATTTGATGCAATCTTCAGACTGACTTAAATCCTGTAGCTTTCTCCTTGTTTCCAAATACACTTAGGAATAGAGAAATAAGAAAGACCTTGTCTTGAAGATGCAATTTTTTGTAGATTGATGTATTCTCTTTTAAAGGGATATAATTTTACAATCCCTCACAGGTGAGATAGCGGGTTTAATATCTAAAGGAAAGTACATATTTGTCTTTATGTCAATCTACATGAAAGAAAAATCACTGGGAAAGTAACAATAAAATACACGCACCGCAAGGATCCATCTACATTCCTATTTTGTGGCTCAGATTTGACGTATTATTTGCTGTACTCAGAAATGTAGTATTTCTGTATGCACACACATAAATCTTGACAAAAAGATCTCATTTCAGTCATGCTGATCCTATTTTAAAATTTATTTAATACTCAGCTATAAAAGGAGAATACTATTTTATAATTGAAAAGGACATCACAGTTGAGAAATATTCCTGATTGAAAACACTATCTGGATGGATAAAAGGAAAAAATCCTGCTGCATTTCTTTAAAAGTCAATAGAATAAGACAGGTATGTCCAGAGCTTGGATAAACCAACGAACAAATCTCAACAAGAACAAAAGTCTTACCACTTTTTCCCGCACACACTTTAAATCTGTCATATTTTTCCCCACAGTATTGCGAATTTAATAGAAACTATACTGTCTACATCTATGAGGTGTTTTAGTTAACAATTTTTACATCTGTTTAAAGAGACACACAAATTTCAGTATACAATTATACAGCCTTGCAGCTTAAAAAAAAAAATAGGGGAGAAAAAAAAAAGAGACAGAATCTCTCATTTTATATTGCTTACCTGAGAAACTCCATGAGAACATATTGGTTATAGTACAGCCAAAACACTAGCATTGCACCCCGACATGCTACCTCTCCCTTAAGAAACAGTGAAGAACAAAAACTAAATTTTAAAACAACCAAACTCTGTATATCAATTATGATAAAAAAAGTGACTATTAGCACAGATACAATACTTCAGACAAAATTTTTAACAACATTTGCTTTCTCCATCTGTCTTTTTTGAAGACTTACTTCATCACTGAGTCAGATTTTGGACAACATTTGATGTGGTGCCATTTAAAAAGAAAGAGAAATGAGAAATATGAAGAGATTTTATGAAATAAATTCTGCCACAGTCCAAGGCAGATCTGGAATGTGACAAAAAATTCATTTTGAATAACAGTCTGCCTGATGTTTAGATTCTTAAGACTTATTTAGGAAATGTGAAGAGAAAGAATTAAGCTTTTCAAACAGTTTTAAGGAACACAGATTCCAGCGCATGTAACATAGTGTAGGAAAAATTAATAGATACATGAATTTAATGAAATGATCCTGTGATTGCCTATTGCTGTTATACACAGAGGAGCAATCACACACTGGTAGCAGATCTGTGTCATTAGAGTGACTTCTGTGATTTTTCTTCCCGTACACAAAAGGCACTAGACATCTACAAAGACAGTAGCAAGAGGGCCAGCTGGTAGGGGGTTCTACTCGTGTTATTCACCTTGGTGATCAATGTTGTGCAGGTTCTTCTCTCTACCAGAACTAAGGGGAAAAAAAGCATTGCAAATAGCAGGATGGCGCAGACAGCATTTTGGCGAGCAGACCTCCTGCGCAGACTGAGTTCATAAGGTAAGAGTGCACTGACAGCACATTTTCTTTACAAAAACAGATTTACTAGCCTCTCCATTAGGAGTGCCTACCTAAACAATGCTTTTCTAGCAGCCTGCCAAACGTGCCAAATCAAAGCCAAACCTTCTTCTGCAGTGACCTCATTACTTCTCACAAAGGGGACTGTCGAAGAAAAAAATCCTACGCTAATGTATTTTATAGCAGTTATCGGTCAGTCATCTTCCTTCTGAATACATCTGGTTTGAGAAGCATCTTGACAAAACGCTGTTCTAGAAAACCAGAAGAAAATAATGGAAACTTATCAATTTCTTTTAAACATTTATTAGGTCCAGAATGGAACTGCTGGACAGAAGAGCGCAAGGCATCACCGCACAGCTTTGGCAGAGCCAGTCGCAGCCACCAAGATGCCTTACTCAAGGACACTGAGCCTTAACTAGCAAATTACTGCTTATTTTCAAATTGTTCTGACTGTGGCAATGCAGCAAAGCAAGCCCATCTAACTGCCAAGTGCCAGAGATTCACCCTCCTCCTCTCCATCCTCCTGGCACACACGACCCACTTTGTTTTTTCACATGGCCCCGGCACCAGCCTGGCCCCGAGTTGAGTCATTTCAACACACTAAACCAGCGGAAAACTAAATATCCTCCCCTCCTTCCCAAGAAAAAAATAAAAAAAAAGGAAAAAAGTCTCCCACCCATTCAGTGAATCGCTGCTAAAACTCCACTAAAATTAGCAAAGCACTGTACTGATCCACAGGGAAAGCCCGACATCCGAACTGAATCCATGTGCCGCAAGGAACAGAAAAACCATCCAAAATTAAGGAAACTGCTTCCCATACCCCCCTGATTCTGACTCAGATTTGTAACACCAGCAAAACGCCACGTAACAGCGACGTGATTGATGCATGCTCTTATTTTGCATCACGCAAACTATAAAACGCTTAAGAAAAATCTCAGAAGCATTAAAGAAAAAAATATCACTCCAGCATCCAAGACACATTAAATACATATACACACATCTATACTTAACACAGACATCCTCGTTGAATTTTTAAGTAATTAGTCGTTCATCTGAAAATCTTCTGCAATTCATAACAATATATAAAATATATTGGTGAAGCTGACAGATATTATCACTTCAGCAGAAACAGCATATTAAATCTTTCATTCAAGTCCCCGGCAGAGCGATGAAGACCACCCCTCACTCTCAGTGCTTTAGAACAAACTCTCCCTACACAGAATTACATTTTGCCCCTTTATCTTCTCCTACCAATTTAGTTTGCTAAATATTTTTTCCCATTTCCTTTCTTCCACATACATTAGTAACGTGTCTAGCACACTGTAGTTTTTTTTGAAGCACTTGGGTAGTCAACGCACATATATAATCCACTTTTCAAAGTCATAACGTGCCTTGAGGGATGTGAAAGGTGTTAAGAAAAATAAATAAGGCAGCAAGAGTTTTTGGTTCAGCCAACCAGCCTAAAATTACATTTTTTCTAAGTACTTGTATGTATTCTTAGCCACTTTTAAGTATGTGTTAAAAGCACAGGAACAATAAAGAATTTGTCATTTTTCTGTAAGCCCTGGAAACCTCTGCAGCTCCCTGGTATAAATGCAGAGGGCAACGGATGAGGAAGAAAGTCGGTCACCTTCTTACTGCTAACTGGATTCAGGTCTTCAGCCTATTTAAGCTCTTCAGTAACAACTTACTTCAGTGGCTCAACCAAACTCCATATTTAACAAACCCAATAAATTTATAACAAAAGCTTGGTGAAACCACCGCAGAGGAAAGCCAAAAAATATCTGAAAGTCACAGACTATAAAAATTATTCTTTAAAACCCTGTTATTAGGATATTGCCAGCACTTTTCAGACATAAAAGGCTGACATTTTATTTGTTTAATTTGAGCTCTACCTGTCTGGATGGTTACAAACGCAAATAATAACACCTTTAATATTTTTTCCTAAAGTTTTGTATTTCAAGAACATTTTTCTGAAAGATGCCACTGTCTTGTAAGTGAAACAGCTCCAAAACAACCCAATACAGTCGCAGAAAACAAGGAGGGATGAAGGAGAAAAGAAAAGCTTAGATGTCTAAAATATTGCCATTACTAAGGATATCAAGGTAAAAACTGAAGGGATGAATTGAAGGTATGCTCAGCGCTCAAAGCACATTTCTGAAATACAAGATAACAATTTGTCAGAGAACATCTTTCTCTTTATCTCCCTCAGAGGGCTGCAAGATTATTAATCTTCAGAGCACAAAACACTGCAAAACTACAATTCCCGATGTACCCCGCAGCCCATTCAATTACCACAAGTACACGAGTCCTTGCTAAGAGGAGGAGGATTAGTTTTAAGAAAACATAAACCCAGCTCTGCTCTGCAGTTCCCAGCTCGTCGTGGTGGGGCATGTGTTTTTCCCATGCTCTATTCCTCTTGCAGAAAAAGAGAGAATTAATCAACCGAGAGAGGCTGAATAATATTTCTGGTTTGCTGTGAAAGAACAATCTCAAGATGATACTGCAAATACATAACTGCTTTTGGAAGAGGTTTTGGCAATGCCTTCAACACCACCGTACGTGGTACTGGAACAGTAACCCCAGAGCAAAAGGGTCTTTTACTGGGTTTCCACTGTCCTCCAAAAATGCTTCAGCTGACCAACAGAAGAAACAAAACTCAAGCTGAAATAACGAAGTGGCACCTCTGAGAAGAAACTAAACTTCCTGGCGTGGCTTGGGAAAAAAATAAAAAAAAAATCAGATCAAACCAGGACAAACCCTCTTGTGAATTTACAGCTGCACCCAGCGTGGCCCAGCGCTCCGGAGCCACAGAGCAGCTTTTACAGACGGGGAAAATGTCTCATCTGGTGCTGTAAAAGCCGGCGTGCAGATGGCAGACGCACACGTACGTACAGATGGATGATACCATCTGAGACACGCGCATCCTTTCCAGGCCTGAGGTCACAGCCACCACACCAGGGTTTGATACGACACGTGTTACCATTATGACTAACAGAGAGTGCAACTTCAGCTGAAACATCTCTGGTGCATCGTTTTCCCAAAAGGTTCAACGTGGGGAGAAAGGTGGAGGGGAAGGTTGCGGTGAAATGTTTTAACCCCCATACCAGTGCTTCCCCATCAACCTGGTTTAGTTGAGCTTCTTGACCTCAGCTCTGTCCCACCACCTGGCTCCTCCACCCCGCTCCCCAAGCTCAGGATGGATGCAGAGGGACACCGGCACCACATAAGCACAAGAGGCTCTGGCGGCACCAGCTGCCACCAAAGCCTCCACGGTGTCCCAACGGTGCCAGAAAAGATGCACCTAGTTGCCAGCGAAAGCAAAGATCCCTCCAGCGTCAGCCACAAGAACGCACAAGCCATCACGTAAAAGTAACTAATGGGATTCAGTGCATCCACCACTGCAGCAGAAGAAGAAATAAACCCACATCGTACAGTAGACCACCATCTCGCCCTGGAAAGGTGAAGGAGAAGATGGTTGGGTAAGCACATAGCTTTTATATATATATGCATACTTTTATAAATATTCCATATATATAGTATACATATTATATATATATACACCTATATATATACTCCACTCCATGGAGAAGGCAAGGGGTCTCACCCAGGTGGCCACCAGCAGTGGCCTGTCCCACCAGAGCCCCAGAGGCTCAAAAGAAGTTGGATAATAAACTCAACCTCACAGGAGATACAAACACCTGGAATTTGGCACCAGTACCCACCCCATTACCAAATTAAGCAGCGGGGAGGGGGGGCGATGACATGGACCAAATTTACTGCCTGGTACTGTAAGACCATTAATTTATCTTACAGCTATTTTATTGGCAGAACCCCTGCTCTCTAATGGTGCTCTTTTCCTGACTACGAGAAATTATTGGGCAGTTTGTGCTAACTGCCTTCCCATCACGTTTCATTTCCAAACACCATCTTCTGTCAGTTTATCCCCATTCAACCCAAAGTGACTGTCAACGTGAATACAGATGATCTGTTCATTTTTATAATCCTCTAATTTTGAGAGCAGTTTCCACCTCCCCCTGCTCCTTGAACTTACAAGACTAAATGAACACAAGCAAAAGAAAACAAAACAAAAACAACCAACAACCAACCAAACAAAAACAAAACAATACAGAAAACAAACAAAAAAATTGAAACACCAAAACACTAGTAGATGAAACCTTAGCATTACAGGAAATATATTCTGCACATCACTGATCCATTTACATTTTACTTTGTTTAAGAAAGGACAACAATTGTAGAACGTGGAGCAAAACCAACCAAACAAAAGGGAAAAAAAACAACAACAGAAACCTGAAACCCCCAAACCCAGCCCACCCCACCCCTACAGTGTCTTATCTGTATATAAATATTTTGCACCTACTATACCTACTACAAATAGTAGGCACGTTCTGTTTTTCTACTCCTGCTTATTCCACTACATTTTAGCATCTAATCAAAAGGAGAGGACCTTCATGACGGGCTGAAACCACACCTTCCAACACCCACAAACTCGTATCCAACGCTGGAAACTCTCACAAAACGCAGCAAAAAAAAATCCAGAAAAAACTCCGGGGAGGCAGGGGAGGGTTAAAAAAGAAAATAAGGAATCCCTGGAAATGGTCCTGCACTGCAATTATGTAACTCGATATCAAAGGTGCGAAAGCTGGAATGAAAATATTTGATGTGACAGCTCTTCACCTCAGTTGTAGCGTGCCCTATCTAAATAGCAGGAGAGCAGATGGTAATTTTCAAGAACATTTAGACCGGAATACAAACGATACTTAAAAATAAATACATAAATAAACAAATAACAGCACACATGGAATAAATAAAGCAGAGCGTGTGTAGGGGGAGAGAATGTCTTACCAGCCTAACCAATGTAGCTGGGGAAAAAAAAATAAATAAAAACCCATCACCGCACAACACACAAATTTACAGTCACACAAGCCCTTCTTCAGATCTGACATTTACAATTTATTTCTAAGCAAAACCACCAAATTGTGGAGCAATACAAAGATACATGCACTTGTACTGGCAAAAGCTTTGAAGTTCATTGGTATTAAATCTGCAGCCCGGTAAGCTGTGAAAAAAACCCAACTCTCTCCTTTCAAATGAAGCAGCTTTTGAATCCTTGTTTTGAAAATTTTAAGTGAATAAGTAGACTGCATAAAATTTGTTCAAACACCCACCACTACCTAGAGATCTATGCGATGTCAGATGCACCCTCAAACTTCACATTATTTTGATGATAAGAAGCAGTAAATCATTTTAATATTAATAAAGCCAGGTTTCAAAATGCTGCTTACTCCACAGATAATTCTGAATAGTCTTCCAACTGTCCAATCAAATAAATCAGTATCCGGGGTCACGGCAGAGGTGGATTTGTGAGCTACACATGGTCTGCATTTAATTGTCATAGCAAATCCCAGATCTGAAGCATCACTACGGCTGACAGAGCCAAGAACAGCCAGTGCCGTTACTAAGAGTGGTGCCTACCACTGCCCAGGAATCCCTGCTGTCAGGATGTTTCAGGATATATATATATATATATACACACACATACCCCCCACCATATATGTGTATGCGTATACATAATATATCTACATATATATTTTATCAAAGACAAAATTTAACAGAACTGGGACCAGAGGAAGAGAAAGGACATGAATACTTGGTGAATTGTTCTTAAGGATCTACTAATCACCAGTATGGATGGTGGGAGGGGATGCCCACATACACCTTTCCCAATTCTCCTCATCTATACAGTAGGTCAAGACATCTTTCTGATGGTCACCTTTTCAGGATTGCCACCTACTCTAAAAAGTGAATAAAAGACAACCTACCACTGACAACTGAATGGAAACTGCTACAAATTTTATGCTTCAGCTGCTGTGTTTTTAAGGAAAAAAAAAAAAACAGCTTGCCCACTTAATAAAACTTCTAAAACTGCTTTTACACATGCTATCCTACCAAGCTACACACATATACATGCCCAGTCCAGAATACCAGTCTTACAGTAACATCTTATGTCAGTAAATAGTGAAAGAAAATTTAAAACTGATTATTCCTAAATAAACCAGTGAGCACTCTCACTTCAATAATCCTGACATTAATTATTCCAAAGTCCTGATGCTTCATCCAGAGCAAAAGCACCTAAAATTAAGGATTTCCTCTGCCGCCATAGCTATACACCCCATCCATGCCCTCTTTAGTTCACGTCACACTTGGGGCAACGCTCCTCTCTGGTGCAGCCACAACAGTTTTGCCTCCCCACTGCCCTACACCACTTCATTCTCTGCATCCACCATATTGTGGATGAATATAAATAAATATATATATATATATCCCCTTCTCATCCTTAGCTCATCTCCAGACCTTCTTCTATGATGCTACCGTTCTTAAGCCCAACCTTGCACACAAGACAGCACACCCCTGGTAGTCTGGGAGCACATCTAGAAGCCCAGTGCTGGAGGGGGGCAGCTTCTCACGATGGCAACAAGGCATGTTTGGACCTGACGTCAACTGAGACTGAAAAGATTTCAAGACAAGACTGTATTATTAACAGGCCGAAAAAAAAAAAAGTAATTTAAATTAAGTGCTGAGATAAAAGCGATTAATTGTTGTGTCTACAACACAAGTGTTTCCACCTGATGTGTAAGAGCACATTTGTTCAAATGTGGTAGAACTCCAGCACGTTTAAAACTTGGATTTCACTTCCATATTTTGCGAGAACATGATTTCTGCTCAATAAACATTATTTGGATAAAATGCTACTGAATATGCAGCACTAGGAAGGTATTTTATCATTTATTTGCAAGTATCATGTATTTTATAATAAATTAGCATAACAGTTCAGCAGCAGAGTCAAAATTTGTACCCAAGCAGCCTAATTACCTGGATTCTTTCTATATTCCAACTCTAATGTGTTATCTCATTTGCTCATTAGTATGTAGTATACATGCATTACTAAAAGCACACACAAATGAAATTATCATAAATATATAACTACAGTTACATTTTTATTAGGTTTACAGAAATTTGAATGAAAACCAAACTATTAAAAGTAAAACTTACATATAAAATTGTAGCAAACTGTGTATTGAGTTTATTTTCTAAAATACTCCCAAAAAGTTCTAAAGTGAAAAATTATATTTTATATAAAAAACTAGCAATAACTGTCTATTCATTGTCTAGAACCAGAGGTTATTATCTGATATAATAACTTGAGTATACTGTAACATGGCTCCCAGGCATTAAAAAAATATAAAGCCATTTATTAGCTCTTAATAGAGCCAGACTAAATTGACACGATTAAGTCACAGTTTAATCTACTGTGTAGTTTTATGAATTTGTTTAACTTGCTTCCTTGTGGTCAATTTTGGAGAGTAAACTGTTAATCAAGCAGTGTTAAGACCCCGACTCCCAAAGCTTGTCCAGACAGAAGAAGAGACACAGAGGAGTGCTCAGTGCACGTACACTTGCACGCAGTCCCACATGGAAATCTGGTAAGGTGAGCATTTCTCTATTTGTGTGGTTTTGATTTCACAACAAGCAGTGAGAATCAAGACGTATGGCTAACCAACAAACAAAACGCCAGAAATCTTTCTCCAGAAGCGCCTCACGCAAATGCAGCAAAACCTGCAAGTCCACACCTGACCTCCTTCCTTGGAGAAACTCTCAGCGATCTTCAGAGGGACACATTGGGGAAGAAAAAAAGGGCTTCACAGTTTACGTGGGCATTACAGAACTGGCCCAAGTCAAATTCACTGAGTCTCCTGCTCAGAAGTCCTCCCTATGAGCTATGGTTGGTCAGAGCTTCTCTCAGCCATGCTTGCCCACACTGTGGAGACCACAGCAACCCACAGACCGACCACTGCCATCTCAAAGGTAAGTTTTTTCTTAAGAATGCCAGTATTATACTCCTCTGCATTCCAAACAGAAATGCTATTTGGCATCTCGCATCTTCTGAACTCTTACAGTTTACCCGGGGTGTTTCAGAAGCAGCAAGAATGTCCTCCGTCTCCAGAAGGCGTTTTCATACCTTCGACATGCGTTTTAAATTACTTGCCCGATGGCAAACATCTCAGGCGTAGAGAACCCATCTCCACAAAAAGCACTCACTTTTGTAAAATTGAGAACCACACTACATTCTTTTTAGTAATTAAAGTTCCTGGTTTCTGAAGGCATAACAACGTGCTGCAGGTTTAATAAATTGACCACATTGTTGGAAGGTGAGATTCACTAGAGGAAGAAAAACAAATATTCTGATTGCAATAACACAGAAGGAAGTGATTTCACATTCACATCACTCAATACTTTAAAGACCAGGTTAATTTTCAGATCTTTTGGGGTTATTCTGATTGTTTGAAGGTATTTTGCAATGCCTGAGAGACAGCAAGTCTCTCTCGTGCACCCACAAGTGACGAGAGTTTTCCAGTCAATGTGCTCTCCCTCTCTGTTAAAGTATAGCCCATTCTCTATGCTTGTATGATGGACTTCAAAATTCTTCTTCAAAATTTTTCTTCCGTATATTTAGTTATATACAAATTGAGGCCAAGTGACCCGAATCATGTCCTTTTAACCTAAAAACGTTATTCAGTTCTTGGGAATTCTCATGAGCAACCACACTCTCCAGTTCACTGCAGCCATCTCGGTTCTTTATCTGAGCTCCATCTCCACTAGCCATTTCAAGGGACCAAAAACCAGACTCCATTTTCCAGTATCGCTTTCTTTTACTCAGCCAAATATCATGTTAATGCTTTTAAACTGCAGGACTGCACAAGGAACTTGCACTCAACTGATTATCTACCATGACCTTCAAAGCTTTCTCTGTCACTGCTTTTCTAGAAGAAAGCGATAGCCCATAAGCGAGACCTGCATTTTAGTTCCTCAATCACAGTGGGTTTATTCAAATCAAAGTATTGTGTATTAGTCTGGTCTTATCTTCATTTAAATTGGCGAGCAGGAAATCCTGGTATGAATAATATATTTTAATCTTGTGTTACATTAACTATTTTTTGGTTATTATTTTAAAGAAAGGTTCAGCCTCACTGATTGGTAACTGTTCTGTTTTGTGTTATTATTAGCTCTAGCTTTTGCACTACGCTTGGCAAGTCTTTTTGCTAACCAGAAAAGAGTATTTAAATGTCCACACACACTTATTTAAGCAATTATGTACTTAAACAAATATTTATTCAGCTCTTAAATTTAACATGCTTATTACATTAGAAAAATGGTAAACAGAACATTTCCTTCTTACCAGATCATTTTTTTAATTCACAATTAGTGCTCATTTATACTTGAAGGAATTTGACTCCTTTTAAAAAGGGTCTTCGTTAGTTAAAGAAACCACTTTAAAATAAACTTGATCCACATTCAAAATATCCTTATTAAACAAAACAAGAAATAGCTTCAAGAAGTGAAGCTTCTAGTTCTAGAATTCTGACAGATGCTGAAGACAGAAACAGCAGGAGAGAATTAAGTTTTTCCTCAATTACTCATTTAGTAAAAAACCTTTAAGCCATTTTCCAAGCATCATCTATAGAAAAAAAAAAAACGATCCCTCCCAACCGATTTAGCTTATGACCATTCCCATCTTTCTGTTACTGTCCCTCTGAAAGAAAAAGACATGTTTGTACGTGTACAGGATATATCTACCAATCTATACACGTCCATGGTCATACATTTTATGTTGTTGCTTATTTGAGCTCAATTTTTTTCTGCATACAACATAGTTAAATCAAGTTATGGGCCTTACAACTAAAAATCACTAATTTACTTCTGTGACGAGTTCTTCTTCATCTGTCCCCAAATTCCTCTGTGTCAGATACAATTCTTTGCCAGACACATTGTTGCCTGCATTTACACACACATGGTTTTTAAGATAAATTCATAAGGTTTTCAATACTGGCAGCAGCAGGTCTTTAGTCCCTGCCCCCCCCCAGTGCAAGTAACATTCTTAAAGGACGGGTCACCCAGCTTTTACTTTATTTCAGTGGTATCTCAGTGGGTTCTAGCTAGCCCCCTCATCTCCTGCCTTCTCTGCCAGGACAGTAACTCAGAAGCATTTAAGATCATTTGCTTTTGAGCACTCAGTGATTCAGAAATACATAATATCGCTCTTGATATAGAGTACCACTTTCCCTCCCCTTCTACCCATTCAATTCTCTCTAAATAGGTTATAACCGTTTATTTTAACATTCCAATCCTGTGAACCTTCCCACTAGATTTCAAATAATACCAAGTAGATGAAATTTATAATAGTAAATGAGAAATTTCAGCTCCTCTTGTTTATTACCCTGGCTGCCAGCATTAGAGCATAGGCAATTAAATAGGGTGGTTCCCTCCCCCCCCTTCTCCTGTCACATCTGGGTACCTTGATCACTTTTGTTCACAAAACCGTGATTTAGATTTCAACGTGTGCTTACACGTCCCTGTGATCTCACCCTCCACCCCCACTGCCCCAGATCAGAGCTCTTCCACCCACCCACCCGAGACCCAGTGCCCCCCAGCAAATCACTTCTCCAGCTACTGGAGAGAGCCCAGCCAAAGAACATCCTCCCTTCCCTTCACAGATGAGAAAACAGCTTCTCCAAAACCCCAACAGCTTTCTACACTGATTTTTTCACCCTACCAGCGGGTCACTTCCAGGATCTTTTGTTTCTGCCCTGCTTATCAGGAAGGAAGGCTTTTTGAGCCCATCAACTGGATAAAGAGGCTTTTAAAAGCCTCCTGGTAACTAGCATCGAAACCCTACCTTACTAATGTGAATTCTTCACCAAAGCTGAGGGACATGACAGCCAGATGTGGCTGGAGGCAGGGGAAAGGGAAAGGGGTGGTGATAGGTTTCTTGAACTAAATGGAAAAGGTGGGTTTTTTCCTATCTCATGGGAAGTTCTGAGACTTGGGAATGTCCCTTGGTCATCATCTCCAGGGAGTCTCAGCAGCCTCAAGAGCTTAAGTCATGCTCTCCTTTCCTTAGGTCAGAAAAAGCCTGTCCAGGTGTATTTTCTGGCCAATGGAGCAATTCAAGATCGCAGCTCCAAAGTCCTCCAATCCCATAGCATGGATTCAGTCCACTTCTTTCTGCTACCTTGACTTTTGAGATATTCTGTCATTTTGTTCTACGCTGGAAAAAAAGAAGCCACTGCTTCAATATGCAGCATGGTTTCAGGAAGTACCATATTCTAAACTACCGGTACTATAGGGTGTCTGAAGGTATGAAAAGGAGTCAAGTCCAGGAGAAGACACCCACTGCCTCAGAAGCCAGTCCTCCCCACCAAAGGGGAAGCCTCCAGTTGGAAACTACAGCCATAAGGGCAAAATTGACACGAATAACATAACTTTAGGCAGATTTCACTAAAAATCATGGAAACCAACAGGAGAGCTAATGGCCAGTGGTGCCGTTCCTGAACGGAAACAGGGCTTCAAAGGGAGGCCTCCAGCAATACAGTTTCCTCCCCCAGAAGGGAGAGCAAACGTAAGACTGACCATAATCACTGAATGATATGGGGTTGGAAGGGACCTCTGGAGATCATCTAGTCCAACCCCCCTGACAAAGCAGGTCCACCTAGAGCAGGTTGCACAGGAACGTGTTCAGGTGGGTTTTGAATGTCTCCAGAGATGGAGACTCCACCACCTCTCTGGGCAGCCTGTTCCAGGGCTCTGCCACCCTCAAAGTAAGGAAGTTCCTCCTCATGTTTAGGTGGAACTTCTTATTTTCAAGTTTGTGCCCATTACCTCTTGTCCTGTCACTGGGCATCACTGAAAAAAGACTGGCCCCATCCTTTGGGCATCCACCCTTTAAGTATCAAGCATCCATAACACCTCTATCCAGCACAACATTCCAGGCTTCCATTATTTACTTATTTTTCCATGAACTAACAATATTAATGTAGCAATAAGGGCAAACACGTACACCTCTGCCTAAGCTGAAAAATATTTTTGCAAGGATCATTTCACCTGCTGCTAAACAGAGAAAGTTGCCCCAAGACAGGGAATCTTAAGAAAAAAAAAGAAGAGAAAAATCCCTCAAGGCAACCACGCACAAATATACTGCTGTATGTCGCTTGTTCCCATAAGCACCTACATTGACTTCAACCATAGGAAAAATGATGGGACAAGAGTGAATTCACATCCTTCCAAGGGGCCCTATAGCCCAATCCATTCTGCCTTTTTCAGCACAATTGGGATTTTCACAGCATATCACATTCCTGCATCTGAATATCTCAGTTTCCAAAACAAGATGTTCACAGCACAGATAAAGAACTCCAGCAAGCGCGCAAAAACAAGAGTGGGCTTTTTTCAACCACTATTCAAATATCAGCTACAATCTCTCGCAGTGTGTATGAAAGTAACAAATACAAATGTATCTCTTTAAGTAAAATATTTAGTCTTAGTAGTCTTATTGCATCCTTTAGGCAAGCCATTCACAATATTTGTTTTCGATTGGAATTTGACACACCACACAGTGTGGTGACACTACACACCACGTGCATTGCCAGATGAACAGTACAACTGAAAGCAATACAGGGAGAGCAAATATTGCATTCCAAAAAACGAAGGCAGCATAGCAATAAAACGTGCAGATTTATGTTAGATTCACTGTAAAAATATCTCCAGGCTAATCACTGTTGCAGCATCCTCAATATTTCCCACTGCTATTGTCTTCCTTTAACAGGGGAGGGAAAAAAAAAGGTAAAAAAAAAGAAAAAGAAAATAAAAAAGCTGTGATTCAAAATGGTAGTTCAGTAATTATTTACAGCCCAGTATGTAATCGGCAAAATGACTGGCAAAGTTCTTAGCACATCTACTCAGATGTATGTAAGCAAGGCATTCCTTCCCCGCGGTAGGCGGCCCCATGTCAAGCAGCGATGTGCTAGAACTTGTCCTGCGCTACCTGTTCAAAGGGAACTGTGCAAGAATATTTCAAGCTCTGACAGATACCACTTTGTGCAAAAACATCCACAGGAGTATTACAAAAAAAAGACAGCACTGATGTTTCAGCAACCCCTGTGTCATGAAAGGTGCTCTCCTGCATTTTTATTCAACGCGCGGGAAGCGGATGATCATTCCTTGCACAACCGGAGCCGGCGCTGCTCTGCTGCTCATCCCGGGATCCTTTCCATGCCTTTTCCCAAACTCTTATGATTTAAGACTTTGCACCTCCCTTTTTCAGAGATGCCACTGAAAATGCCAAATCACCTGGGTGAAATTTTGCATCCCTGAGACAGAAAAAAGTATCCAACAAAAACACAACGCAATTTTAAAAGGCTATTGTTTGCAACATTTCATTACCACAGGATTAAAGAGTGTCAAAGTGTGTTGTTCTTTCTCTCAGCAAGTATTTATAAAAATCTTGTTGACACTCAAATGCATTATGCGGAAGAATTCAGGGCACAGTCACTCCTGCCTACAGCTGGAAGTGGAATACATAAGATCAGATTCACGTATAAAAATACTTTTCAAGTGAAAACATGTTTTCTCCACTAA
The DNA here is from genome assembly GCA_033628505.1 of Tringa tobata. Taxonomy (NCBI): domain Eukaryota; kingdom Metazoa; phylum Chordata; class Aves; order Charadriiformes; family Scolopacidae; genus Tringa; species Tringa tobata. The sequence continues at coordinate 2,434,948 of JAHREE010000095.1, read as the reverse complement.
GCAGAACACTACACGAGCATGCATCTTTCCACATTCTTATAAACAACAGCCTTACAAACAGGTTTCATAACAATAGCTGATTTTATCCTTTGGGCTAAAAACTTTCTTTTTTTAAAAAAACAGCTTTTTAGAAAGCAGAAGTTTCAGAGTTCCTGCAAGCAAGTCTAAAGCAACTCCAGTCAAAAGACAGCAACTCACACGTACACGGAGTTCTGATATTTAGTCAGGTTTTTATTCTGCTATACAGGATCTTAATGCACGCCAAGAATAGGAACATATTTTTAGATAGTTATATATGTGAAAGACAGAAGTGGGATGACGAAACATGAGAGAGAAAGAAGAAAGAAAAGCCTACACCCAATACACCCAAAGAATATCTGATCTTTTCCTGGATATTCTTCAATTACTTTTTGTGGCTTTGCTCCTCTTGTAACCCCTGCGTTATAGGCCTGAAGCAATATTAGAAAACGTTATTCTTCTTGTAATGTATAAAATCAAAAAAGAAAGGCCAAGTACCCATACAGTCTTGGCATTTACTGAACCGACTCTTCACCATTTGCTGCAGGACTGCAAATTTACTCAGGTCATAAAACTTAATCTTCAATTTGAGAAGGATACATGGGATTTCTCACAGCATCACCTCTAAGGACTGAAAACCCACCTGTCTTCTCTCCAACATCAGGTATAAATTTTTTTTTCCTTGGTGAACACAACGTCCAAAGTATCATTTTCTGCAGAACTTAAGGTTCATTTTAGAAATAATAGTTTCCTCTCCAGGACAACTTTCCAAACGTAAAAGGGCGATAAATCTATTAAGCACCCACTTCCCAAGTCTGCAGGGGGATATCTTGGCCTCTGATTTTCTTCAGTTTTGCCAACCAGAAATCAAACGAAACCAATGAAAAAACGCAAAACCAGTCAATTCGCATCCGTCCTTTTAAACGCTCCCCAGTAGGGTGGGGGGGTCGGAGCACAGACCGATTCCCAGTGCTGCCAACTGGGAAAGGCGAGCAGTGGGGTTACTGGGAAGGGGCAGGAGGAGCTCCAAGCAGAGCTCCTGGCTGAGCTTCCTCCCTGCACAGGCGCAATCTGTTCCTGGCACAGGTTCTTACCTACTTGTTTTTACCGAGCATCGCTTGCACAGCGCAAACTAGTCCAGAGAGAGAGAGGGGGAGACAATCCTACAAAGAGAATGAGGCTTTTTTTTCTCTAACCTGTCCTGCAAAACACATATTTGCCAACACGGCCTGTAAAACACACGTATGTACATAGACTCAAGATAAGTAATGTCACTTCTATAATTAAAACAACATCTTTCCCTAAGTGGCTATATAAACCTTGTTTATTTTGATTGGACTCTTGTCTCAAAAGACAAGTGATATTACATTTTGCCAAGAAATACACAGAAATCTCTTCATCACTCTTACACGAAACAAACTAATAGCAAGTGTAATTTGTCCCCTTGACACGTATATCAAAGCCAAATTCACTCACTTTCTGAAAGCTGTATCTGAATATAAGATGCAAATATACTTTCCAGTATTGTCCAGTCACTAAACTGTTTATTATCTGTTACGTGTCTTGTTCTTAAAACACAAATGCAAAAAAACATTGCTAAGAAACAATGTCCAGAAGAGGAGGAAAAGGACAGAGCATACGAAGAAGTAAAACAGACACCGATTTTCTCCTTGCTCCTCTTCCCTACCCACAAAAGACACTGCAATTTTCAGAGATCAAATACTTATCAGGAAGGATGCAAGCATTTAACATACTTGTTCTATTTTAGGCAAAGCAATGAATAAGAAGCACAAGTACTAGGGAAGCACCCAAAAATGGGGTCACGCAAGGCAGAAGAATAAAGGTTTACAAAAATTAAATGAGCTGTAGCTTTAAGTTATTCCTTAAGTTCTTAAATCTTTCTTTTATCCACCTTGAAAAACAACAAAATACCAAAAGCTTGAAGTATTTATATTGGGATATTTACATACGCTTAGTTAGTCTAGTTATAAGGAGCAATGCAATACATAAACAAATAGGAGTGTCAGAAAAAAATTATGACCTACAGAGAATGTTAACAGTCTTAAACATATTTAAAGTTTTTTTCAAAGATTTTATAGTTCATCTACTCCCACAAAAGTCTTAATGTTTATGTGATAAATAAAACATACAAAACTGAAGCAGTTCACTAAGCGAACTTTGATTATATTGCATCACCCATGTAATTTAAGACTGACTATATAAAAAAGATGTGGAAAATGTTTTTTGATTTTTTCCAACACTTACCATTGCTACTGTACAACTAATTTTTACTTAAGTTTTGCTGAAATTAAATCTAAAATTAATCTTAAGGTTGGGTTCTTTTTTTTAAAAAAAAAAAAAAGCTGCTGGTAGCAATAGGAGTCTAATCTTGAGCTACTGAAACATCAGACATTTCTTGAAAGGTCTGTTGTTCCAAGAAGAAAGCTACCTGACTCTGCTGTTCCAGGGTCACCACAGCGAAGGTACCAACCTGTCTCATTCTGAGATTCTCTCCAATTGACTTGGCTGATTCTGCCTACGCTGCTATCAACTAAAGACACGTCATCCAGCCGCAATAACGTGGCCCCCAAATGCAATCGTAGCTCCACTGAAGTCACAGCAAATTTCCCACCAACTCTGGGCAGGTTTCACCTTCTTATCTTCAGCCCTATTTTCAGCTGTGGGAAACACACTCCCTATTTTTAAAAAAGCAAAGTCTATTGCCTCCCTTGCTTCCTCTAAGTTCGAACTTACAGACAATTGATAGTATCTTCTGAGAAACTTAAACCAAGATGTTAAAAAAGAAAAAAAAAAAAAAAAAAAGAAGCTGAGCTGCCCCCCAGGGACGTTACAGAAAGTATGGTTACAAAAATTTACTGTGCAGGCACATGATGGGTCTGGATGTCATTTCAGTAGTTTGGAGTGCTAATTATTCTTTGATGAATATTATTAACAGAAAACTACTATGACTATAATATTAGGAGTAACAGTTAATTATTCCTTACCTACACTTTAAAACCCTCCTGGCACAGCCATTAGAAGGCAGCTGTTGAATAGAGTAATGGAGCAGCCTTTTCTTAAAGCAAGATGCTTATTTTACTTCAAATGTAAATAAACTCATGTCTCCTGCTGCCATGTAAAACGAGCCGTTCATAAGTAAATGATTTTGTATCTTGCTAGTGAAGCAGCCAAGGGCCCTCTCTTCTCCACTTCTGATCACCAAAATCTACTTCCTACCCAACTCCTGGGGTAGACTGACAGCTAATACTTCAGCAATACTTCTCAACAAGAAAATAAGTGCTGCTTCCTCAACACAACCTTTTTCAGAACATCACCACACAGAGTTTGCATGTTTTTCCTCTCTCATGCCCCCACTTCCAAGCAGAATAACAAATGTGATTACAGCTATTAAATATTCCAACTGAAGTACAATCATTTAGCAGCAGCAAAAATATATTTTATTTGTCATGGTATGTTGATGATTCTTACACACTTTCTATACAAATGTAGGCTGCCATTTACTCCAGGATAGATGCAAAAATTAGCATTTAGTGAACATCAGTACGTAGTAACTGAACAGATAAAAATGTCGACCCTGTCGTATTTCCAAGCTTTCTCTCACCAGCTGAAGGATCAGTTCTTTTTCCTTTTCAACCTACATTTTTTCCTGCAGTTTCAAAGAAATGATAGAAGCTACTGAAATGTTTCTATTTACCATAATAATGCAATTCCACTACTTTAGGGATTTTCTTTGGTAAACAATCTCAGATGACCAGCATTAAGATGAAGAGCTAAGCTACCATAAAGACCCCAAACTTATGTCAAATTTGATTCCGTGATTATCTGTAATCTGTGCTCACCTCCCTCTATAGAGTGAATTACACTCAATAGAAGGGATAATTCTAAAGGAGACAATACAACATAAAGCCTTATCCTGCCATGAACTAAAGTAGCAGCTTTTTTTTCAATTTAGTCAATGAGGCTTAGTATACCCAAAAGAAAGAACTGTGCTAAACATTTTCCTACAGTCTGCACAAGCACAGTATTTAGCATTTAAAAGATTTTTAAACCTTAAAATTTAAATAGAAATTTTAAAATCCCATTTCTTTACATAAGAAAGAGCAGCAACTTTTCTTTGCAATTATTAACACTTGACCCTCAAAAGAGCCATTCTTAAAGATGACCTTACAAGGAAGACAAATAGCTGTGACTTGTCGTCCCTTTTTCCAATTCATAAAAGGAAGGACTCAAAATTCACACTCTCCAGGAAGCATTTCTTCTACTTATTGTATTGATTTAGTTTTAATTTTTTTTTCCCAGGAAATTTATAGCAGTTCAGCAGATATATCATTCAAATAAAAATTTACTACGGAATTTTTTTATTCGAAGTATTTACATGTATTTAACAGAAGAGGAAGTTGGAAAAGATTAATCTTTAAGAGTTTCAACCCTTCTGCTTTCCAGGAATTACTAAGTAGGTCCATAATCTACTAGTGAGAGTTCCAATTAAATGCCCAGGAAAAAAAAAAAGCATAACAAAATAAACAAAACAAACAAAACCCCAAAATAAAACACAAACACATCCAAAAAAAAACCATAAGAACAACATCGCACCCCCCTGAAAAAAAAAACCACCCAAGGCAAATCAAACAAAAATCTGGAAAAACATACTTCTGAAGCACACACTGATCAAAGCTGCACAGCCCCTTTTTATGTGTGTATATGAAATGCATCTATCAATCTTTAAGAAAAAGCAACACATCAGTGTTTTGTCCTCTGCTGGTTGTTTTTGAGATTCAATCATATTGATTCATCCTCTGTTCCTGCAAAATAAATAGGCTAAGAAATGAAAACCTGCTTATTTTCTGTGTCTGCTCCCTTAACCAATACTAACATCAACTGTGCTAAAGCTGCTTAGGAGCACAAAAAATTGCGATCTACTCAATATTTTCAAGCTGGTGAGGGCAATTATACACGGAGAAGACAACAAATGTACAACTTGACTAGTATTCACTGGATGTATGCACTACGTTTTAAGTTAACAGTTCAGAGCAAAACATTCAAACCTCACTGTCTTGGTGTACTTCAATCTTCTAGAATTAAGATGATTTCAAAAAGTAACACACACACACACAACCAGCCACCCAGTAGTAAACACATTTGTGTTTGCTAGCTTTAAAACTCTACCTGCCAAGCCAACAGCCAATTGATTTCCTTGGCGTAAATTCGACATTTCCAATCTGGGACATTACCCAATACGAGCACTGGAAACCCTTTCCTAAATGAGGTAATCACACTGGTGCTGCTCTAGTTCTGGTTGACTTGCAGTTTCCATTACAATAAATCCTCGCCGCGCATTCCCAAAGGTTTTACAACTTCTCTATCCCTTTAAAAAAATAAAAAAGTTACTCCAAGTTGAAAACCGCCACATAAGTCTTAAAAAAAGCAGCATATTTTCCTTAATCTTCAAAATAATCTGTACATTTAAAAGAAAAATTTAAAAAAGGGAGAAGCGCTTCTCTGAATATTTACAGTTCTACTCTTAAAACTACGAAGACCACTGACAACCTTTATTATTGAATTCTGCAAATCATTAATATAAAAAAAAATATTAAAGGGACGAGTGATTAGCATCCTTTCATCTTATAGTATTTGGATAGCAAAAATGGGAGAAACAACAGACCAAGGCTCAAGCCCCGTAACTGACTTGCTGCAATCAGGCTCAAGGCACAAAGACAAGTGTATGATCAGTACTGAAATGAGAAAGTACCAAAATACTCCATTTTAAACAGCTATTAGGAATGGCTATTGTACATGTCCACACAACTACCCTGCATAAAGAATTTACTATGCATTATAGCAACACGAACCTATTTACACAATAAGTTGTTGTTCCAGTCCATCAAGTACACAAGGAATTTTAATGCATCCTAAAAAAAAAAATCAATTAGGCAGTGATCATCTGATTAAACAGGCACATCACACCATTCAATTCCTTCAAACATACTCATAAATCCAAACCTTCAGACTTTGCTGAAAACTTCCAAAACCTCTATGTGGCTATTTCAAGGAGCTGATTTTTAAGCTTAACGAAATTCAGCACAAAATAAAGCATTACATGCTATTAACACGAAAAAGCAACGCCATCGGGCAACGGCAGAAAAAACTTGTTTAATAGGTACTCGGAGATATTTCTAGATTTAGCAAAAATGTTTTTACGAAGCAGCAAAAGGCTTTCCCACAGCACCAAAGCAAAGAAACACTTTGACAAAGGCATTCAAACCAAAGCCAGAAACTGATGAGGGCATCATTGCTTGCCTGCCTGAGGTCCAAAAGGGGTGAGGGGGAGAAAAAGAAGTTAAATTAAAAGGAAATTGTCTTTAGAATCAGATCTTATTACTCCCACTGTAGTGAGATGTACTACAAAACCAAGCCTGAAGTTTGCAGGTGCTACGTATCCCTGCATAATAGGCTTTTCAATTTTGACATCACCTCTGTAATTCCAAGAGATAGCTAAGAGATTCGAAACGGAAAGTTAAACCTGAAAGTACATTTTTCTGCTTTCTGTTTTTACATACTGCAATCTGGGTGAGAAGTGACAATAACCCTAAAATTACATTCATCCCATGCAAACCAGAAGAGAGAGTACATGAGATGATGAGATAGCAGTATTAAGATTTACATGCAAGACCAGCATTTTAAAACCCTGGGATGCAAACACTGGCCTTGTTGCAACTTGTGTTTCAGTCATGTCAAAAACTGACAACACAGGCATAGGTCAACTTGCTCCCAGCCTTCCCTTGCCTCCTTCCCCTCCCCTCCCACGGAAAGTGGATGGGAAAGAGACAAAACCCCCAAAGTTTCCTAACAACATAAAAATCTCTTTGTAAGTAATTCATTCACCATACATATTTATGCCTACTGACAAAAGAGATGTAAACTGTCAAGTCTGCAATCCTATAAATTAAGCATATGAGTTTCTTAGTAACACCTTTCTTATTCTTCCCCTTTTATACAGGTGCAGTATAATTTGATTTTTAATCTCCTAACCCATTAAGACAATTTTACCCAAGTCAGCCAAAATGCTTTCTATTTTTATTTGACTCGCACTGACTTAACTGGACAAGCCCTTAAAATCTGACAAAATGCTGCAGCATTCCTCAAATTGCTTAGCATTTTGTCACAACAAGCTATCACCCATTTTCACATGATAAATCTGGATCTGTTGTCAAGTGTTGGAGAGGAAACAGAAAATCTCAGATTACCATTAGCATCACAGTTTTACCCCTCTTTCCTACATGTCCATGTATATATCTCAGTGCCTTTATCTATAGTTCTATTAGTGAGTGATGCAAAATGATTGTCTGCATTTCAGATTTTGCCCTTTTATATAAAGCTTTGGGTTTTGTTCTGGGGCTTTGATAACTCATGAGAGATGAGTTCCAAGATGAAACACTCAGGAGATTTGGTTTCTCTCTTCACAGCTTCCTTTGCAGCCACGTCACAGCACACACTCCATACTTCCCTTACTCTCTCCAACATCCTGTGACTTCCACACAGAATGTTAAAAAAAAAAAAATTGGGATTTTACTTGCACCTTCCTGTTTGGTATCAAGCATGCCTAGACCAAAGAGCAGTCATAAGAGAATGTCTGCGGCATTATGTAGATACCACTTTTTCAACAGATTAGCAGGCTACGGTTGACACCCATGCTGCAGATATGTAGAATAAGTGTACCTGATAACATTTCATCTTTTTCATCCTCTTTAATCTTTCACTGCTTATGCCAGGGGCCTGCCTCCCCGCAAGCTCTCTCCTCCACCTCTGGGCTGCAGGCTGGAACACACTATTCTCTGCTGCAACATAACACAGACCAGCTACCTACATCTAGGCAATTATCTTCATTTCTACCATTTCCATTAATTTTAGCCTGATCTTTAGGGTGTTGTTTTTCATCTTTATTTCTTCATTTGCAGCATCCCGCAGCAGAGCCTGCAAGTAAAAATCTGTCAAGTCCCATAGTTCTAACCTCAAGCCACAACACCCACTGACAGAGAACCAGACTTAACATTTCAAGGTCTTCTTCGAAATTCAAAACTCTTCACAGTCTAACAAAAAGCCTGCTCGTTTCATCCAAGGAAACGGAACTGACACTCTCAGCTATCTTTGGGCAACGGCAGACTATAATTTAAAATAAGAACCACCTCTCCCATAGATGTTTCCCACCCTTCCTACAGTGTGGCACTTCCACCCTCATAATCCATCCCCCCAATGCTTTCTCTGCACAATACTTAAATCTGAGCACTGGATGTGTTTAAGGGCCAGTATTTTTTAACCAATCAAGTTCTCGGAAGTGCCTTGCACTTCTGATAAATTCAATGTGACACTGTAAAGGACTCCAATTTTCAGAAAGTGCTGAGATCCATCTTCTGAAACTTCTGGCAATATTATTTATTTTATATATATTATATCTAGAAGTAGGTACATGCTACACAGCCAATTTTAACAAGCGCAGCTAGTCTCTCCTTATTTAATATTCATGTCACAGGAGTAAAAATCCAGCCAGGAATCAAACTGTGGCATCCTGTGCCAAAGACAACTTACCACTCAGCTGGTAAGTTGGCAATTCAATTTACAAACCTGCATTCCTGCATTTTAATCCTTTGTAGAAAGGTGGTAATATATGAGCAATATGAAAAGAACTGGATTCAGATCATTAGAGGTTCACAAACCAAACACACGGAGCTTTGGAGGCTGTCCAAAACAAAATCATGCCTAGGTGGTGATGTCCGTTCAATAAAAATTCAATGTCATAATTATCCTCTCACTTTTTCCCCAAAGAGCATTAGTGCTCAGAACTCTGCTGCTGCTCAGCCAATTACATTAATGCTGGGAGAAGACGGATAGGGCCGGCAGCCAATGGCTGTGCCAGGTCACTGCCTGCTGACGGGTAATTTACAATTATCAAGCAATTAGCAAATGAAGTGAAAATTCAACACTCATCTCCACATAACACAGAATAACTCATTTTAAATTTAAAAATATGTTTTAATAACTTCATTTTGGCTACAGCCACACAGAGAAAAATAAAGCCTCCTTTTTTCAATTTCTCCTCCTTTTACGACCGACAAAATGCTTTGCTGTCTGAAGCTAGCAACCAAATATGTTGTTTCACATTTCTAAACCAAACAATCTCTTCCTTACAAGTAAGTATCTATTAAAAAACAAGAAAGAATAAAAATGAAGACTCTTGATAACGGTACTATTCACCCAACTACTAGATTTGAAACTGTTATTTAATTAACTCCTGATAACATCCTGTCCTTGTGGATGGCTGATAACAAGAATTAGCCAGGCACCTATCTGCCGAGGAGCCCAAAATTTTCTTTTCTTCTCTATACTTAACAATACATGAAGTAAAAAAAATTGCTAATCTGCAACTAGTTAGTTGCACAAAACAAATGTCCTTTCCCATTAATGATCAAGTTATTACGCTGCGGGGCTCTACTAAGTATAGAGCTCCCGTTGCCCACACGTATTCCTAATAATATGTTAAATAAATAATTTATAAATAAATAATATGTTAAATAAATAATATGTTAAAAAAAGTAAAATGGAACTTCTTGATAACCTTGGTTTATCCCCCTCTCTAGAAAACTACTGTAGCTACCCTAGTATATGGTATGAATATTGGAATTGACCTTCTTTAAAATGGTAGAAAAAAGGCAAAAGAGGTCACTATCAACAGTGAAATCCAAGAAGATTAAAGGAGATTTTCACATTTCCATGTCCTCTGATACCGTAAAAAATATCCTCACTTTAAAAAATTGGTAAAGGAAAAAAAAAAAACCAACAAAACAGGAAAAGCCACAGGCTCTCACCAAAAGTAGAGGGAAAAAACCCCAAACACACGACCAACAACAATAACAAACAGCTGATGTAAATATGTTACACTTCAGTACACACTGGACAACACTGGTCTTGATGCACTGATGTCAGCTCTCGGTTTTCATCTTACATCTAAATGCATCTAAGCCAGAAAGAAAGATAATTTAAAAAAAAATAAAAACAAGAACAAAACAAACAAAAAACAAACCCCATCCCAATATACAAGGCTAAATGATGTCAACTGGAAAAAAAAAAGCTGATGGCATTTAACCTATTTCTCTCTCCAAAAAGATACCAGCAACAAAGCAAACTTTTATTCCGACAATATGGGGTTTCAGAAAACATTCACACTGTCAATGTAATATATTTACTTTTAAAACAGTCCTTCACCCTCCTGCCTGAGAAATACTTATTTCTGAATTTTGTTTTTTTTTTTAATGCACCCTCTGTATTACCACAGTGTTGGAAGGGAAGAGAAGAGAGGAGAGAAACCAAAGCAACACAGAAAAAAATCCTCCACAAACCTGTTGCTGTGGATACTGCATTCCTCCCATGGCTGCTGGGGCTCGTCCCGGCATTCCCACGGGATAGCGCTGGGGGCCGGGAGGGCCGTAGGACTGCCCGGGGTAGGGGCTGCTCTGCTGCGTCTGAGAGTGGGGGTTATTGCCCATGCCATACAACTGAGGTCTCTTCATGACCATCGGGTCCATTGGGCTGCCCTGTTGTTAAAACACAAGCAAAGGAACACGTTAAGGTAGGGACAGAAGAAAGGTCAGAATAGTCACGCTTACCGCCGGCAAACTACACACGTGGTTTTCTCCGTGCTTATATATATCAAATATTGACTTGACATATGAAGAGGCAAAGTACCACACGTACTAATAGATGAGTTTTTGAATGGGGAGTTTGGGACTTCCATTGCATTTAAAAAAAAAAATAAAAGTAATAATTTTGCACTCAAACTTAAGGATGTCTCTTACCTACAGAAAAAGCAATTATGATAACTGCCCAATAAATTGCAGCTTAAGAAACAATTAAGTATACTGTTGTAAACTGATTAGCATCGCTGACTTTAATGTGTGAACATAAATAAAACTGTGTCTATCAAGAGAGACACAAGTACTGGGCAAGCCATTTAACCTTGAGAAAACGTCTGTTTTCTTACCTTGAAAAAAAGGGAAAGTGAAAAGAAAAAGTTTCCAAGAAGTGCAATGCATACAGAATGCTGTATTTCCGTGCTTTCATATGGCTATCGCGTGCATTAATAAGTTTCCAGATCATAAGGCAAGTCATAACCCAGATTTTACATGAAAGTTTATTTGCCTCCTTAATAGACCTCGGAAAATCCAAACTGCAATCGCTGATGGAGGGGGAGGGGAGGCAAGGGAGGGAAGTTTTATTTTTAGACTTTTTGGCAGCGCTTACCAAGCACCGTAACAGTTTCAGGACGGGTGTCAACCATTGTGTGCTATTACTCTCATGTTTTATTACTGAGGACTAACTGAACCAGAAAAAATATCATTCTTTGTCAAGCGCAGCACCGTATTGTTAATATGACATCCAGTTTTTAATTCCTGAGTGCCAGTTAGAGTCACAGAAGAATGGGGGGAGAGGGGGGTGGCTTTTAAAAAGCCTACCACAATCTCGTCTTCATGAAAGAGACATATTCCCTTCTTCCCCCCCAATCCACCCCTCCCAGGGAAAAAGACCTATTAATTCAGCCAGCCAGCCCACCCTCCCACCAGGAGCAGGATTCCTTCCCGTAGCACATTTTGTACATATTTTCCTACAGTGTATTGTTGACCAGTTTCATTTTAAAGCCTCCTGTGTAACGTGGCTTCTACAAGTCCTTCTTGGCTATTAAATTCTGTTGTTATGACAATAAATTACACACACACACACCCCTCTTATTTCTTCTCATTATTGCCATTTGTACAACTAACACACCACAGCTTTTCCCCCCCCCCATATGCACAAGGCATGCACTCTCACAGAATGATACAGGGGTTGGAAGGGACCTCTGGAGATCATCTAGTCCAAGCCCCCTGCCAGAGCAGGTCCACCTAGAGCAGTTTCCACAAGAACTTGTCCAGGTGGGTTTTGAATGTCTCCAGAGAAGGAGACTCCACCAGCTCTCTGGGCAGCCTCTTCCAGGGCTCTGCCACCCTCAAAGTGAAGAAGTTCCTTCTCATGTTTAGCTGGAACTTCTTACATCCAAGGTTGTAACCAAACTCCCCAAAGAAGTCACTGCTTAATAACTATCACACACTGTTCTTCCTTCTTCAAACCTTCTCACTGTACCATTTTCCTTGGCCCTCCTCACCCTTACCAGTACCGCTGTATGCCAGGAATGTCACCAAAACCCAATAAAGTATTCCCAACACGGACACGCTACACCTGAGGAAATGGAAACAACCTCCTCCTCCTCACATAACACCTCCATTTGCTTCAGAAGAGGATGCCCTTTTCTGCCACCATAGCGAATTGCACATTCTCTTCTAATTTTGGGTGAGTATTACTCAGCAAATTTGCCTTTATTATTCAGCTTCTTTGTGGCCAGATTAGAAGTTTCTATTTTTCACCACTAAATGTCCCTGGGTAATTTACTATTTATATTTCATACTTTTCAAAATCAATGGTTCCCCAACCACTTCAGGCCACCTGACCCATAGCAACACTTTTTTTTTTTTTTTAGGCCATCATGCACTCTCACCACACTTTTAACTAAAAACAGTACAAACACAAAGGTTCAGCAGATGAACTAGAGATTCCTTCTCACAGGGTTCCCGAGGGACAACTTACATTTCCTCCTATACACCAAGACACTTTATCTATGTTTATTTCTGTGTTTTTATGTTCACCCTGCGCATCACCTGTCATGTTCATCTTCTCAAAAATAAACTCTTGTTCAAAGCAAGTCTTGGGAGTTTCCTTCACAAGATTCTCATGAAGCCCAACAGCACCGTTCAATGCCATCATCATCTCTTTCAGGGATTATTTCCAGGTCTCAACTCCAATAACAACATTTGCTCAAATTCAATGTTAATTAATTTTGAGTTTAATATTTTCTGTTCCGCATCCAATACTTAAATATAATTATAAACAACGCAGATAGCTACACAACTGAAACAGGCTGACACTTTCCATTATCAAGACTATTTTCAGGTGCATATAAACTTTGCCAAACTTCAAGCATTTAGGCTGAAATTTTCCAGGCCATATGTACGCCCGAGGCTGAAATTCTCTGGAAAATTCAGCAGAAACAGTTCAGCTATGTCTTAGAATGAGGTCACAGAAAAATACATCGTTTATGTTCTTACATAAAACACTTAAAAATACTTCTTAATACCACGCTTTGGGGCAGAGAATTTTAATTTGCCGGGGTGACATTGGTCCTTCAATGAAGGCGAGGCGTGCGCCCCTGTAGAGAGAGCACCTGAATGTCACTGGACCGTGAGGAGCACGGGAGGAAGAAACGGGGATGTGCGAGCAGCACAGTGAGACTTCATCAGAGGAGTTACAAGGGGCACAAGGTGGCCTCAAATTCAACGGACAAAGAGAGACAATGGGCTAAGAAAAGCAGCGGAGACAGAAGTGGGGCAGGAGGGATTGAAGGGAAGAGGAGGAAACAAGGTCAGGAGGTAACATAGATACAGCCCAAAGAGTCTCTGTCCTCTGGACTAGTGACCACCAAGTGGTAAAGGGGTTTTTTTGGTGTGTGATAGGAGAATGAGCCTCACCACCTCACTTGATCCTTCCTTCCCTTCTTCTCATCAGCCTACTGTCTCTTCACTTATCTTTGTCCTCTCCAGGAGAGCTGCTCCCCTTTCCCTCAGATGACATCCCTCCACTTGAGTAAGGTGGAGGGATAAAGAGCCTAAGATATTGCTGAAAACTCCAGCCTGTAGTTGACCCATACGATGCTGAAACTGCAGGGGCTGTGGTCACAGGGTATGGGTAACAAAGGACCAGAACTTACTGTGGACACTGTGATTGAGGCACCAGGATCAAGGACTGGAGATAACAAATGTGAGATGGCTAGACTGCGAGAGCGGTAAATATCCCCAGGCAAATCACTGAGACAACCCAGAGAGAGACACCCTCGCTGTTGGTGCTGCCTGTTCCCTCCTCCCTCCAAGGTCTCGGAGAAAGAACAAACCGTACCAGCGACTCTGTGGCTGTCAGTTTGGGTCAGGGCAATCTCAAGCACAAACACAGGCTAGGCCAGGAACGGACTGAGAGCAGCTCTGAGGGGGAAGACTTGGGGGAGTGTTTGCTGATGAGAAGCTCAACGCAAACCAATGTGCACTTGCAGCCCAAAAAGCCAACCACATCCTGGGCTGCATCAAGAGAAGCCTAACCAGCAGGTCAAGGGAGGTGATTCTCCCCCTCTACTCTGCTCACATATGACCCCACCTGGAGTACTCTGTCCAGCTCTGGGGCCTCCAAACATATGAAGGAAATTGACCTATTGGAGTAAGTCCAGAGGAGGCCACAAAGATGATCAGAGGGGTGGAGCACCTCTGTTATGAGGACAGCCTGAGAGAGTTGGGGTTGTTCAGCCTAGAGAAGAGAAGGCTCCGGGGAGACCTTATAATGGTCTTCCAGTACCTGAAGGGGGCCTATAGAAAATGTGGAGAGGGACTCTTTGTCACAGAATGTAGTGATAGGATGAGGAGTGACAGTTTTAAACTAAAAGAGGGGGAATTCAGATCAGATGTTAGGAAGAAACTCTTTACTGTGAGGGTGGTGAGACACTGGAACGGGTTGCCCAGAGAAGCTATTGCCCAGAGATGCCCCATCCCTGGAGGTGTTCAAGACAAAGCTGGATGAGCTTTGAGGAACCTGGTCTGGTGGGAGGTGTCCCTGCCCGTGGCAGGGGGGTTGGGACTCTATGATCTTTAAGGCCCCTTCCAACTATAACTATTCTATGATTTTGTGTTTCTGCAAGGGAAACCTACACCAAATCGCTAGCTCTTCCCCAGCTTTAAGAAATGTTGACATCGCAGTGTTAAGACCTGTTGGAATTAAGTTTGCCCTTGCAACATTAAACGTGTCTCCTTCACAGATATAACTGCATCAAGCTTTAAATACACGGTCACACTCCTGTCCCCACCGGCAGCAGATGCGCCTGCTCTCAGGATCAGTCGAGAGCAGCACAGGGAAGGGGCTATTTGCACTGTTGGACCAAATGGTTCGCTCATCACATGGGTAGCAAACAAAGCAGAAAATGGTCTTCATAGTCAAGTAATTGTATCCTGCTCAGACAGAACTGGAGTCTACCCGTGTATCTGCCCCAGTTTTCCATTACAACAAAAAATTTTCACAAACTACCAATTTAGTGCATCCCTCATTACCTGACCTGAAATCGTGAAATTTAAATTGCAGAAAATGCTGCATATCTACAACTGCAACTACTTTTGCATTTTACAAGAGACATACTGTCAAGGTGTTTTCAGAAACTGGATGTTCCGGAAAATTTAACCTACAGCCATCATAACAGGCCATTCAAACTTCCTACAGCAATGCCTCAGTTTCCCAACCGTGAAAATGAAAAACATCATCATCTCTTCACCAGAGAGGTGATTTTCAGATTTAATATGACCATGATCAATACTATAGACAACTCTCCAACAGAAGAACAAATTTTGTCTTCAGAGCAGTGTATGGTGTTAAAGACCTGGAGCCATACACTTAAGAGAAAGAAAAAACACCTGCTCAGCCAGTACCATGTGTCCCGTACAGTAGAGGTAAAAATTTAATTATAACTTTTTCCAACTTCAACGCATGCACAGTTTTCAGCTTCCACATACTTTTAAACTTAAAGTTTCATTTTTTGGAGCAAGATTTTCTTTTGTCTACAACATTTTGAAAAGTTATTGAGAAAGAGTTGTTAGCTGAGAAATACTTATTATAATCTTATTTGAAGGTTCCTTTAACACCTATTAAGTTCAAACATTTTCTTTAACGTTGGTTCCAACAGTTTTCAAAGCCAAGTTTTGGGTGGCAGGATGATTATGACAAGTACCAACCTCTTCATTTTGTAGGGATCAACAACCAACCCTTCCTCACCCGCTCTCTAACATTTACCAAAAATGACAGCATTGCTGTAACTGCATCACATTCTTCTAAAACCCAGTGGGCACATATGACCGTGAATGGATGATGTGCGTATTTTCACATCTTCCATGCCTTTTCTTAATTCTATTACATGCTGTACTGCAAAAGTTTTAATTACTTTTTAATTGTTATTTTAGAGTCAACTGCTGTCATCAATACCCATTTGTTTCTTTTCCCTTCCTTTACGGAAGGGTCAAATTTTTCTCTAGTGCTATTTTACTCCCAATACAGGCATTAGCTTTTTACCAATTTAGCTACTGTTTCCTCGTGCTATTTTTACTGCCATATTCTGCCAGGCAAGCCTGAATGAATTCTGCCTTTTGCTTCCGATTCTGCACCTCCACTTCAACTTGCTGCATTTCATTTAAACCTTGCATAGATCTGCAGTTCCTCAAAATACCTCAGTCTTGTTCTTTGCTTCAGTCCACAGTAATATTGTAATTTATAACCCCTTTATTATAGTGCCTATCTTGTGTCAGTATCAGATTCATTTGAACACATACTATCAGGCTTTGTAAGAGCAGAGCATTTCATAAGAGTCTTGCCTATTATGTGCCTCGTGAGCGCATTAAAACATTCAAGGGAAGGTTTGCTAATGATTTCGATAGGGCCAAGGTTTCATTCCCCATCTCTAGATTGACAGTCCAACCATTACGATAGGAGGCGAAAAAGCCTACATTGCCTACAAATAGTAACTGACAACTTTTTTCTGTTACCTGCTCCTTTTTTTCAATGTTTATGTAAAAGAATGCATAAATTCGGCCTCCCTGCTATACGCAGAAGAATTCATATTCTACACCTGTTTGTAGCCTCAGTATCACCACCACTTCTCTCCTCGTAGCCAAAACAATCAAATAAATCACCTCACTCTGAAATATCTGGACATTCAATTTTACCCTAAAGCAAGGAAAAAAAAAAAAACAACACAAAAACCCCACAAACAAAAAAACCAACCCCAAACTCCCTCACACTACCATCTTCTCTCATCATTTAACTAGTGTTTTATCTCTTCTCTGCTTAGATGTGAGACGGGGTGCACGCTAGAGTAACTCGAGCAGCAGTTTGACCAAGACATCAGCTCTTCCTTTTGGGACACTACTGGTGTTATATATGCATTACACATACTCTATTAAATTATTAAATAATCAATGTATGATTCACTTCTAACACCAAAATCTTTATTTGAAAGACATTTATGAATATGAACAATGGTGAGAGTCTCAAAATATAACTTAACCGTTTAAAGATGCCACAAAGAACCCCACCACTGAAGTCTCAAGGCAGGGAGGAGTTACAAGATACTTTACAAGGGTCACAGTGAGATTCAGATGTGACGATAGAGCTCTTATACAAGGCAGACAGAGCAATTCACTAAAAGACAAGAGTATTCACGTGAGATATAACTACTCTTCAAGCGAAAGTGTACTCTTTTTTTTGTTTGTTTAAACAAAAAAAAAATTGAAAGAAGCCTTGGTTTGGCTGACAACAGCACATGCTGCAATTTAAAGGGACCATAAGCCACAGTGCATCCCAACAACTAAGGCTGCATCATTTGCGCCTATAACAAAACAACATGAACTCAACACTTTCAAGTAGGCTTGCCCTCAAACTCCTAGAGCTACTGAATACAATAACTCTTTGTTTATTCATTGATCTGCAGCCAAAGCTTCTGTCTCCGCATTAAAAAAAAAAAAAGCCTCTTTATTAATACCAAAGCCTTGAAACTTCATAATAAAGACAGCTGACAATCAGCCACCGACATTCCAAGAAAGATGGGCATGGAGCTCTCGGCTCTAGGTCAGGCACCAAGTTACAAATTTATCGGTAGAGATAATCACAAGTATTCACTATAATACAATGACACAGCTGGCATGAGGACGCAACTGGGGAAAAGATAATCCATTCCTAGATAATGCCATCATTTGTATGAACATGTACGAGGACTCCTCAGCCAACATTTTTACACGACAAAAGCATGAGTATCAAAACACAACTCTCCTTACACGTGTTTTAAATATCCATTTGAGAATGATACAAACAACCTTTAAAAAAGTTTTCATGTACAGCACCGAATTCTGACTTATGCCAATAGTGAAATCTGAGAGCTAGAGGCAAACATGCTTCCTAATTTTTTTTGAAGTAGAAAGTCAACTGTCTGTACTTTAATAAAATTTAAATAAAAAAAAATTCAGTTGCACAAACACAACAAGGAATAAGCCAAAACAACGAGCCAAGTTCAATATAAGCCTATGACGAAGGAAAATCCCATGAATGAAGCAGCATATACTGGCAGAGATTTAACAAAAATAGCTATTTTCCTTGTCTTAAAGGCTTTGCACACTGTCTGATTTCAGCTGCAGGGAGACATCAGAAAGATAATTTCCCACTCAAAACAGAAAGTAATTAAAAAGGGGAAAGACAGAAAAATCAAAGCCATGTCCCACCAAAAATCAACTACCACTACTCCACTAGAACATTTACAAGTAATTATACAAGCAAGTGTCTCTGCGGGGCGGAGGAGAAGAATGTGTGTATGCCTGTTCTCCAGTTTTCTTCTGGGTCCTCTTTAACACAACCTGAAAACTGCAAGGTCAGTGAGTCAGCCATTCTCTAGTTATTATTTTGGAGATAAATAAACCTAAATGACTACTGAAAGAACAAATCACAATGAACACAGCAAAGAAAAGAAACCTGGTTTTAACGAAGTAGACACAAGTAACCTCTTCCGTTGCCACTGTGAGTGCTCTCAAAGGTTAAGACAACATCAAAAAGCAATTATGCACATTTATCACACCTGCTGGCCAAAACAATCTGACAAGTTCACATGGCTACACAGCTCAGAACTGCTGCCCTTCGAGTTGCCTTTGTCACCACCAACTACTGACATACAGATTATACCCTGATGTCAACCAAAGGTTTGTCATCTGTCCCCATCACACTTGAACGCTCAGCCTTCTCCTGTAACCCACCTTCCTCAATTCAACTCCTTCCAGAATTACTCAGGAACTATCTTCCTGTCTTTGTATTTGTTTGCCCCATCTCGGATGCTCTATACAGAGGAGACCACCTTCCTTTAGGCATCCAGAAGCTCTAGTCTCCTAGCAGAAGTGCTCCCCAAGTTAGAAGTAATATCTAGTGCTGCAGAATTTAGGGGTTCTTACAGATGTCTTCTAGCAACCCTACCTATGACTGTACAACACGTCAGTGATTCCAGCTGCATTTCCTACTTGCTGCCAGATCATGACCACACTTTAGCTACTTCCATCCGTAGCCCAGCTTAGAACTGTCTTTGTAGGGCGGTTTCGCACCAATATAACAAGCTTTAGCACCGGAGCATGAGAGATACGGGGCACAGTTCTCAGTCTGCCATTTCTGCTACCAAAATAGTATCCCTCAGCAGGAGAGCGAGGCAGACAGCGAGGGAAAATGGTATCTTAAAGTTCTCAGGCTAGATTCACCACAGGATGCCTCACAGCCCCGAGGCCTCCTCAGTAGCCAATGCTATGGCTCTACGAGGAAGAGAAAATCCATTCATAAACCCAGAAAACTCTAAGTTAAAAAAAGAAAAGCCCCACCCAGACTACCAGTTACTTCTATTTTGTCTGGCAAGGAGGTTCTCAGCTTCCTAGACAAGTAAACACCTTCACTCACTGTGCATGGCTGCCATCTGGAACTCAAAAAAAAAAAAATTCCCTTACCTACTTTGTACAGCTCTTACACAAACACAGGGTTAGATGGACAGAAAAGGATGTACTAAAAATAGTGTCCGTCAGGCAAGGAGCAGAGAGCAGCCTGGAATGGAATGAGGGGAGCTGGGCAGGAAGGCTCCCTGCAGAGAAGTATTGGAGCAGGAGGGGAAAACGCAGAAAGTCCTGAAAACTAATAAGTGACAGAAGAGGGTGAGGGGATAAACGATAGAAATCCCCCATCCACTTTGAGTTTTAAAGGAAAATCTTCCCAAACCTAATAAATATTCAAGTAGATCTGAATACGCTTTCTCAGTTACTTGGCTTTATTAGCAAAAATAAAATTAAAGGTTAGATGTGTATTTAATTGCTGGAGAGATCACTAGCTGAGAAAGTGACATTCTGGACACTGGGGAGATGAGTGTACCCACAAAAAGGTAGAGCCAATCTCAACTAGGTCACAAGCCAGAAGTACATACAGTTAGCTCCAGATTTTTTCCACTCCAAGCGTTATATATAGTTCTATAGTTATATTAACACACACACACAAAAAGGTATGCTGGTCATATATCCTCAGCATTTATGGCAAATTATTAATCAAGTCCCACCTGAAACAATTTGTTAAATTGATTTTAATCACTGGGCCTCTCATGTGAAGCTTTGTATAATCAGCATTTCATTTACAAAATTAATTGCCTGATTGATTCTCAAGAGGCAGTAGCTGTCATTACACTGCTGTCATAACTTTTGAGTAGGGGTGTCACAACACTGAATTCTGACAGTATGAAGAGCACTGCTATTTAAAAATTGAGGGCGGGGAGGTAGGGGGGAAACAAATACAGTGATTTCACAGAATTGCTCTTTAGCCCGACAGAATGTTAAAACCATTTCCCAGCCGTTTCAGCCAGCCTCCCCGTTTTCTATTCATTGAATAATGCGCTACTCAGCTATTCAGTCTCTTTTCTTAGAGGCAGGTCCATTTAATTCAATTTTATCATAGTTGCGGTTGCATAAAATGAGTTTGTTGTTGAATATACAAAAGATTTAATCACAGGCCGCTCTTAAGGTTATTTGCAGAGCAGAGTTTGACTTTCAAACATGTAGAACTTTTTTCCCCCCCATCCACAACGTTCTGGAAAGTTATTTTCAACTAGATTTTTTTTTTAAACAAAGCAAACCATAACTTTAGAGAACTTATTTAGGAGCTCCTTTAGAAAGTCTTTTTTTTTCTTATCCCAGTATTTTAAACTACGTATTAAGCCTCGAAGCCGTAGCAGAGATGGAAGCAAAGCTCCTCCACTTGCTGTAGCTCCTTCCATAGCCCCATGGCTACTACATTCTTGGAAGAGAGCGGTGCTGCGGGGAGGCGGCGCAGGCCAGCGGTTAGGGCACCGAGTCATAAGACAGGGCTTCTATTCCTGGCTCGGCAGCTGACCCGCTGTGCAAACACGAGCACAACACTTCACCTTTCTGCGACTGGGTTTTTCACCCCCATAATAACAAGTATTATACGCGCTCTTAACAAGGAACAAGACTTTGAAGACTTTGGGGAGACTGATGTCGGTTATTATCGACAAGAAACACAGGGCTAGGAGTCAGAAACTGGGAGGCTAAAGGAGGGGGGGGGGGAAACCCACCCTCCAGAAGGTTTTAAAAAGGAGAAATCACATCCTAGGCTGTAACAAGCTACTTTAAACTTTCAGAAACCTACCCTCAAAAGGAAAAAGGTGTCTGCAAACATCTTTTAAAAAAACAACAACAAAAACCACAAAACACAACAAACACCATAAATTTCTGCTAGATGACCTCGAACAGTATTAAGTGTATTAAACAGTATTTGAGAAACTGACTTATTTCTAAGGTAAGTCCAAAAATAAGCCCCTCGATTTCTCAAATTCAACCTTATGCACTAAATTTCACCAAGTCCTCCTGAATGCAACATATTTAAAATAATTTCTAGCCCATGCTCTGAGATAACACTATTACAACTCTTCAAAACCTGAATTATACCTACTGCTAGCATTTGCAATGGATCCCACCAAAACACAGTTCCAGAATAAATCAAGAGTCCAGCTAACACCAAAACCTAGCCGATACTCTAGAAATCACAGCTCTTCTCTTCCCTTCCCACCCCCAACTGCTGTCAAAGATTCTCTTCTACTTCTTTCTGCAAAGTGCTCTGCCACTCTCCTCCAGGCACCCAGCATAAGCTGCTTTGGTATGAAGACTCTAACGCAACCTTCTTCTCTTTGTGCAGATCTCTGAGGTCACGATGAATGAACTCAGGGTGGGAGGAGGGGGGAACACCAAACAAAACAAAAAAAAAAAACAATTACAAAAACAGATAGGATACTGGGATAACAGGAGGGAAAACTCCACCAGGCAAACAAAAGCAGCTAGTTGTTTTCCTTTTCCATAGTCATAACATGAGATTGCAATGGAGGAAAGTCCAGAAAGTTCTTGCCACACTGAGAAATGGTTACCAAAGACCTAAAAGTTATATTCCTCTGCCACACCAGGAAGAAAAGAAGCTCAGTAAAAGAAGAAAGATCCGTCACCCTACTCGCACCAATGATAGTAAAATGGGACTTTAAAAAGAAGTGTAAAGCACTGTCTTTATTTCTTGATTTCTAGCCTCACAGCAGGTACCTTACTCATTAATCTAGCATTTTGTCTTTTCAACCCAAATATTCTATTACTGGTTTTGATTAGGTAAGAAATGGTCTTACCTAAGTAAGAAAACAGGGGAGAGACCTTAGCTAGAGCAAATTTATGCAAAATTCCTAACGGATATATTTAGGATTAGGGTAATTGGAAGGCAAACTCCGCTCTAGAACAGAAACCCTGTCACTTCTTCAACTGCCAACAAACTGCTTCCTTCTCTTGTAACATATTTTCTATGTTAAAACTGCTTCCCATAGAGGCTGAAAAAACTTGATTGTAAATAGTGCAAAATATTAATAGATACCTGGAAACTAACCGGTTCATCTTTTTTTACCATCATTCCATAATGGCCTCTGTATCATGTTGGCTGAACATCATACAAATCCACTGTCCCAGTTAGAGACACACCAGCAGCATCAGCGCAGTCCAGGGATCAACTAGATAGAATGAATCTGAGGCTAGACACCACTATTGTGGTGTCTACAGAATTTTCAGGAGTCCCTGCCTGTGAGTATTTTGCATTTATATGATCTTCCTCATCAACACAGACACTGTCAGGATCCAGTTTTCGGAGAAGGAGCAAAACAAGCAAAAATTCACCAGCAGCAGGTGATTAAAAGCATTAGTAAATAGCTTTTTTTAGTAGTTAAAATAAAAATTTAACGAAATTTAACTTTTAAATTTAAAATCCATCACCAGAAGGAGTGCTTTTTTTCATTATTGATTGAAAACTTTAATGGTTAAGTAATAAGTTAGAAGAAACAGTAGACTGAAGGTCAAAGCCCCGTTATTACTTGAGAGAACAATGTGATTGGAAACCATGAATTCACACACATGCCTACATTCACACCAGCTCTTCTGTATAATGTAACCGATTCCCAAGTATCACTTTACAATTCTGATTAGGTCTTACAAAAATCTTGTTTATTAAATTGCTTTCTTTAGGCATGCATAGCTGCTAATTTGTTTCCAACTAAATCATGTGTCATCTGAAAAAGATTACATTGTAACAGCAAAACAACACTCCTGGGATCATGCTTCATCTGGATTTTAGAATTAGAAGGACAAATATTACAGGAGTTGTAAATTTCCCTTAAAAGCGGTGAGGAACACCCTGCAACAGGGTAATTCCAAACAGGACTATTAGTGTACTTAGCAGGAAGCAGCCATACTAAGAGACATACATAGCAAGTCAAAAACTCAAAAGTATTTAGGGATCTGTTCAGCTTTAAATGTTAATTTCTACAAGAAAAAAAAATATTGCTCTTTAAGTCAATGTATATGTATTTACAAAAACATATTTTGTAAGCAAAGCAATGATAGCAAAAAAAAAAAAAGCTGTGCTGATTTAAAAAGATTATCAGCACTAATACTCACAGGTTTTAAACAAAGTTAAAAATTTGCAGAGATGTGGGAATGACTCCCAAAGAATTCTACAGAACAGACCTCCAAAAACATATCTGGATGTTAATATAAAGTTCCCTATGGCTTACTCGGGGAAAAAAAATTCTGACCTGGGTTTAAACCAGGTCAAATCCTGGTTTAACCCTAGTGGTTTCACCTACTTCTCACTCAAGAAAGACCAAAGTTGCCAAATCTTCACTGCTCTTTCCTCAACCACTCCTAACGGGACAAATTCCTCCTCCAAACTGGCAGACTATGAAACATCCTAGAGCATCTCAGCACAAAGAAATGCACGCATATAACACATGCACATGGATTAAGAGCAGAAATAGGGAAGTAGGATTAATGAGGACTATGAATACCTCTGCAAAAAATTACCCTGGATGTTCAGAATTACATGCATGGTTCTAGTATATAGCTACTATCCAGAACTTGCAGTTTCTATACAAAGAAGGCATGTGTTTTCAATATAAGATCACAATCTTCTTTTAATACCACGCTATTTAAAATTAAATTAAAATCAACATGTGAGACGTATTTGGTCTGAGAAATGTGAAAGCAGGAAAGCTGATCCACTTTCTCAGTATTTCTCATCCAAAAAAGCCATCATTTAACAGGAAATCTGACTATGCCATATTCATAGAATTTCCTCCCCTCTCCCACAGCAGAAACCTTTATTTTCAAATTCTGTCTGCCTGAAAACTCCTGGCTTCTTTCCATTCCTATGCCCACCTCTTATTTCCCAGTCCTTAAGAGAGCCCCACACCAGCCATCGTGTGAAAACACCAACATAGCTTTCCTAAAGTACTTCAAAGAAAGTCCTTTGTCAGAGAGGATATTCAGGATTAATGAGTCCTCCTTCGGCACAACCCAAAATACAGTATTTCCAACTTCCTAAAGTTACCAAATCTAGAAAAGGATCAAAATTAACGATCAGATTAAATGGAAAGAGAGAGAAGGCAATAATGACTGCCTTCACAAACACTGAAGCAGTCTAGGTATGGGGAATCTTTCCCGTACATCTCAGTAAGCTATTTCTGAGGGCAACATCAATTTGAGTATATTTACATCTAATCTTTCTCCCTTCTCTAAGGCTGCAACTTAGAGCAGCTTCTTCCTGCAGCTGATGAGGGCTGAAGACAGTTCATTCTGTCAAAATCACCTGGCCTAGTCAGAAGAGGTCATTTAGCAGCAAAGACAGATGTTTCTCAGCTGATATAACTAAAAGGCAAAATAGAGCAAACAAGCCCAAAGAGTCATTTTAGCAACAGGGTATCTGCAATTCCAATTTTAGGTATTGTTCAATTTAGAAAGATGTTATTCATCCGACACTCATTTGCAAACTTCAATTTAGGATTAAAGAGCTGCAGATACCATGTATCATACATTCTATTTATTCTTCAGAGAAAAAAAAAGAACTTTTCTTAAAGACACATTATTCACTTCATATCTAACCTGGCATTTCAGCTAAACCCAGCTCTTCTGCCAAGTACTATGATTTCTTGAATACATTCTTCCCCTACTCACTTTACACTCCTACCCCTAGATTGTTTTTTGCTTAGCTCTTTCACACAGAAAAAGACATCGAACAGAAAAAGGAACACTGAAACTAATTATACACCAGAAATACTGTCGAAGATGAAAAGGAAATGCTACACATTTTTTAAAATAAACTGCTCAATGCCCAAGAAGTTTAGACACTGGTTACAAAGCTAACAGAGAAAAAGAATCATTTCAGGAAGAAACACTCCTGAATAACAGTCTACCAGTTAAAATTAGAAATACGCATTGCACTCAAAACTACACAAACACCATTAGACTATTTTGACAGAAAACATTGTTTCAAAGAATTAGAACAACTCAGACACTTGAAACAATCCTATATGAATCCACATATCCTCTCACACCAATTCTATGCCAAGTTCAGCTTGCACAAAGCTTGGGGTGGGGGGGAAGCATATGTTTAAATAACTCCTTTTCGCTCGGTCTGTTACTACTACAGGACAGAGCAACATCTGTCATGACTGGTTTAGGTCTGTCTTATCCTGCCTCAGAGCAGAGGGATGGATTCAATGACCTCTTGATGTTCCTTCCAGCCTTGCTCTTCTATGATTTGGCAGTTATTACATCATCCCTATTTTATTTTAAGATGTCTCCTGTTTCTCCAATTTGCTTTGTGTTTGAAGTCATTGTGCCAGAAACTGAGGGTTATGAGACAACATGGACATTATAACACTACAAACATACTAGAAATATTAATAAAATATAATTAAAAGGATCAAAAAAAAAATATACATTTTCAAAACATTCATTTCATAAGAAGTAAGAAACATACATAAGAAGAACTCTTCCTAAGGAATTTATGTTGATATCTGCAGAAACTGCAAAAATACTGTAAAGAAACATTAATATATTCCCTTTTTTAGGGCGCTGCAAAGGTGAGGATGAGATGTACTGTGTTCTAACAGCAAAGGAGATATGGGCAGAAGAGAACAAGAGAAGATGGTCACTATCAAAGCACCATCCACATAAATACCTCTCTGTAGGTACCTGCTTCTGACTGAACCAGGCAAGAGAGATCACCCCTACCAGCACCATCCTCCAACTGCATCACATACCAGAAGAGCACCTGCACCCTCCTCCCTTCCCTCTATATCCCATTTGAGTTGCTCCTCGTACAACTTGTGCCCACCAAGTCAATTATGGTCCTAACTGTCTTGCGTGAAGATCAATAAATATCAGCAATTCTCCAAACGATTAACATTTTTGGAGGCTTTTTTTTTTTTTTCCCAACTTCATCAAGGAAGCTTCCTTCTGTGATCCACAGAGATGCGTGCAATTAGAGCCACAGCACAACAAAACTCGAGGAATAATGAGAAACAGGAGACAAAAAGTATCCAACACAGACTTCATTAGGCAGCCACAGTCTATTCCACCTGTTGTGTTGTACACTGTGTACTCGTAAAACCACAGAGGGGAAGGGGAGGGGGAGAAGATATAGCCAAGCACCTAGGAACATGAATTTTGTATATCCTATTGTTATCCACAACCCAGGAAGCTGTTAATTGGCCTAAGTAATTGGTTTAAATACCCAAGTCCCATTATAAAAATATACTATGAAAATGCTCAGACACTTATCACAACCAAGAAATTTTTAACTAAAGTTCAAAGCTGAAAAGGCACTAGGGACTTGTCTACGCTGAAGGAAAAAAATGCATAATTATATCAATATAACTAGCTCAGTGTGGAAACTTACTCCAGTATAAGAGTACCCTTGCCCACTTAAGCTTACGTGCTTGGGAAGCAGAATAAGATAAACCATGAAAACTCTTATTCTGGTGTAAGAGTGTCTCCATAGGGAGTTATATTAGTATAATTATAGCATATAATTATAGCACATAGTTGTACCGTTAAATTTCCTTGTGTAGACAAGTACTAGGTGCCCGGTCCACATCCATTTTCTAGCAAAACAAATGGTTATCAAATTCCAATAGAGGCACATAAAATACTAAGCATTTATTTTTGTTTGATGAACCTTCTTCATTTTAAAGTGATGAATTACTTCAATTAATCTTCCTTGCAAATGCTTTTCTCTCCGCTATCCTATACGGCAATAGATTATTCTTCTGGTGGAGGCATCATAAACTAACACTTTAAGAACGGCTGCGATATCTCCCACACTGATTTAGGCTCTCATCATATAAAGCAAGTGGTGAGAAATCAGGTACAAGGAAAGAATAAGGTGCTGTTTACACATTTGACTGTTAGACTCGCACCTTTTATAGTACATCCCCAGCTACTTTAAACAGCCAAGTGCTTCAATAATTTAGTCTCTATCCTTCTGACAATTTCATTCTCACCTCATTTGCTAGAGAAGTTAAAACATTTCAGTCAACCTTGAGGAAGCCGCGCTTCCTCCTCCTCCCCCGGTACACACTAGGGGGGAAAAAAGTACATCTAAAACCCATGCCACTAGTTGAACTTCAAACTACAAAAGAGAACCATAAATGATATACAAATTATAAAACTACAAAAGATACGTCAGAATCTTTTGAAAACAAGCAACTTTTCAGAGGATACTGAGCTCAGAAACCCAAGCTTAAGGCAAATAAATTCTCATCGTTTGTGAGAAAGATCCCTTAAAAAGGGAGCAAAGAGAAATACCAGT
Source organism: Tringa tobata (assembly GCA_033628505.1). Classification (NCBI taxonomy): domain Eukaryota; kingdom Metazoa; phylum Chordata; class Aves; order Charadriiformes; family Scolopacidae; genus Tringa; species Tringa tobata. The sequence goes on along the minus strand of JAHREE010000095.1, from coordinate 2,407,000 downwards.
TACACCAGCCTCCCAAATGTGCAAAGCACTGAAAACCTTCCACAAAGATGTCAGTGAAATTATCAGCAGCGATATAACTTCATTTGGGGCATTTTAAACGCTCTATTAAGAAAGGTTAAGTGACCTTAGCAATAATTAAAGTTTACGATAACCATTTTGCAGGACATGGAAGTAAACCCCTTTTGCAAAATGTGCTTTTTCCTTTTTAACCATTTTGTAAAAACATTGCATTGCTGAAAAGAGCTCTTTGCAGGACAGGCATCCCTGTGTTTTCTTCTGTACCTCTGACCAATTCCATCTCTCGGCATTACACCAGGTTTCATCATTTTGGAATACACCCCCAGCACTCCCAACACGCCTGATTTGCCCCCTTGGTGGCAGAGATCCCTTGACTGGGCTGCCCCTTTTTTCCTCCCCATGCCCAGCACAGCTCCTTAGCCCTGCCAAAGTGCTCACTGGGTTCGCTGCCCTGCCTGATGCCCCACAGACAGACGGACGGACCGGCGGGAGGGCTGCTGAGCCATAGGGAGTACCAGCCCTGGTACCTTCCTCCTAGAGGTGCCCACTCCACCAGCAGTGGGAGAAGAGTTTCCAACAGACTGTTAAGCACCATCTACGGGACAAAACTGCTGTCCCATTTTCCAAATCAGCAGCTCCCATCTCTGTAGGGAAATTGCACACCTAAGCGTTAAGGTCAACTGAGCTGGAAACTCATCCCAATATTTTCAAATTTGCCAGTATGCCTCGTCTCGGCGAATAGGCTTGAAAAGAAACACTGACAGTTCTCACAGGAAAGAATTTAACATATCAAAAGAAAAGCAACAGCAGGAAAAACTCTGAATAGGTATTATAAAAAAGGACAAAAAAAAAAAAAGAAGAAATGTATCGAGCTTATCAGGAAATGAGTATTAAAGCCATTAGTTCTAATGGGTTAGCAAGGTTAGTCCAGAACTCCAACAGAAGTCTGGAGTCATTTGTTTGTATGATTTGAAAATGCTATAAATAGTAGAATGAGTTAATTTCACCTGCCCTTTGACATCAGCACCTGAGCTTATAGGCTTAGACCTTCTCTAGAGCAAGAGGAAAGACACATAACTTCGTGAGCGTGATTCACTACACCTGCATTCCATGTCTACTTTAGGATGAAGTGATTCACACCAAGAAATGACTATTTCTTTAAACCAAGGAGAAGAAAAGCCCACACAAAAATATCGGGTATAAATGCCTGTAATACATATGGTTAGATGAATCCCACCCTTGAAATCTGGTATTTCAAAGATCTGGAAGGCTTCTTTGCCCACTGCAGTCAGTAAATTCTGTGTAATTATCATATTGGGGAAAAAAAAAAAATCCTGTAGTTTCTGCCTCAGCTTCTTTCCTTTTTAAGAGGGGGGTAACAATGACCCCCTTCTCCAAGGAGAGAAAAGGAAATATCTGTCAATATTGACAGAGTAATTTTACACACAAGGTACAGTCTCATGATGAGTTTAAGCTGTGCAAGCCTGTATCACCACTGAAAGGGGCTGTCCTGCCCTGACCTCCACCCCCAGCTCAACTGGCCAGGCTCTCCCTTGCCTTACCTCTGTGCTAAAGTCAGACCAGCTCAATGATCTGTCTGACCATTCACAGGTTTTGTTTGGCAGGATTAGCTTTCAGACAAATCAGGGAGCTGATGCCACTCACCTTATGACACAAGGGAAGCAGGAGGGAGCTGATAAAAGGGTGGGAACTGCTCTTTTTAGCAGAAGTGAAGTCAGATCAGCTTCAGAGGACCATTAGACTCATCCTTTGGTGCAAGATCTTTTACCAACACAAAACTCGATAGATAGAAGAGTGAAAACACGGAGGTAAACAAATCAGGTTTTCAAGTTTTCTTCAGGTTTTCCCCAAAGAAATTCTGGCTTGGTATCTCACAAAAGGCACAGGTCCATTTAGTTCAACACATATTTTCCTATACATTTACGTGTTCACAACCTTTCTCCTGCTAACGTGCTCTTTGTTTCAGCCCCTCATCCTCAAAAGCCAAGAGGAATAAAAAGCAGCCTTTTTTAAGGAATACCTATTTAGATCTTCTAATGAATGTCTAATGAATGATCATGATTTTTTTCAAAATATTCCATGCTTACTCCAAGCATTAATCTAAACGTGACAAACAAAGCATGCTACTGAATGTTCAGCATCAGACAAATATTTGGAAAAGAAGAATAAAAAAGTAATGTTTATTGTCTCCTTTGAACTGCAATAGGATATAAAACCCCACTTCTGGCGAGGAAAAACTACTATTCTACCTTTTCCTGGCACCCCGGCGGAGAGAACTTGCTTGAGAGTAAGATAGACAACCATATGTCAGTTCAAGGACTTCAGAAAAGTAGTGTCACCAGAAACTGTAATTATTTGAAGCTTCTGTTATGATGTCATGACCAGCTGCAGCCTTTAACAAAAAGCACCAACTTTTGTCCTCCATCTTTTCAAGGAAGACATCAACCGCAAGTAAAGAAAAAAATTAATCTGAATGTTAAAAAGTAGCAGTGGAAGGAAGGAACAAACAGGGCAGGTCAGATTCAGCTTTTTCAAACCTAAAAGTCAAGTAACTATCATGGGTAAATCTGAGATTTTAAGGAACAAGAACTGTTGCAAATGAACTCCGAGGTCTTCTTAGAGGCAAAGCAATAGAATTTAGACACTACCATGCAAGAAGAAATTGGCCTTTGTTCTTCTTTGAATTCCTAAGGTATTTTCCTAGAACAATGGAAACTTAACTAACTTTTTAACAGGCTTCATTCATCATCTTAACAAGCTACATCCCCCCAAAAGAAAAAGACACAGCAGAATAACAACCAGCCATCACTGGCAGCTTGCTTTTCTCTACACCACCAATCTTCTGAGGAGAATTAAAAGGAAAAGAAATCTATGAAATTAAATATCAGGTACTATAAAATTGCACAGACTGCATCTAGCACATCACATTCACTACTAAAGTGTTTCCTCTCCTCAATTCCTGTCTTTTCTACACTTTCCACATACACAGCAACACCACACTTCAATTTCATGCTGACATCTTTTCAAATATCTTTTGGACAAATATAGAAAGAGGTTTTTAATTACAGCTGCCATGCCAGGTAAAAAGTAAAGAAACTGTGCACATCACATTTACATTCCAGCTTGGTTTTGTCTCCTTTGTTTGTTTCCCTCTTTTCTATGCTTTTCTCTAAGTCTGCTTAGACTGCTTAGACAATCAGCAGTAGAGGAACCTGAAAAAAACCCAGCACTATGACCCAAAGATTACCCATATGATTCCTCCCAATACTCTACCAAGTCTTAGGTAGGTAAGATCCTTCCCCCCCAGGATCTGGGGGCTGGCTTGGTTAGTTTTTTGATGGCTTTTTTTTTTTTTTTCTAAATGCAACTTGACCTCTGGTCACGAGAAGAGCCTACACAGGAAACTGGCTACTGAAGGCACTTTCCCTGCTGTCACTCTTTCCCCAACAACTTTTGTGCACAGATTCCTTGGAGGACAGAGAGGAGCAAATGCAAGTCAGAGGGAGGGATGGGCACCAGGGTCCCTCGGGAGCTATTTTCTCCCTGGATCCACAATCACACTGCTCACCCTCACGCAACTGTAAAATGGCAGAAGACAATAAGGATGGCTTTTCCATCGCTCCAATGATTTGGAACATGAGAAAGACAGGAATTTGGAGAGAACGTCTTAAGAAGGAAAAAGAAGCATCACAAAACAAAGGAGCAAAAAAAAGATGATGTTTGGATAAAAGGAAACAGCACAACTTTGGGAAGAAAAGAAGTGAGACAGAAGCAAATAATCCACAAATAAACCTCTCACTCCCTGCAGGAGAAAACGTAGAGAAAAAGCCTTGAGCAACCATATCCCACAACAGAGCTGACACATATAAAAGTGCTAGTATCTTCAGAAAAAGCAGAGGAACACATCTACCATTCTGCAAACCACACTCTAGCAAAGTAACAGCTCACTCAGGCCCTCCCTGACCCTCCTCCTCACAACAAAGTGCTATTAGTACTATTATTAAAATGAGCTGTGAAGAACTAAAAAGGAGAAATGGAGGGGCTATGCAAAGTCTTCCTGGGGCAGGCAATCCCCTTCCGCCGCTTGTTCACAAGTGCCACATTTGGCAAGTTCCTCATGAACAACCAAATCCCTAAATGCTACCCCAATATATGAGACACCCAACTCATGTACATAAACCTTAAACTTTTTGAGGGTCTCAATTCATCCAAGAAAATGTTCTGATTGTCACCAGCACTCACACATAAAATTCTGGAAAGCTTCGGCTGCGCCAGCCCTCAGATCCCTGGCTAATTCTTGGAAAAACCTTTTTCTTTATTTTTAATGTTGGCAACTACACCAATACATCCAGCACTTCAAGAAGACACTTCTAAAATGCAAGACAGTTTGCTTAGGATGCTGCCCAATCAGCCCCTCCTCTTTAAAGGAAAAGCCCAATTAAGTTGGGAACTTTCCTTCTGAATTATTTTAAATGTGTTTTTTTCATTGTGGTTGGATCTCAGTTAGTGTAATTGCTATTTATATCAAAACATTAAAAGGTCTGGTTATGGGGTTTATTAGAAAAGCAAAATGTGTTTTTAATACTTAAAAAAAAACCACAACAAAATACTTTGTAGCACTATTTTCCCCTGTATTTGCATACCACATGTTCAACAACAACAAAATGACTATTTTACAAAGTTAAAAATCTCAAAAGTATCACTAAAGTAGTAGCTTCTACAGTTTGTTAGTGGGAAAAATGCTTTTGTGCCAGCTTCGGGGACTATCACAAGTGATGCGTGTTAGCTTCAGGATTTAAAAGAAATATATATATAGTAAACCAAAATGTAATATACATGACAAAAAATACATTATCTTTTAGCAAAAATACAGTTTTAAATGTATAAAAGCATCACTTTAGAAGTACTCTGCATAACACTGTTTCAAAGATGTGAAGGCAGAGGGTCACACGGGTCATCCCTTGCGCATCCCTCCTTTGAAAGGCAGCTACGTGAGACGCAGTCAAGACCTGTAATTCACATTAAACAATGTGTATCCCAAAATTCTCCCTTTCCGCTCCTGTCTCTTGCAGCAGCTGTACCTCCGGGGCTGCCTTCCCTCTCCCTCAGGCAGGTGAGGGAGGGGCTGCCTGCACACACACACACCCTTGAACACACCTATCCCTGCCTGCACACACACATCCCTGAACACCCCTATCCCTGCCCACACACACCTATCCCTGAGCACACCTATCCCTGCCTGCACACCCACACATTCCTCTGCACGCACACTCCCACATCCCTGAACACCCCTATCCCTGCCTGCACACACATTCCTGAACACCTCTATCCCTGCCTACACACCCCTGCCTGCACACACACACCCCTACATCCCTGAACACCCCTATCCCTGTCTGTGCACACACACATCCCTGAACACTCCCATCCCTTCCTGTACACACACATCCCTGAACACCCCTATCCCTGGCCTGTACACACACACAACCCTAAACACCCCTATCCCTGCCTGCACACACACACATCCCTGCCCACACCCATACACACTGCTGCCTGCACACCCCCATCCACACTTACACTCCCCCACACCTCCTTGCACACCCCTGCCTGCAACACCTCCCCACGTCCCCACGCCACCCGAATCCCATCGCCTTATATCACCTCTGCGCAGGCCAGGGCAGAACGGCTGTCAAACTCCCTGAGGAATAAGAAGGGGAAAATAAAAAAAAAAAAAAAAAGGAAAAAAAAAAACAACAAACCAACAAAACACTACAAAACAAACCCCAACCCAAGGCAAACCCCCTTTCTTCCCCAGGCAGGAGTTTCCATTGAGGGCGCCCAGGCTAATCTCCATATGTGAAGGTCAGGGCACTCCAGCCGGGAGGTGAAGAATGGAGCTCGGGCTCACGTAAGGGGCCGCCTCGCAGGCCCTGGCCCGCTGCCCGACAGGCGAGATTGTTGAAAAGCAATAGATAGCTGCTGGCAGCGGCCAGGGGAAAAATATTTTGATCATGTGACGCTATACAAGCTAACTAGTTTGCTTCATGTGTGAAACTTTCAACAGAGGACACAAATACCGCGTTTGTCGTCGCCCCCAGAACGCTTGCCCGCTCCCCCTCAGGCCCTGCCCCGGGGAATCCTCCATCGCCCACCAGCCTTCCCGACGGCTGGAAATGCCTCAATCGAGCAAAAACTTCAGTTTGAAACAAATTACGGAGTACAGAACACACCCAGCGAACGGCTATCTATATATTCCTGGCACTTTTCATTAGCTCTGGCTATGGGGCACCACAAAGTTATTTGCCTCACAGAAACCTACCTTTTTGTTTACAGGAAGGAAAGACCTTCGCATGTAAGTAAAGCTGCCAAGGAAAGTTATTTTGCTATTGCTGGTACACAACTAAAGCAGCCTCAAACATACCTACCTGTATTTTTCCAGAAATATATCTTTAAATATCCTCTATCCATGACCATCTGTAAATATCTTAAAACAGCAACAGCTCTAAAGAACACGCTCGTTTTTCTTGACTTTGGAATTTCAAGCAACTAAGAGACACTGAAATTAAAAAAAAAAAACCAAACCACACCACAAAAACACAAAAGCATAATTATTTTCCATAAATCATGCCTGAAAGTGAGACATCAATACTACCATTTCATATAAACAGAGAATATCCAAAATATTCACAACATAAATTGCTACACAAAAAAAATAGAGCTCCATACATTCCACCCAAATCAAAGGCTGCAAATAAACCAGCATATTCCTTTGATGCTGTCAAAACAAACCTCCTTATCTTTATTTTTAACTTTAAAAGAATAAAATTTAAGAACTACAAATCCTGTCCTTGTGCTTTCAAAAGGAATTTTCAGAGCTGATGTTTCAGTATCTTGCTTACAAACAAGTAATTCTGACAAGCTAACCAAGCAACACAACCCATGTTGGGAACACCTAGTCTCCGGTCCCATCCAAACGGAGAAAGGAAGGGTACAGCGCACACCGGACCCCTTCACACCTAACACGTATTTAGGCTGCCCATTTATTCTGCACGACGCTAATTAAAACCACATATCAAGCTCAAATAATTAAATAAAGCAAATATTACGCTTATTCTAACACAAGGCAAAACAGAGGTATCCAACAGTAAAACCAGCCACCTTCAGATCATGCAGTCAGCTATCCAGAATTCCGGCACCAATCCTCTACTTAATACTATTTTCCTAAAGTCACATAATTTACTTACCATGGCTGAATTCACTGCTTGTGTACAGAAGGCACTATTCCATTTCAATCAATCTGTGAATTAAGCCATGTCCACACTGGGAACGCCACACATGACTACAATTATGTTTTAAAACAGCATCACTCCTTTTGGGGATTTTCTGAACCAATTTTCTTTCTTTACTCAAATAAAGGAAAAGGAAAAAAAAAAAAAAAAAAAAAAAAACAAAAAAAAAACAACACCACGCTCAAACTTCATGTCCTTTGGTGGAAGCCAGCTGTGCCAGGGACCCTGCTAAGGCAAGACAGCCCTCTCTTTCCTGCACAGCACAGATCACTTCACCCTTTTAAAACGTGACCAACACGTGTTGTGGAACTGTCTGCTTTGGGAAAAACTCGGCAACTTACCTCTATCTTAACAGCCGTCACCTGTAACCCCTCAGGAGAGGCTACTTATCAAGGCTGTTATTTTGCCCGTGCAGATACACTACCAACCCAACCGTAAGCTAAACACAAAGGGGTCTGCCACAACACCTATTAGTCAAGGATGCAATTAATTCCCTGAACCTAACAATGTAGCTACAACAACAGAACTTCGCAGGGGAACCTGGCCACGTGGTCTTTAAAGGGCAAATAAATTGATTCAGCAACTTGGCAGAACCAAAACCGATTCATAACACAGGTAAGAAAATGACTAACACCCAAAAGAAACCCCTGCTACAGAAGATAACATTTTTTAGAGGAAGTAGATACTTAAAATAAATCCTAAACAAATCTCTCACCAAAAAAAATTAAAATCCTGTGTGTCACAGTTTAGAGTGGAATTTTACAAGACCCTATTGGTAACACAACTAACACTACCCCCTAAAAAAAGGGGGGGGGGGGGTACACATTAAGAGCTTTTCTCATTTTCATTATTAATATTTAGCAGACATGCTAAAGAAAATAAGTAACAACCAGAAGTCTCACATACATCTAATTTCTTTTAAAAGAAAAAAATAGCAAAAAATTCCTTCCCCACCCCACCAACGGTCCAAAAGAGACTGACGGGGGTGGCAAGGGGAGATCGGTGACACAGCCACATAGAGGGAAGTGTCAGAGAGCCTATCACTCACTCACGGATGTCTTCATAAACAATTATCAGATCACAAACCTAAATCCAGCATCTTTCCAAGTCTGAGCAGGCTACAAAGCAAGAGGGAGGAGACAGGGCCCAGCAGTGAATTCTTAAATGCAGAACACCCTTTGGCCATTGGGCAAGTTCAGGTGCAAAAGATTAACTAAGTAGGAGTTCTTGAAATCGGAGAAAGGAAACTAATAAATAGATGACATACTTGTAGACATGCTCAGTCCTTCTGACACAGTTACTAACACCCCCCCATGACTCGAACACAAGAAGCTGTGTGCAAGCAAATCAAGCACCGATAGCTCTGTACTGAAAGCAATTCCTTACACACGCTGCAGAACCATCAAGCTCTTGTTTTATAACCAGAAATTGGCCACCACCCATTCAGAAATTCAGCAGCCTCGTGGCTTGGTTTGGTAGTTTACGAGGAAATTAACATTTCCACTATACATGGAATATAAACGAACGATATATCAACATCCTTTCAAGTCACACCCACTGAAGACTTGCACACATCCTTCACATTGGTTTTAATAAACACAAACGAAACATTTTGATAAGAGCATCAGGATAATGATCTTTCCTAAATACTTGCAGGTGCCTTCAGATGAAGTAAGCTACCTACGGAGGGAATGCAAAGTTTGCTAAAAGGTACCACTTCATATTTGCAGTAAGAACAATTCCCACACGAAAAGCAATCTTTAAACACGCTGCGACGACTGTGATTCCTGCACTGAATTTGCTCACTTTAAAAAATGGAAGACAATTTATCTGCCAGATCTAACAACCGGACCTGGTGGTAAGGAAGCCTGTGCGTGTGACCCCCCCCCAGCACAAACCGGTGCTGTGTACATCACAACCATCAGAAGGCAAGTTCTGCCACACCAGCTAAGCTCCTGGGCACTTGTTCAACTCCATTTTCCTCAGAGTTTAATTTCTGCGAGAAATCCAGTGACTTTATATAGATGACATTGACTACATCGTGATAAAACAGTGCAAGGAATACTTGAATTTTAGATGACGGTGCCTTTAGTTTAAGGTGACTATATTGACACAGCAGACAAATCCCTCGTTTCGCTCAGTCATTTGTCTTCTCGGTTGTTTGAATAGATGCCTGTAAAGCTTAAATTCTCCCAGAACAGAATGGGTTCGCACTAAGACTGGATTTATTCAAAAGCTGAAGTTTATGGCAGCAAGACCCCATTTCTTTCTAAGAGATCTCTGTTTCCAGGTGTGCCTGCCTGAAGGAAGGTGTACGTTATGTGCCTCAGTTTCCCCACCCCGTACAACAGGAAGAATCGTCTCTGACTCCAGTATGAGGCACACCAGAGAGAAAATTGCTAGTTAAATGTAATCCTGTACAAATTAGCCCTCTACTGTCCTCAAAATGCACTGTTCACAAATTACACAGGTATCCTGGGATACGTTCACCCCTGAGGATTCCTCGACTGCAGCGGAACACCACCCTGGATGGCGTTTGGCCCTTTTGGAGAGGATATGTTCCTGGTGGGTCACGGGATGCCACGCTCCCAGAACTGGGGGTACAACAGAAACCCTCCGGCCCAGCTGCAACACAGACCCCCCAGCACCGTGCCAGCACATCAGTGTTTGTGTGTAAAAACTGAGCCCGAACGGGCACGACTGGGTAAGAGAAAAATTCGAAAAGCAACCGTATGATCTGAATGTCAAAACATCCATCAGACGTACAGAAACCTCTCAGGTTTACTAAAAAAATAGTATTTAAATTTATTAACAGGCAAGGCTTCTTTAAAATAAATTTTACTCTAATACGATTGGCCCCACAAGATTTTGATGTATCACTTTTATTTGCTTCTCTCAGCACCAAGCCATACAAAAACAACACTGCTTAGTACCACTTTTCTATTACGAGTTTTCAAAACAAATTTGAAAACCACTAAGGTATACTTTTAATTTAAGTTTAATTAAAGTCTTCATTCAATCCTACCAAAACATGTATTTAGCACTATGTAAATAGCCCCAAAATTGAAAGAAAAAAAGTTTTTTTCCCAAGTACCTTAATAATCACAATTCTAAAATATATTCTAGCAAGTTAGCCTACCACAAACACATGCTACTGAAATTCTGCAGCCTTGAGCATGCATGTACAGCGAGCGTGGCAACACTACTTTACATATCCACAGAGAATCTCCAAAGCCTCCTGATAAATGGCACATTTTGAAAAAGTACTGAAATGAGACTAGCTAGGACACAGGTACAATCTTAAAGGACGTAAGGATAAATAAACTACTGCCATTCTCACGTTGACATGGAGAATTTCAAAATACCTACGATAAAGTATTTGAGGTGCAAAAGAAAGAAAGAAAAAGATCTACCAGCAGCTATTGAAACTTGTTTTCATTGCACGGATTTCATCTAGTTTTAAAAAAGATACTACTTCAGAATGAAATAGCATCACCAAACAGACCGTGCTTAGTCATTTCAAAAATTTTACCTTACATACGTAACTAGAAAATTTAGCAATGGATTAAATGCCCAAGTTTTCATCCCCACAGACCGGGATCAGAATGCTAAAAAGATGGTAATGGAGTGCTTAGTTGCAGGCTCCTTCCAGGATGGAGGCAGTAATACAGCAGACAGGTTTGCATCTCTCTTTCTTTATTGTATCTCATACACAGGGTCCTGCTGTTCAACATGTAGGCATAAGCGCTACTACAGAAACCAATAACTGAACACCAAACCACAAAGTGTCAAATACACGGTCGTAATATATATATAGATGCTACTAACTGAGAATATTGCTGTTTGCTACTTCTAAATAGAAGCTATGTGAATACTAAACTGTTTATTCGAAAACGCACAGGGAAAAATATATTTTATTCTCCCATTGAGACATCAAGAATCTATTCACCACACTAACAGCTGTTTAATGGCCTTCAGGCACGGGACATGATTCTGCAGCCCCGGCTCAGCCAGACCTCCCAGCACAGGCAATCTATTTGGCATAAAAAGAGCTGCAGAATCAGGCCTGATTCCGAGTCGCTCCGCTGCAAAACAAAACGACTTGATAGAGGCACACAAACTCAGAGCAGCTCGGCAGTTTTTCTTCTAACACTTGCTGTATACCCTTACTCTGTACGGGTATTCCTGAGGAGACCCAGGTTCCCTCTTTGTGTGGAGGTGCACGGAGGTCCCAGCCACGTGCACGAGGCAGAAAGGTGTACACAAAGCACACACACACACACACACACACACACACACACAGAGGCCGGCTCGTGTGTGAAGCTACTGCGGCGCAAATCAGAAGCGAAGAATAAAAGGAGCCCCAGGACTCTAAACAAATCCGTACGCTGCCAAGGAATTAATCAATAATCAAAATAACTGAAGGACAAGGTACTGTACTAGCATCACACAACTCCTCCACAATCAAATCAATGTATCCGCATGAGCGATACCCATCTGCTTCGAAAACCTGCGTTTCTCCAGAAACGAGAGGCCTCTTTTTTCCAAGCTCGCATCTTGCGTCTCACGACTGAGCGAGGCGATTAAACCAAATGGAAGCAAAAAATTTTCTTAAATAATTGAACAGGCTGGAC